>CM054821.1:5936908-6033660 GCA_028984105.1 Lavandula angustifolia | reverse complement strand
GCATCAAATCATCCAAATGAGTAATTTTGCAGCTCTTTTTTTCTTTTCTTTTTTGGAGGTACCTATTTTTATGCCCAATTTTATTAAATTTTGTATCTAATCAAAAATTGACTTAAAGTGATTTAAATTCTAATTAACCCATTTTTTCTTTTTGCATTCTTCGGTTATGACTCTTATTCTTGTAAAAATCCACTATAATATAAAATACTATACTCATAATGAATAAGTTTAATTATTATAATTCAATAATATTTGTTCAACTTTTAGTTATATGAAAAACTGAAGTCAACTTCTACTAAGGTACAAAATATTCATAAAAAGGGATACAAGAAATAAAATACCTCCGGAAAAAGAAAAAAAAGTTGCAAAATTAATTTTCAATAACCAATTTTTCATCCTACTTAATTATCTCTCTTTCTATTCGATAAAAAATTGTATAACACCCCCAACTATTCGTGTATTTATGGTGTTATTATTATAATATAAATAATTATTATGCGTAATAGGATTACCAGGCGCGGATCCAGGACTATAAGGGAGGGGGCGAAACTTAAAAATTCGATAGAAAAGAGAGTGAAGTGTACATTTGGGGGGAATACGAAATTTCTTTAAAATTACATATAAAAAATCGCATTTCAACACGAGTTCGGGGGACCGCCGCCACCGGTGCCCCTTGGATCCGCCACTGAGGATAACCGTAAAAAATATGTTCGACTTATAGAAGTGTTGATAGAAATATGTTAATTTTTTAAAGTTGATAGAAATATGTAATATAATTTGAGAGCTTACCAGTTAACCGTTTCCAAATGAATGTTACTGATTGTAAGTCCCTCCGTTTCCAGCTTTTGTTTGAAACCCTCCACTTCATGACGAAGCATTACCTAAATCGAACTTGAAGTTGGCCGCCATTGTCGAGCTGATCTTCCTCTATTCTTACTGCTGAATTCGCCACAGACTCGCCGCAATATACCACACGAATGAGTTGGAGTGTTGGTATATCACCGATACCCAATGGAATCTCTTCCAAGCACTGCATACTTCGAAGATGAAGCTTCTCCAGAACTGGGAAATGGGAGGCCTCTGCATCCCAACTAACCAGATTACAAGCTTCAATGCTCAAGAATTTCAAGCGAAGAAATTGCTCATCAGCGGGACTCCATTGTCCTCCCTCTCTGACAATGAGACTTTTCAACTGAAGAACTTCAAGTTGTGGCAACGAACCAATCATTTTCATATCATCCCACTCAAGTTTATAAAAATATAAGGACAACTTCTTTAGCGACCTCGGGAATGAAGCTGTGAGTTTCTTTTCCAGCTCTCTATTAGGAAATGGCAGTTGGCCACCCAACATCCTGAGTTCAAGCGATTCGAGTTTATGCAAGCGATCAAGATTGCATAAACACTCAATCAAACTATCATCATATCCATGCTCTTCACTATCATAAAGTAGACACAATTTCTTGATCTTGGGAATGATTTTACACACCTCCTCACACAATCTCAAGTTCACTACTCTTTTAAGTGTCTGCAAGTTCTCCAACATCAATGTCCCATCTTGTCGGTTGCTCCGAGGAGGACCAGGAATATACATTCTATAACATTCCACATGTCTAAGCTGTAGCAAATTCCAAAAAGTCGAACGGTAAAATTACCGTATTATTAGAACTGCCTTCAATGATTAAAGTTTGGAGATTCCAACTATGTTTCACAGAAGGAGGAAGCCTCCACATGGGCATGTCCGCATACAGCTTCATGTAAGCCTCAATGTACCGCAAATTAACATTCCCATAATCTACTTGTGGAAGAAGTGCATCAGAAACTCGCAACAATCTACATTCAGCTGATGATAGGATAAGGCCTCTATGTATGTTGAAAATTGAGCGCGTGACCGGAAGATTCACTCTCCTCCATCCTACATCTGGATTATAAACCAGACGACGCTTTGTGCCTCGTACTCGGTCTTGGACTAATTGAATGAATTCTTCTTGCTCCGCTAATTTTATGCACAGGTCTCTCAAAAGATCATGAATCCCACAAGATCTAAACTTTCCATTCTTTCGGTACCCAACGACTAAAACTAGATTTCTATCAATTAAATCTTTTATGTACCCCTCAGCAATCTCTTCCAAAACTCGAGACCCTATTGGCTTTATAAATCCCTCTGCAACCCAAAGATTGACAACTTTAGAGACACGAATATGAGAATCCTCTTTGAATACTCCCATGTAAAGAAAACATGGCTTTAGATGAGGAGGCAAATGATGGTAACTTAAAGATAATATACCTAAGCTTTCTTGTTTCTCTTTTGAATTTGTTGATTTTAGATCTTTTTCAACACTCTTCCAGTAACCTACAGACTTAGGTGACTTTAGAAGAAGCCCCCCAATCACAACAATGGACAAGGGTAGTCCTTTGCATAACTTAACAATCTCCTCTCCCACTTCCCGCAATTCGGGAGGGCAATCTTCATATGGGAATGCTTTTTCGCAAAATAATTTCCAACTGTTAGCCTCGTCTAAAAGATTCATCATAAAGAGAGAAGAGCCACAATCTTTAGCCACATTTGTCAACCTAGTAGTTAGAAGAATCCGACTTCCATTATTGTTATCAGGAAAGAAGTGCTTCAATTCATCCCAAGCTGTGACACTCCATATGTCATCTATTATAATCAAATATCTTCTACCAAATAAAGTCTTATGTAACTGTACTCCAAGGTCATCTAATGTTTCACCACTAGATTCTCCTAGGCAAGTAACAAGTTTTGAAAGAACTCCTTTTGCATTACTCTGTTGAGATATGGTAGCCCAAGCACGAAAATCAAAATGTTCTTTGATGAGTGAATTTTCATAGACATTTTTAGCTAGGGTTGTCTTACCCGTACCGCCCATGCCAACAATTGAGATGATGCGCCGATTGGATTGGTATCCGGTGAGCTCGTCCATAAGCTGAATCAACTCGGCATCAAGTCCCACCATACCACTCTCTCCATCCTCCTTAAGTGGCCCTGCTGCTACTGCTTGATATCTAGACTTCTCCTCTTTGGATTCCCCTTTCTCCTTAAACTCCATAGTCTTTTCTACGACAACATCCATATTTTCAATGCTGTGTTGCAGCTCCAGCAAAAATGCAAGACTCGCTCTACTGGTCCCAGCATGTATCTGATCCACGATGTGGGATTCGATCACATCTTCAACTTTATAAGCTGCAGATGTTATTTGTCTCTCTAGATCTTGCAATTCTTTGCTACCTTCACCGTAAGTATTGCCTTCAATGAAATCAAGCAGGAAATTGGTCTTTTTAGTAAGTGGCTGGATGTCTTTTTTGTCGAGAGAAGGGGAAAGGTGAGGATGTTTCGTAATTGCATGAATGTTATTGAGAAGAGAAACTAGAGCTGCATAAGCTGCCATCTCTTAACTATCCTTCAAATCTTGAAGAAGAAACAGAGTAAGAGAAAATGGTGTAAGAGAGAATATGATGAGAGAGAAGTTGGTTGTTTATGCTGCAAAGTAGCTTTAGATATATTTCCGGATAATTCCTAAAAGCAATGGACCATACATCCACAGCATATGTGGACGTAATTGTATTGACAGCAAATATCACATTACAACTCTGCCCAAATAATTACTTATTAATTTTGACATATCAACCCCCTGAATAATTATGCTATCTTTACCTTCTTTTCCTATTGATTGAATCAATTTTCAGTCATATTATTTTACCGATTGCAGGAGAAAATAACTCTTTCGGTTCTTCTCTCAACAATTATTATATAATTTATTCATGTTGATGAGATTACCAAGTGATTTTGTCAAACAGACGGTGTGCAGCGAAAAAAGAAAGCTTAATTAATTATAACGAATTTATAAAAAGATAATTCATAGTTATAAATTCATGTTTCCCCATTGGTCTATACTTGAACAAGGTAAATTAAAGAAAAAGAATCGAGGAGGCAAGCAATTTATATTCTCAAGCAGAAAATGGAATATACTATAGTGAGCAAATATACTTTTTGTACATGTTTTTTACTTCATACTTAGCTTGAGTTTAATTTAATTATGGGCACATATATCATGGCCCCATTTGGAAAAACAACTTAAATAAGTATTTTGAATAAACTATTGTGTTTGAATATATTCCCCTTATATTATAAGGGATATGGAGAATATTTTTGAGCTGATGTCACTGTTCCTATGTGCAGTAACAGAGAGTTGAGTTTCCAAAAATATTCACCGATAGGTCATGGGTTCAAATTCTACTGGAACCGCTATATGTTGCCTGTTACCTGTGGTTAGCCTAGGGTGGTTGAACCCTCTTATGTGGTTTGCAGACTATTGCACAAGAGCGAGGTTTACTCGGCGCGCACTTCGGTAGCGGCTGCAGGTTACCCTCGTCATCCAAAAAAAAAATTCCAAAAATACTCTTAGCACTCCTTTATTAAAAAGTTTTATCTATCAATTTTGGTCATTCTACCTCTCATAAAAAATTCAGCAGCGATTGCATCTCTTTGTCTGCTTTGGCTTATAGTCAGTTATGGCGCGCCCAACCTCACTCTCCATCTTCAACCTCTTTCGTCTTAACCTCGAACGCTATGACAACTAATTTCCTCCAATTCCGCTTTCCTCAGTCTCGAGGTCAAGTCTTGCACAAATTAAACAGATGTTGATTCATGTTGAACATGAATCTCACGCTGGGAGTGTGAATCCTCATGATGGCATGGCAATGTGTGACTACATCGACGATATCAAGGAAGACGACGATGACAATTAAGAAGAAGATGATGGAGATAGGAGTTTGGACGTAGCTTGTGGAGTGTGTTTTTCAAAAAGGTAATTTCTACAAAATTGCAAATTATTAAGATTTAATTCCATGTTTAGGATCGGCGCGCAAGACTTAAACATCTTATATCCATAATTTTTCATCAAGTCAAGATTAAGGTGGAGAATGTTACCGTTTATCTTTATTATATGTTGCGCTTGATCTTTCATGTGATATGACAGACATGAAAGAATGGGATCGGAATCGAATCCTAAATAAAAGGCATGGGTCGAAATCGGATCATAGGTTCGAAATCGGATCCTCAATGAAAGTCAAGGGTCAAAATCAGACCCTAGGTTCGAAATCGGATCCTCAATAAAAGTCAAGGGTCGAAATCAAACCTTAGGTTCGAAATCGGATCCTCTATGAAAAAGTTCATGTGGTTTATGTGGCCAAAGTAAAAGTCCATGTGGTCTGTGTGGCCAAATTACAAGTGCAAGTAGTCTGTGTGGCCGAGTTTTTTTTCCATAATCTAATTTTCCATGTCTTATCGGTGTGATATATAATTTTGGTAAACGTGTACATCTCCCACTGAGTAGTCGTACTCATCCCTATCATTATAACATTTTTCTGGAAAAGGCTCGACCGATGCATAGAGATGTTGATGGTGATGGTCACACGAGGAAGGATTCATAAAATTGATTATTGCATAACTAGTTTTATCATGAACTGTGTATTTTTTTGAGAACTTGTTTTATTTAAGACTTCCGTTGACTATGCATAAGTTTCGAAATGATTCTTTTCCATGAAAATATTTTGAAAGAATTGAAATATACACGTTAAGCATTAAGTAACGTCCCTAGTTAAGTTTTGAAAAATTGGGGCGTTACAACTTGAGTAGGTTTATAAGCCTGAACTTATCAGTTAAATGCTCTGGCTGCTGATCACAAGAAGTTGTGTTCTCCCAAAACTCAATGTTTCGTGTTCATATCATTGTACTAAAAACAACTTATCGATTTTGATCGGATTTTGATATTTGTATATTTTGAGTAGTCCGGATCCTCTGTCCCACTTTCTTGTGTCCCATTTGTGTTCCACTGACATTTTTAACTGTAAGCATCTAGGTGCTTACGATAATCCTAAAATTTAAATCGTAAGCACCTAGATGCTTATAGTTAAAAATGATAGTGGGACACAAATGGAACACAAAAAAATAAGACAGAAGATCTTGCGGTTATTTTGAGGAAGTCCCAGACTATGCTTCATAGTTTGTTGTTCTAGAATTAACCCTTAAAAGGATTGAAGGTTGATATTATTCATGGAACACTTGGAATTGGAGTTGATACAAAAGTAGTATCAGAGGTCTAATTTTAGTTTTATTATTCCCTCCACATTTTGTTATGTTATTAATCTATGTTCCTTTATCGCTACTGCTAACTAGGTGGATTCTTATTATCTTATTTATGTTTATATTTTAGGTATCGTTCTCATCATTTTCCGTTGGATCGCTGGCATACTACATTCTCGCTTTGTCTAAATCATCATCGAATTTGTCCTTTATATACTTAAAAAAAAAAAAAAAAACATATACAAGGTGTGTGTGTGCAGATTTCGACTTCGATTCAGGACTCTACAACGTGATTCAAGTGTCGAGAGGGGAGTTTGATCGTTGCACGGGAGATGAGGCATATGATGCCTTCATGTACAGACCAATGATCCTCACCCTACCGCGAGAAGGCGTGTTTTACTTCACATGCAATGTCTCAAACTACTGTTCCTTAGGACAGAAGGTTAGTGTAATTGAAGAGCAGGACAGAAGGCCTGATAGCCTCCATTTCTTGGATGGTCTTTTGCAGATCCAGCGAGCATTCAGGACTCGGTTCACTTGTTCCGGCGTGTATCTGATCCACGATGTGGGATTCGATCAGATCTTCAGCCGCATGAGCTGCCGATGCGATTTGCCTCTCCAGATCTTGTGCTTCTTTGCTACCTGCAACATAATTATTGCCCTCTACAAACTCGAGCAAGAAATTGGTCTTTTCTAGAAGGGGTTGGATGTATTTGTTGTCTAAAGAAGTGGAAAGTTGAGGATGTTTCGTAACTGCATTGATGTTATTGAGAAGAGAAACTAGAGCTGCATAAGCTGCCATCTCGAAATTATCCTTCAAATCTTGGAGAAGAAACAAAGAATTTGATGAGAAGTGTGCCTTTCTACTTGTAAGCTGTCTGAATTTATAGAGGCAAATATGAATATTGACAAAGTCATTACAGAACGTAAACCGTTGACATATATATTTTTTAATCTCTTGAACAGAGCTCCAGGCTGTGCTTTTGGAATCAAATTTGAAAATTTGGATATTTATATGGGGGATGTGCAGAAATGTACAAAACAAACATGTGAAAATGCAAAAATATACATGAGATTCCATAATTGCAAAAATGTACATTTTGTCCTCTGAAACCTATAAAGTTAGGTAGGTTAATAGGTTTTCTATTTCCTCTTACTTTGCAGAGAATGTCTTGTCTTTTAGTTATTTAATTCTCTGTTGACTTTGATTTTTTTTTCCTTCTGCAGCCTTTTAAATTATAAAAAAAAACGTATTCTTTTTTGCATTTAAAAATAAAATATGGTATTTAAAATAAAATATGGTCCGATCGATCGGCCTTGGCCGATCGATCGGACAGCATTTTAAATTTTTTTTATAATTTAAAAATAAAATATGGTCCGATCGATCGGCCTTGGCCGATCGATCGGACATATAGCATGAAAATAAAATATGGTCCGATCGATCGGCCTTGGCCGATCGATCGGACAACATTTTAAATTTTTTTTATAATTTAAAAATAAAATATAGACGATCGATCGGACCAATTTTTTTAAGTCCGATCGATAGGAGCATTTTTATTTTTTTTTTACATTTTTATTTTCATGCCACCTTTTTTGTCTTCATGCATGCGAGAATAATTTCGTCGTCATGCAGCTTTTTTTTAGTTTTTTAATCAAGAATTTTACGTAAATAGTATATTTACGAGAGAAAAAAAACCTGGAAAAGATATTCACTTACCTTTTTACCTAGTGACATGCAATAAAGTTGCGAAAAACCCGAACTCTATACACGGTAGGAGGAATCCGATTCTTTTCCTCTTCACACGCAACACAATATACTCTTCTATGATTATTTTCGGATGCAAAAAATTGAACTCTATAACAAGGAGAGCAAGACACGGAGGGTGCGAGAGAGCGAAAATTTTATTTCAGAGCAAGGGAGCGAGGGTCCTTTAAACACGAGAGAGAACGAGAGCGAGGGAGCGAGAGTGTGAAACAATTTTAAAGGTAACATATTCCATAAATTGTTATATTTGTTGCTTGATTTTAGGTAAATATCTATGTATTATTTTGAGGGCGTATGATTTTCTTTGATTTGAGGGGTAAATATGTACGTATGATTTTTGCTTTATTTGAGGGTAAATATCTATGCTTGATTTGAACGAATTTTTTTCTTGATTTTGCTTGATTCGAGGAGTAAATATGTACGTATTATTAGTTATAAAATATCTTATGTGTTGTTCTCCGCATGTTAGCTTATCTTTGCTCTCCGCATGTTAGCTTATCTTATGTGTTGTTTACGGAGTACTAAGTTTGGTTTTGCGGAGTACTAAGATAGTTTTTTCTTTTTTAATTCTTTCCAGATGGCTACCTGGACACGTGTAACTGTAAAGTATGGAGGTTGTTTCTTGGGTTCAGATTACAAAGGTGGGGATGAACAGCTTGCCCCACTTCGGATCGACCAATTAACATTGTTATCCTTAAGGGCAAGCATCGAAGCCCGTACACAAATTAACTCACGGCTTACCCCCTATGCGCTTTATTCGTTGGAGCATGCTTGGATCCGGAAAGTTGATTAAGTCATTAATGATGACGGATGATGACTTGGTTCGACTTATCAACTTAGAGACCGATCCAACCGTTTGCGTCGTTTTGACGGCTGATCGTGCCGGAACATCACAACAAGGAGATTACGTCCCTTCATTTGATTACCAATTTAGTTTCCCAAATATGTTTGGTGATGCATATGGTCAAAGCGGAGCTGCATATGAGTTTGGAAGGCAAGAACAACAACCGGAGCAAGAAGAAGAAGAGCAACAAGAGGAGCAAGAAGAAGCGGAACGACGGGATCAAGGTGCGAATGATAATAACGATGATGATGATGATACGTATGACGAGGATTATACGGCAGAGGAAGAGGAAGAGGATGAGGAAGACGAACATGTTGTCGCTAAAAACTTTTATGGAACCATGTATGAGTTTGCATCATGGATTCGTGGGGAAGGCGGTTTAAACCGGCTAATGACACTTCTAGAGCAGCCACAGAACGAGAGCGGTTGCCCTACAAGACGAGCATAATGAAGTTGTTGACGAAGTCGAAATTGGCTAGTGCCAATTATTCCGCCAGTCAAGCGGTGTCATTGGTTGTACGGATATAGAGAAGATTGAAGAGGGCATTCTCGGAAACGGCAACATCTTTTGGACGAAGGACGCCCTAACAATAGCCGTTGGTCTCTGGCATTTAGAGTGTCGACGGTCTTATAAAGTGAAGAGGGCAAGTCCTCAGTATCGGTGGTTTGAATGTGCTGTTGGGCGATCTTTGTCCATTCGCAGTACGTGCACGACATAATGGTATGTATTGGACAATTTACGATTTTGTGCCGGAGCACGTGATGTCGATACGACTTTGATAATGCGGCCGATCGATCATTCACGAAGACTATCGGAGCCTATTTTGGGCAAAGAATGCGTATGGAGGGAACGATGTTGCGACCTCTAGACATGATCAATGAGATGCGTCCGAAATTTGGTGTGAAGGTGGAGTATTATAAGGCCCCTGCGTGCTTAGAAATAATGCGATTCAATTGATTTATGGGAGTCACGAAGACTCGTACAAGATGCTCCCTCGATATTTGCACATGTTGAAGCGGGTAAACCCCGGAACGGTAACTAATCTTCGTGTCGACAGCGACGGGAGGTTCGAGTACGCGTTTGTTACATGGGGCCAGTGCATCCCCGCATTTATGTGGCATTTAAGGAAGGTGATTGTAGTTGATGGAACTCACTCGAAGGGAAAGAATACCGACATTCTCTTTCTTCAGAGCTTACTAAAGACCGCAACGAACGGCTTTGTACCGCTCGCCATTGGCATTGGACCAATTGAGAACAATGACTCATGGGCGTGGTTTCTACGAATCTTAAGCGAGTGTACGGTTCGAGCGGTGACCTACGATCGTGTCCGACCGGCACGTCGGTATTAAAAATCTTTGTCGAAGCGTGTTTCTCGGAGTTCCTCACGCCTTTGCAACGTCCATCTTAATAACAAGCTCACTTCTTACAAGAATGAAGTACCCTACATGTTCCGTCAGGCGGCCACCGCATACCGTGAGTCGGAGTTTAGGAAGTACATGGCATCAATCCTCGTGGCGAGTGAAGGAGCATACAACAAGCCGATAGAGATTGGTCCCGAACGTTGGGCACGTTCGCAATGTCCGCGGCGCGTCGCTACAGCCTTTCTATCATCAAATTGTGTCGAGTCTTTCAACGGAAGACTTTTGTGGGCCCGTCGATTGCCGATTTGCTCGATGATAGACACGATACGAGCAATTATGGAGTCATGGTGGGATGAAAGGCGTCAACTGGCCGAGTGAGAATAGCCATTTGTTGGTGGACGTTGCGAAGAGGGAAGTTAAGCGCGCAGATTGAACTTGCACGCTCATATACCGTCACCTTAACCGCCGTAGGAAGATACAAAGTCAACGACGGGAGAAATCACAACTATAAGGTGGATTTGGAGAACCAAACGTGCACGTGTCACGAATTTGATATGGACCTAATACCATGCTCCCACGCGGCGCTTGCGATTCCGTATGAATTCTTTTACACTTTTTAATCACTTATTATATATCTAACACATTTTTTGTTTGACAACAAGGGAGAGCGGAGACCAATTTTACAACTATGTCCACAAGTATGTACACTACAAGCAACCACATGGATATTTACGAACATCACTTTAATTCGTTACTCGCATTGGAGCTTTGGACCATTCCCGACCATATTCGAGATGCAGATCCATTGTTACCACCCCTAGCGAAGCGTCGGGCCGGTCGCCCAAAGCGAGAGACGTTACCGATCGGGAGCGGAGGCCTCCACAAGCTCAACTCAAGGTCGTAGCGAAAAGTGTGGTGTTTGTCACGAAAGAGGCCACACAAGGAGGACATGTTCAGCGAGGGAGACACAAGATTAAATTTGTGGTGTCTTAGTTCAAGTTTATTTGTGCCTATATTATTTGAAGTATGAAGTTTGTTTAACGAAACCATAAATTGTTGAAACCCTAATCCGGTATGGTTGTTTAACGAAACCCTAAATTGCCGATCCATGGATCCTTGTCCGATTGATCGGACTATTTAATTAGATTTACATTCACTAATTAAAAAATAAAAAAATAAAAATATATATGTTCCGATGGATCGGCCATACCCATTTAAAACCCTAAATATATATTTTTTTTAATTTATGAATATATATATATATATATTATTGTATTTATATATATTTTATATATATATATTTTATATTATATAAATATTTATATATAAATATTTTATATTTATATATATTAATATTTTATATATTTATGTGCCGATCGATCGGGCATGCGCCGATCGATCGGCACATATATATATATATTTTTAAAATTTACGACATTTATATATATATATTTATAATTTTTTTTAAATATTATATATCGTGCCGATCGATCGGCCGTGCCTGATCGATCGGAACGTATAATTTTTTTTTAAAAATTCACGACATTTATATATATATATATATATATGTATTTATAATTTTTTTTTAATATTGTGTAATTTGTGTGCCGATCGATCGGCCGTGCCGATCGATCGGCACATATATTTTTTTAATTTTTTTTAAATTTACCACATTTATATATATATATTATTTAAAATTTATATTTTATATGTTCCGATCGATCGGACAAGGCCGATCGATCGGAACGGTTATATTAAATATATAAATTTTAATTTTTTTAATTAGTTGACTTTTAAAATTTTTAATATGGCCCGATCGATCGGACAAGGCCGATCGATCGGACCATATATAAATTTTAATTTTTTTAATTTTAAGTAAAAACGTGACAGCTGTGACAGCTGTCACAGCTGTATTATTTTATTGAAATTTGACTATAAAACTATTCGTGCCGAGAGCTGTATATACAATCAATCCGATCGATAACATGATTAGGGGATACCCAACTACTTAATAACATCCTAATTAAAAGTATATATTTTAATTTGCGTCCCATCGGTCACAAATAAACGCAATCTGAAATATATATGTAATAATATATATATATATATATATATTTTTTTTTATTTATGAATATATATATATATTATTGTATTTATATATATTTTATATATATATATTTTATATTATGAAATATTATATAAATATTTATATATAAATATTTTATATTTATATATATTAATATTTTATATATTTGTGTGCCGATCGATCGGCCGTGCCGATCGATCGGCACATATATATATATTTTTTTTAAAATTTACGACATTTATATATATATATTTATAATTTTTTTTAAATATTATATATCGTGCCGATCGATCGGGCCGTGCCGATCGATCGAACGTATAATTTTTTTTTTTAGAATTCACGACATTTATATATATATATATGTATTTATAATTTTTTTTTAATATTGTGTAATTTGTGTGCCGATCGATCGGCCGTGCCGATCGATCGGCACATATATTTTTTTAATTTTTTTTTTAAATTTACCACATTTATATATATATTTTTTAAAATTTATATTTTATATGTTCCGATCGATCGGACAAGGCCGATCGATCGGAACTGTTATATTAAATATATAAATTTTAATTTTAAGTAAAAACGTGATGATACGTGGCAAATTGCCACAGCCTATATTATTTTATTGAAATTTGACTATAAAACTATTCGTGCCGACAATTGTATATACAATCCAATCCGACCGATAGGATGATTAGGGGATACCCCAACTACTATTCATTAAAACCCCAAATACTATTCCTCTAAACCCTCAAAACCCTTGATCAAAACCCCAAATACTATCGATCGGAACCTAAAAAAATCGAATTCGAGCAAGGAAAAGTGATATACGAAGAGGATATTGATGATATCATTAATAACCTTGAAATATAATAATAGAGACATAATAAAAAAAAATTCCACTTCTTCTCATATTTTGAAAAATGAGTTCATTTTTTGTATAAAGTCATAAGTACTTATATCATTCAAGAATGATTCATGTTTAATTTTGCTAATGTATAGATATATATAAAGCTTTATTACACTATTTCATAATATTCCCCTAAAATATTTATCAAATATTTATTTTAAAATTTATAATTTTTTATGAGTTTATTTCAATTATATTGATTTTTTAAATATAATTTTGATTATTAATAACATCCTAATTTTAAAAAAAATATAATATGGTCTGATCACGATCTTTTGATTATTTAGAAGATTTTGATTATTTATAAATTTTGATTATTTTAGAAATTTTGATTATTTAGAAAGTTAAAAATTTTGATTATTTAGAAATTTTGATTATTTAGAAATTTTGCTTATTTAGAAATTTAGAAATTTTGATTATTTAGAAATCAACAAGTAGCTCATCCGTAATTTTAATATATTTAGAATTTTGCAAATTTAAAATTCAAAAAAATATTGTGCCGATTTGAGTATATATATATATATTTTTTTATTTATGTATATATATATTTTTATATTATTGTGCCGATCGATCGGGCCGTGCCGATCGATCGGCACGTATAATTTTTCTTAATAATATATCTATATATTTATATATTTATATATTGTATATTTATATTATATATTTATATATAATATAAATATATTGTATATTATATTTATATTACATATTATATTATATTTATATTATATTGTATATTATATTGTATATTGTATATTATATTTATATTTAGATATTATAGTGCCGATCGATCGGGCTGTGCCGATCGATCGGCACGTAAATATATTTTATATTATATTTGTATATTATATTTGTATATTATATTTATATTATATTTGTATATTATATTTATCTATATATTTATATATTTATATATTTATATATTGTATATTTATATTATATATTTATATATTTATATTATATATTTATATATAATATAAATATATTGTATATTATATTTATATTACATATTATATTATATTTATATTATATTGTATATTATATTGTATATTGTATATTACATATTATATTGTATATTATATTTATATTTAGATATTATAGTGCCGATCGATCGGGGATCGGAACGTAAATATATTTTATATTATATTTGTATATTATATTTATATTATATTTGTATATTATATTTATCTATATATTTATATATTTATATATTTATATATTGTATATTTATATTATATATTTATATATAATATAAATATATTGTATATTATATTTATATTACATATTATATTATATTTATATTATATTGTATATTATATTGTATATTGTATATTACATATTATATTGTATATTATATTTATATTAGATATTATAGTGCCGATCGATCGGTGTGCCGATCGATCGGCACGTAAATATATTTTATATTATATTTGTATATTATATTTGTATATTATATTTATATTATATTTGTATATTATATTTATATTACATAGCCGATCGATGGGCGGCACGTATACTTTTTTTTTTAATATTTATGTATATTTATATTTATATATGTGCCGATCAAAATACAATGTTTCAAAACACTTCAAAATTCATACACGCTTCTAAAATTCATACATTAATGTTTCATTCATACACACTTCAAATTCATACATTACCAATATCACACATTTCAAAACATTTTACGAACCATCCAATTACGATATTTCACCATGTTTCGCTCTTCATTACCCCATACCCGAGTGGGAAAATCGGTGAGGAGACGCTCTATAGTCATGCATGTAAATACCCCGCAACTATACGCATCCAATTGCAAGTACTGTTCTTCATCATCCATAAGCACAACTGAGGGCCTCTTACCTCCGGGGAATGGATAACCATATGCATTACACGCCCAATAGTTTCCGTGCAATAAGAATCGCGCTATACATTTCCGGAAAGCTATAAGGCATTTGACGCGCCAATTGAATACATTTGGATCTCTAAAATCATTTTTAGAGTCAAACATCTCAAGCTTCCAATCTGAAATACATAACCACAATACGAACCAATGGTGTGCTGCCAAGATTGGAAATATGATCTACAATAGATATAAATAAATAATTTAGAACCTTAAAATTATTATATATAAAATATATAAATAGTACTCACATATTTGGCGGAGTACCAATCCCTTGTCCCAAGTTCTGGATTCCCCTTCACGCACTGCAAATCCTCCTCTTTCGGAACCCATTTATAATCATTATCATTCTCGTGTCTTTTACTTTCTGGATTCTTCACGCCCTTGACCCACGCATTCACAATACTCATCTATAAACAATTATTCAATGATAAAATTAAACTAAACAAATACCAGATCGGCAAAAAATACTCGAATATGAAATATACTTACAAATATTGTAGAGTCCGCTACGACTGTGTATTGGGCATCTGGAGTCATGGGTAGGTTACCTTGAGCTAGCCTGACCCGCAGTGACTGGATATAGCAGTTTATCATCTCACAATCCATTTCAGAATCAATTTTTAGAAAATCCTTGAACCATTCTCGTTGAAGTGGAAAACCATCTGGACGTCGAAAGGCCAAGGTTTCACTGGACAAATACTGCTCAAAACTCTGAGCCAACGAGTTACTCGGCTCAAACATATCCTACAAAAGACAATTATTAAATTAGGAAAAGAAATTAAAATAATTGAAAAATTCTCTTACCAACTCGCCGCCAGGTTCTACATCCATAGCCTGACCATGCTGATTAAAGGTCGGTGGTGCGGGCTCATCCCACCGGGGCCACCTGCGTAGCACTGAGCGTGCCGGCCTATATCCGCATCGAAATGACATATTACTTCTATCCATAGCCTCCTCACACCCCACCGACTAGCTCCTGACTCAGAGTCCGATGATAATCATCAATTCTATTCATCATATTTTGCTCGCATCTTTCAAAATTTTCTTCAATAGATCGACGTATCATGGCCTCTATTCTTGGGTCAAGAAAACTAGATGTCTCACCAACGGCTAATAATTATCACAGAAGAGGACGATTATTAAGAGGAATTGACCAGAAAATTTTTACTGTGAATTTAAGTTTATTACCCGATGCATCTCTAGGCTGGCGATGAAGATGCTTGTGTACGGCGGGCCCGTCTCTGAACTCTCCTACTCTCTACCACAGTGTGCTCCTCCTCTTGCTCCTCCTCCTCACCGACAACTCCTCTACTCGAACTACGTCTGCTCTCCTCGGTGCGCCTGATCAATATACGCTGTCCATCTTGGTCATATTGCGCGCGGCTGTAGGGGATTCAAGGGCACAGGAAAGTGTAGACCAAATGGATTACTACCAACTGCACTCTGCCAATATGGACAATTCTCCTCAATCTCGGTCGGTACTAACATTTCATACACTACCGAGTCTCTCATCTGAAATACGTAATATTTGTGCATTAAATATTAATAAGAAAATCCATAACATATTCAATCGCTTAATAAATAATAAAAAAATTATTACCTGGCGCTTAAAAAAACGGGCTATATCACGCTGATCGGCGTCATTAAACGACCACCGTAAATAACGAGGATAACCATCGGGATTTAGAAGGGTCGCACAACGAGCTCCAAAACTTGGAATGGCCTCATATGCCCACACCTATATTACAATATAAATATATCGAATTATTTCAACTAATAAAAAATTATAAATTAGTAATAATTAAGTTGTCAACAAATATTATACCGCATCGCCCAAATCGGTCCGTAGAGATTATACTTAGATCCTACGAGGTCCAAGGAATTTGGTACGTAATCGAGGTAGTGCAACATGGCCTCGTAGGTAAAAGCACCCCATGGGAACGCATTCCATTGGTCCATATCATCGCCCAATACCCATATCCATGTATCAATTTTCTTAGTCTCTCAGGAGCATAGAACCGTAAGAAAAGAGCTAAAATATTCGACAACTTAATCAAGTCATCATCCGAAACGCCATCGGGCTCATATTTACAAAACCAGCTTTAACAAGTGCTTTGCTTCAATCGGTCTCCCACCATTGAATCTATCGTAGACCCCGGGATTGAGTAGGATGATAAAATGCTGACATGTCAAAACTACACTCGCCGAACATGAGCCCAAGAACCAATGCAAACTCCGGATGAGAGAAACGGATGTTCGACCAACATAATTAAACCAAACCTCCGAAGGTCGTACCGAAATCTCATAGCATAATAGGCTGGTGAAGAGCCCGCATAGCATTCTTACCTTCGGCCAACCCACTATGCCCCCGAAGCGGCCGCAAACAAACCGTTTGATTAAATCCACACCACCCCCGCAAACCTAATTTCTGTCTAATCAAAGTCCCTAAATTATGCTTATAATATATTGTGATCCTCGGAGAAACGTCTCGTAGTGCTAGTCGTTTAAAATTGACCTATATATAACAATTAATATTTAATTAAATTATAATTAACAGTTATAATAATTAAAAATAAACTCAAAAAAAAAAAAAAAAAACGTCTTGCGACGGTCGGGCCGGTTCGAGCCAGACGGCCGTCGACCGGCCGAGAATGAGTATCGGCCGCCGCCGCTTCAACCATTTTTAGCTCTACCTCGATACTGTGCAAATTACTTAGACATCTAGAGGGACTTGAATCAATTTCCAATAAGGAAGTCTCACCAATGATCCAATTTCGTTAAATTCACAATAAGCAAGGATAGACATGATGCACAATGGCCAGCTTACATAGAAATATGGCATAAAGAAAAACATTAACAGAACGAGCAAAACTTCAAAAGTAGCAATCATCTTAAATCAACACGTTAAATTTCTTAAGACTAAATTATGAAATCTAAGTATAGCAGTAATCGGCTTTCAAGCAAATCCCTCGAGAAAATATTCAATCTTTCGATCCACATGTCAATTCTCTATGAACATAGCAAAGACAAATTTCGGTAATGGGCATACGCAATTAAATTATAATTAACGGTTATAATAATTAAAAATAAACTCAAAAAAAAAAAAAAAAAAAAAGTGGCCGGACCGGGCCGACCGGCCGGCAAGTGAGTATCGGCCGCCGCCGCTTCAACCATTTTTTCCGGCGATTTCTACCTCAATTTCACCAATTTTCACCCAATCTAAACAAATCTATATTATACACACTAAACCCAACATATATATTTCATAAAAAATCACTTTTAAACATGTAATTATACATTAATTTCACATCTAAAATTTAATTTTATTTCAAAATAAATACTAACCTCTTCCATTATTACGAGCGGTTTCGAGCGGTCTGAAAGATCTTAGGCGTGCCGATGTAAGTAGCTTTGGTGCCGTCGATTCAATGTGCCGATTTGAGTGTGCCGAAGTGTGGTGTGTGTGTGTGCCGATCGGTGTGTGCCGATGGTGTGTGTGTGTTTAGTGTCGGTGTGTGTGTGTGCTAATAATATATATATATATATATTTTTTATTTATGAATATATATATATATATATTATATATATATTTTATTGTATTTATATATATTTTATATTATGAAATATTATATAAATATTTATATATAAATATTTTATATTTATATATATTAATATTTATATATTTGTGTGCCGATCGATCGGCACATATATATATATTTTTTTTAAAATTTAGACATTTATATATATATATTTATAATTTTTTTTTTAAATATTATATCGTGCCGATCGATCGGGCTGTGCCGATCGATCGGAACGTATAATTTTTTTTTTTTTTTAAATTCACGATATATAAATATATATATATATGTATTTATAATTTTTTTTAATATTGATAATTTGTGTGCCGATCGATCGGGCGTGCCGATCGATCGGCACATATATTTTTTTAATTTTTTTTAATTTACGACATTTATATATATATATATTTATAATTTTTTTTAAATATTATATATCGTGCCGATCGATCGGCCGTGCCGATCGATCGAACGTATAATTTTTTTTTAAAATTTACGACATTTATATATATATATATATATATATATATTTATAAATTTTTTTTAATATTATGTAATTTGTGTGCCGATCGATCGGGCTGTGCCGATCGATCGGCACATATATTTTTTTAATTTTTTTTTTTAATTTACGACATTTATATATATATATAAATATTTTTAATTTTTTTTTTAAATATTATGTATCATGTGCCGATCGATCGGGCTGTGCCGATCGATCGGCACGTATAATTTTTTTTTTAATTTACGAAATTTATATATTTTTATATCTAGTGCCGATCGATCGGGCTGTGCCGATCGATCGGCACGTATAATTTTTTATTATATATATTTATATTTATATATATTTATATGTGCCCGATCGATCGGGCTCGATCGGCCGTGCCTATCGATCGGGCACGTATAATTTTTATATATATTTTTATATCGTTCGCATAATTTTTTTTAAAATTTATGTATATTTTTATATATAGTGCCGATGCCGATCGATCGGCACATATAATTTTTTTTATTTTATATATAATTTTATTTTCGTCCGATCGGGCACAAATAATTTTTTTTAATTTATGTATATATATATATATATATATATTTTTTTAATTATAACCGATCGATCGGAAGGTGCCTAAATTAAATTATGATTCAAAAATTTCCTATATTAAATTTTCAAAATTTCCTAATTAAATTAACAAAATTACCTAATTAACAAAACCGGTTTTTCGATAAATTATCAAAATTGCCTAATTAAATTAATGAAATTGCCTAAATTAAATTAATGAAATTGCAAAAAATAAATTCTCGAAATTGTCTAACGAAAATGCCTAAATTAAATTAATGAAATTGCTTAAATTAAATTATCAAAATTGCATAAATTTTGTAAATTAAATTTACTAAAATATTAAAATTTCCTCAAATTCAATTCATTAATTAAATTAACAAAATATTAAATTTTCGTTAAATTAAATTAAATATACAAAAATATAAAATTTTCGACTGAGGTTTTTAAAATATAAAATTTTCGGCGGCGGTGGTCGACTCAGGTTTTTAAAATATTTAAACGAATATGTTTAGTTTTTTTGTTTTACGAAAATATTCAATTAAAGAATTTTTTTTTAAATAACTTTAGCTTTTTTTAAAAAAAAATCACCAACTTTTATTTTGCTAATTTCGAGACTACATATTCAAGAAAAAGATTCCGACACAAACTGCATACACACCTGCACACACACCTGCACACACACTGCACACACATTGGAGGTGAAGTAGGGTCATTTGTATATTATTGCATTTATGGAAAAGTTTGTATATTTTTGCATTTTCAAACATGGAAATGTATACTCTTGACATTCCCCTCTATTTATATTATATAATCATTAAGTTGCTATTCATATGATGCAGAAGACCACCATTATCAGTTATTATAACAAAATTATAAGAAGTCAGACATTATTAGAAATTGTCGGATCCACAATCGAGATCTGTTGTGCTTTAAATGTTGTAAATAATCCACTAAAAATATCTTGGAGATCCACAGTTGACATTTATTTTTAATTTAATCATTTGACATGAATTCATACACCTAAGGCTAATATAAAATGTCAAATGGATATAAATTAATCACTTACTTGATAGTTTACATTTGATGATCAATACATCTACAATTGACTATTGTAGCTTGTCGGCCACTCTTTTTCCGTGTTCACGTGAAAATATGTTAGAGTATCTCTTTTTATTTTATTAAAAAAAACGAGTTTTTCAAAATGGTGTAGCAAAACTCCTCGCGTTAAAATTAACAGTGCACTTATCTCAATTGCTATTAAATCTTTATCAGTTATAACAAAATTATTGATATTTATTAGAAATTGTCAAATCCTTAATCCAGATTTGTGATGCTTTAAATGTTGTAAATAATTGAATAAAGTATCTTAAGAAAAATAAGACAAAGTCTGATGAGAGACACACAGTTGACATTTATTTTTAATTTAATCATCTGGCATGAATACCTAAAGGCTATTATAAAATATCAAATGGATATAAATTGATTACTTACTTGATAGTTTACATACTACAATTGAATATTAAACCGTGTTATGGGAATTATTCAACATTGGTGGTCGAAGTTTTCACCAAATAATCCTGCAAAATTGATAGAACTAGAATTAGTATAACAACAGATATCGAACACAGGGAATGGAGTATTTTAGACCTAAAATTCCTATTAATTAAGGTTTGGTTAGCAACCACGCAAATTTAGGAAATTTTTATAACCTAAGAACAAACGAAAACAAGCAGGAATTAAACACAAAATAGACTTGCGTAAATAAAAGCGGGTCCAACAAGATGATCCACACACACTCACAATTGATCACTGCCACTAATAATTAATTAATCAACTTAAATCAATTGGTTGTAGGACACCGTAATTAAACTGACATATCCCCTATTCCACCTTAATTACTCGGTAATCGTCATGGTGGACATTGAAACAACTACTTCTCTAAATTAGACGCAATCTACGTTGGTGGACAATCAATAGATTTAACACCTAATCAACCTTAAGAACTAAGCCTACTCGTATGATGGGCATCTAATAGTCATCTACCAAATTAATCCAATTGTCCTAAGAACAATTTGCTACTTATTTAGCCTAATCCCATGAGAAACGATGTAAGTACTAAATTAGCTATGAATTAAACTAACATAGGGTGATCAAGCCTAAATTAATTAATCCAATTGATTAAACCTAAATTAATTCAGAACCTAAGTGATTAATTTTAAGCTCTAGTCTCACGAAAATAAGGTGGTGTGTGTTTCACATCTCGCCGGCCCCTTAAAAGACTTAGCTACGCATATCGGCCGGACTGGCCAGACAGACCGGTTTACTGGACAGAACACAAAACATGCTGAAAATCATGAAATAATTATGCACGAAAATCTAATCAATCACGAAATCAATTAAACACGAATTGGAACGAAATTAAACCTAAGGAATTAGAAAATCACAAGTTAAAGTCTTCAAATAATCCAACAGAAAAATAAAATGTAAGCATCCAAATTCGGGAATGTAAACGGAAGTAGAAACATGTTGTTTTCTCCATATCAAACTACAATCAACGAAATTAAAGCTGAAATACGAACTCTAAAAATATGATGATTACTCCCTCGGACTTGGATCTCCCTCGGCTCTCGCGATTCTCTCTCGGCTTTCGGATCTCTTCTCTTTTCGTTGGCAGATGATGAATGATGATTTAATAAAATAAAATTTCCTGCTCTCCACCTTCGGCGTTAACAATAAGATGATGGTATGGTCTGCAATAAAATATTATCCCCTCGCTGGCGGTGCGATGATGATGAAGAGTTGGTGTGAGTTGTGTATATGCGTGTGTATTGTGGATAGGATGATATATCCCCGTGCGGCGTCTCTTCTAGTACTTTATATATACTTCTTCCTTTCCTTCTCCAACTAGTTCATCTAAATATAGAAAGATATAATAGAAAGTATATTATATTAATTTTTTTTACACTTAATTGTCCTATTTTTTCCGGATTAAACATATATTTCTTTTAATTTGCAATAGCCACATCAACGCCTCGTCAACGCCACCTCATCATAAGAATTGCAAAACAAACACCAAAAAATAATCCAACCGCCAAAATATATACCAAAATAAATGGAATATGGATAGTACGAAATAAACTTATCAAACATCCATATTTAAATTGTTCCTTCTTCCCGCTGCAGGGGCTGTAAAATTGGTTTAATCCCTCCTCTCTTGTCCCGACTCCTATTCGCAAAGCTTTCTCGCACTTCGACCCTATCCATGGTTTTGCAATTTAAACAAAACATGCAAATGAATACCAATTCTAATGAAATATGCAAAGTATAAAACTCATCTCAAACGCGTCAACAAGGGTGTTTTTATAATTTCACAAAAATATTATATCAAAGTTATTTATAAAAACTACTAACTTGTTGCAATCTTAGAAAATAATACTAGTAATATAATAAAATGATATCTTAGACACATGACACTGAACTTTATTTCTATAAAAAATAATACTGAAAAAAAAGATAATCAATTTATTATTCTTAATAATATGAGATATTCGTTACTGTTACCTTATTAGTAGAGCTTGTATCGACTTAATACGCAAATTGTAAACATTATATTTTATATTATTTTTTTACATGTATTATTTTTATTGATATTTAGTTCTACATCTAAATTTTTAGAAAAAAAAAATATAAACGGAAAACTTAAATCCATCTCATTAATCATTACAATATAGAATTGAAAATGAGAATTAGTAAAATTCCACTGTAACAGCGAAAGAAACACAAAAACTTGTGTGTATTACTTTCGTATACCCTTTTGTGTACCACACCACAAGGATATTGACATGTGTTAAATATAACCCACTTGATTTAATAAGAAATGACACATATCAATACCCTTATGGTGTGGTACATACAAGGATATACAAAAGTGGTACATACAAGCCGCTCCGTCAAAGAAAGGGTCACTGCACCTTGGCAATTGGTATTCCATATATTTAAACTCATTCATGCGTTTGAGTGTAGAAAATGAATCCTCTGGCTGTATCTTTCAACTTCTTTTTCGGCTTTCGTTTCTTCTGTTTCTCCTCGAGTCTCTCCTTTCCCATTGTTTTCGTTTTAAATCGAGTGAACAATGCTTAAAAGATTAACGTCAAAAATACTAAAGGAAATACATATTCACGATCATTATCATTGCTGCATGCTTTTCCAACTAAGTAATATTTATGATACCCCGAGCACCCAACTAGGCATATCATAAATAAAAATGAGGGTTTATATACAGCCAGTACCAGTTGGGTGATTGTGTAATCAAGATCCACCCAATCAAGAAAATGGAAGAGTTGATTGTTAGAGGTTATATGAAATCAAAATTGATCATCAAATATCATAACTCATAAAACTACTGGTGATTATGTGTGAGTGTGAATAAATTCAGTTAACACAAAATGCACCATCATAAGGCTATCACGGAGAGAAACAGGGACGACTAACTGGGCAATCAGTGACGTAGCCAGAAAATTTGATTAATAGGGGCCAACAAAAAAAAACAACGCTTAAAATTTACGTAAATAATGATTGTTAACATAAATAAAGAAAAAAAAATATTTTACATGCATTATATTGCATTTTATAATTTTTTTAATCTTAATTCTTAAAGGTGCAAAGAGAATTTAAAAAAAGAAGATGAAAAAGATTCAAGATTTTAGCACATTTTTATATTAATTTTTAAATGTGCAAAGAAAAGGTTAAAATTTAAGTAAATAATGATTGTTAACATAAATGATTGTTCAAGAGGGCAATCTTCTTGAAATAATTTCCAACTATTTTTCTCATCTAAAAGATTCACCATAAAGAGAGAAGAACCACAATCTTTAGCAAGATTTGACAACCTAATAGTAGAAGCATCCGACTTTCATTTTTGTTATCGGGAATGAAGTGCTTCACCATATTCCAAGCTTTTACACTCCATACATCATCTAATACGATCAAATATCTTCTACCATATAAACTCTTATGTAACTCAAGTTTTAGGTCATCTATGAATCTGGCTTTGAATTTGATGAATGGTATTGAGAAGAGAAACTAGAGCTGCATAAGCTGCCATCTCTATCCTTCAAAACTTGAAGAAGAAACAGAGTAAGTGGCACCATTTATGAGGGAAGTAGTGGCTTTTGATAAATATCCACACCATATGTGGACGTAATTGCATTGTCAGCAAATATCACCTAAGGCAAATAATTGCTTACTTTTTTTTCGATGTGAATAATTGCATAATGTTATGATTACGGAACCTTTATTTTTTTGGATGGAGAAAGTGAAATGGTAGCAGAAAATTCGACTTCTAGTATTGTTGTCCGGAAAAAAGTGTTTCACTTCATCCCAAGCCTGCATACTCCATGTGATCTAATATAATCAAATGTCTTCCATCGGATAAAGTCTTATATAACCGCTCTCCTAAGTCATCCACTGTTCGATTTA
The DNA here is from genome assembly GCA_028984105.1 of Lavandula angustifolia. Lineage (NCBI taxonomy): Eukaryota > Viridiplantae > Streptophyta > Magnoliopsida > Lamiales > Lamiaceae > Lavandula > Lavandula angustifolia. Next base: position 6,008,577 of record CM054821.1, on the reverse strand, counting down.
TGGATTCTCCTAGTGCATAAAGAAGTTTTGAAAGAAGCTCCTTGTGCATTATTTTGCTGAGATATGATAGCCCAATCATGAAAAAATCAGTGCCGGCCCTGACATTTCGGAGGCCCTAGGCCAAGTCAAGAAACGGGGCCCCTCCTTAGGCGAAGTCAAGAAATGGGAAACGACAACTTGTCAGCTTATGGCCGTTGGCGTCGTACGAGGAGAACCGGAGGTCAGGAACATTGACTCGCGCCATGTAGTTCTTGAAATCACCGCCGCCTCCGGCGGCGCTCGCGGCGTAGGAGGTGAAGTTCGAACCGGCCACATTGCCGTCGTCGGCGTAGCTCTTGAAGTCCTCGTGGTGGCCGGTCGATCCGCGGCTGTAGCGGGCGAAGGAGCCGAAAGCGAAGTTGCAGTACCGAGATAGAGAGTTAGAGAGATTGCTTGCGCCGACCAGCCAGTATAGAGACAGAGACGAGAGACACCGAGAGTCCGAGACGAGAGAGGGGAGAATTAGAGCCGTTGCTTTGCTTGCTAGGGATGGCGTTCACAATCACAACTCACGTTAAATGTTTAATTGTTAATTTGTTATGTTGGTCGTATGTGAGCTGGCCAAATGGGCTTATAATTTTTTTTTTATAAATGAGTTCATATCAAAAAAAAAATTAACGGGCCATTTTGAAATGGGCCGAGTTCTATATTTCGGGGCCCTTTAAAATCGGGGGCCCTAGGCAAAAGCCCCACCCGCTATTCGGGTGGGCCGGCCCTGATGAAAATCAAAATGTTCTTTAATGAGTTTATGTTCATAAACATTTTTAGCAAGAGTTGTCTTCCAGGTACCACTCATGCCAACAATTGAGATGATTAGCCGACCGGATTTGGTAGTGATGTGGCAATGGATGAACGTGCCTTAGCCTTTATGGAGAATTATGACCGCCGTGCATGCAAGTCATCAATAGCCTTTTATTAAAAGCATTTTTTCTCATTAAACTTTGTTTTATCTTAATCCGGAACCCTAATTTATTAGGGTTTTGTGTGTGGTATTTATAAGCCACTCCTTTGTACCGCCACACTCAGACTTGGTTAATTAAACTCCAGTTTTATGCCCAACTTCGAACTATCGCATTTCAAACTTGGTTGCCCTATTTCCGGGTATTCAACCTTCAAAAATCAACAGAACTAGGAAGACTAGAAGATCGGGTATTCTCATAATCAACGATCGGATATTACGCTTTCCACAGCTGCATCAGGTAGCCGGTGAGCTCGTCAAGAAACTTAAGCAACTCCGCATCAAGTCCTACCATAGCACTCTCTCCACTCTCTCTAAGAGTCCTTGCTACTGCTAGATGTGTGGATTTCTCCTCTTTGGATTCGCGTTTCTCCTTAAACTCGGTGACGCTTTTCATGATAGCTTCCATATCTTCAAGGCTATGTTGCAGATCCAGCATGAAGGCAAGACTTGCTCTATTGTTTCCACCTTGTATCTGATCCACGATGTGGGATTCGATCACATCTTCGGTTGCATGAGCTGCGGATGCGATTTGTCTCTCAAGATCTTGCACTTCTTTGCAACCTCCGCCATAGTTATTGCCCTCAATGAAATGAATCAAGAAATTTGTATTTTCAAGAAGAGATTAGATTTGTATGTTGTAGAGAGAAGAATAAAGGCTAGGATGGCTCTGAATCTGATGAATGTTATTGAGGAGAGAAACTAATCTTTGAAATCTCAAAGAAGAAACAGAGTAAGAGGGCTGGTGTAATAGAGAAAATGATGAGAAGCAGGTGGTTTTTAGTGCAAAGTCGATGCGGGCCATTTTGCGTGGAAATAATATCAACTCCGTGTGTGGACTTTTTCTTCATTGAAAGCCAGCAGCTCTTTGTTGAAAGGTATTTAAATACTCCTTCCATTCTATATAAAGTGTATTGTTTCTTAAAAAGATAAACAATATATGTACAAAAATTAACAAGTCAAATAGTCAAACAATATACACCACACAATCTTATTTCTTAATTTTCGTACCCCATAAAAAAAAGACACTTTCTATGGGAAGAAAGAAATATAATATATAACAATACTTCTATGAATTAAAAAAAAAAAAACTTCCATTTATCTCTATTCAAGTTGCAATTTTATTTCAAGAATCATTCTTCCAAGAAACCCCTCAATTTAATTCAAATTTCAGTTATCCAGCTGAAAACGGCGTCGTTTACGATCTAATCCCTAACATGCTAGAAATCTCTCCCAGTTCAACTCGACTTCCAATTTCCATGCCCACACAAAAAAAGAATAAATTCTTCCGATCATCTGCACAATTACCGTCGAGTCTGATGGCTCGCACAGCCGCATTCGTATGAATTCTCTCCATTACGAGGTTAGTGACGAACTGACGATTATCTTCCATTGATGTGAATTCTATTATTGTTGTTCGCTGCTTTGCTGGCTTTTGCATTATTTTCAGTTCTTTTTCGTTACAAAGACTTGAACGATTGTGACATTCACTCAATTGAAACTAATATCACGAAAATCGAATTTTAGGATGAAAATAGCACGAAGCTGTAAGTATGAAGGCCTGCAACTTTTTCTGAGAATTATAGCTGATAAAAAGCGGAAAATCATAAATGATGATGGGAAAAGAAATGAAGAGACTGTATCATAACTTGACCATGGCGCTAGGTAGCCACAAGTTACCACGGAAGGTAACAAGCTGATTAGTAACATGAGAAGTGTCTCAGAACCAGTCAATTCACCTTTCACGACGAACACTCTGGTAGGATCTGGTTCACCTGAGAATGGTTATACAACAAGACCAATTCCGTTTCGAAAATCTGCTATCTACAACGTGTCTAGTGTTCCATTTTTTAAGGTAACATGCATACTATCAAGTTCATTTGCATATTTTTAGATCCATCCAGGAACTTCTTTGGCTTATCTTTCTCTGCGTATATGGGTATTATTATTATTAATTTAAATCGACCCTAACGGGAATCGAACACTAGATCAACTCTAGATCAACCACTTACGCAGAAGTGGAAATACCAACTACACTAAATGTTGTCGGTTCTATGTATATATGGGTAAATCTGAGAGAACTGGTATTAACCTTAATGGCTACACTGGATTGTCAATGCCCTCAACATTACTTTCTGTTCTTGAAAATAGTGAAATATCCCAATCCAAGTCAATGGTAAATATCAGAAACATTTTGACAGTCCTAATTTTTAGTTTCTTTTTTTTATTATTGTTTGCATTTTTACGCAACTATTTTGTATTTCAGACATTAAAGCGCAGGATTTTTGTCTTGGATGATGTTTGATCTATTGGTCCTATCCGAAGAATCAAACAGAAATCCAATCTAGTATCTTCAAAGCAGAAACTTTCATTGACTGATGACCCGATGCATGTCCACAGAACTGAGGGCAATACTAATATTAGCATGCCAAGCACTAGTTATGCTGTAGTTCCTTTCGAACCCAATGCTGTAGAGGACAACTAATCAGAGTCAAAGGTGCTTGCTAACGGAAAGAAGTCAACTTTTAAATTGACATCAACTATGCTTCAGGGGAAGGCTCTTAGGAGCATGGAGGACACGACTTCCTCAAAGTTGCTGCTAAATGGGTGTTTGGGATAACTGATAGAGCAGTTGATAGAGGTGAAATTAGTGTTTGGAATCAATAGCTGATAGAGTAGGTGATAGAGAATTCTTGTTCGCAGTAGAGAATTTGTGAAAGTTGCATATCAGCAGCTGCCGCTGCCCCTCTACCAACTTTCAATAAATTTTGACCGAATTTGCCCCCACTTATTTTGTATAATTCCAAAATTACCCCTCCTTGATATAAAATAACTTTATTTCTTTCTCTCTGCCATTCTCCTTTACTCTTCACTTTCTCGGTGGAAATCACCAACCAAAAGCAGGTTTTGTCCGACTCGCAGCTAGAGCAAGGAAATTCATAATCGATTTTTCCCAATTTGAAGAATCAAGGTACTATTGTCCATTTCTTTAGATCTAGATCCATTGAATTAAGTTAATAGAAAAGATTTTGGTTTTATAATAAACATATGGGTTTGGTCGGTCTGTGAAGAAATATCTCCTCTTAAAGTTTTGGTTGCTAATTTTGACTAAAGTGGGGAATTAATGTTGTGTTGTGATCTATATAGTCAAGAAAAGGAGCTTTGTGTTGATCGTCTCTTGTCTTCTTTTTTTTTTGGTTTATTATTTTCTGGAAATTGAATAGTTTTAGTGAAGAATGCTTGAAATTAGCAACATCCCTTCAAGGGCTTTGTGCTTGAATATTTTCTGGAAAAGGGGTTTTTGCTTTCATCAAACTTTTTGAGCCACTTTACCTTCAAAACAACATCCCAAGCAAAAGATCAAATATATACACAGACTGTAGGGGATACTTGAAATTAATAGCAAAAATGGTGAAGTTTGAGTTGTACTTCATGTTGTTCTGCTCTTATTATATATATACACAGACTGTGTTCTGCTCTTATTATATCCAAGGACCTGATTGCATTAACCTTTTATTATGTCTTTATATTTAATTCACTTTGATTATGTCTTTACATTTAATTACACCTTTGACTGAGTTGTACATTTGATTATATCCAAGGACCTGATCTGATTTGATTATGTCTTTTTACATTTAATGATTTCTACTCAACATTGCATATCCTTCTTTATCATATCCCTTATGTATGTGATTTTGAGATTCTTTTGTTTTTTGCTCGAATTGAGTTGCAATAGGTATGGAATCACAAAGGAATTCTGCAATATATTCACAAAATCATTTTGAATCTTTACCACAACACAACTCTCAAACTCACAGTCAAGGTCAAGATGAGGTAGTAAGCCATAAGGGGAAGAATATTGGAATAGCAACTTGTGATGATAACAAGACTATGGTATTTATCAATCTATGTGTTGATGAGGTACGGGCAGGAAATAAACCCGGCAGTCATTTTAGCACAGTTGGATGGAAAAATCTTGTTGACAAATTTAACATGACAACAAACCTTAACTACACTAGAATACACTTGAAAAACCATTGGGATCATCTGAAAAAAAAAGTCGAAAGACTGGAAAAGACTTCTAAGCAATGAAACTGAAAGGCCTAGTGTGACAAGGAGTCTTGTTTAAGTATGAAACTGGAAAAGTTGGATGGAAAACATGTTTCTCCATTCTCATATTTTCATAGCAACGACGATCATTTTCACAATTTAACATATTCATCAGATTTGCCCAACCACTGAAAGGCCTAGTGTGACAAGGAGTCTTGTTTAAGTATGTATCAAAATATGCCATAGCTCCCATGCACAATGTCATTAATAGTTCATCTTCATCACTCTCTTCATCATGAGTGTTTGTGTTTATACAATTCACATTATTATTGCTACTTCGGTTGAACATCGGGTCCACTCTGTTTAAACGCACATATTAATTACAAATAAATAAATAATCACCAATCAATATTGTGTGTTTAATAGAAGAACATGATAAACTAATAAGAAAAGGGTTTATGATTTAGAGAAACTAATTAAAATAAAAATAAGCACCGATTTAACACCACAAATTATAGCTACCCACAAATTCTTTCAACTTCCAACCCTTTTGCCCAATTCCCATAGCAAGGACAAGATAAAGACCCAATATTTAGCATATGTTATGATTGTAGGCAAAGAAATCAGCTACTTTAACAAAAAAAATGTTCAATGAAGAAAGGTTCATAGTTTGGACGGTGGACGTACCTTACTTCTTGGGCAGACAATGTGTTTATTTTGAAGCAACTTCAACTCAAAGTGTAACACACGCACTAGAAAATGTTCAAAATGATTTACTTGGTGTGGATTGAGTAGTTACAAGTAATAAACTTTCATTAATATTGGTAGTTGCATAGGTATTTATGGACACATTTTAATATGAATTCTTGTCGATTGATTACTCATTATCATATTTATACGGAGTCGTATGTTAAAAATATGAATACTCGTATTAATACATATGTATACATGCAATAGGTATGAATTATTGCATTAATATGATTGAGAATAATTAATATAATGATAGAAGCGTGACGATATTTATACTAATATGATGTAATAAATATTTATATAATATTTTATAATATAATGATTTTTTGAATACGTAGCAATATAAAATATAAAACAAAATGAACATAGAATAATAAACAATTTCTCAAGTTTATTCATGTAGAAATTCTAAAGTTTATTTCTACCATTAGGGGTAAAATGGAATTTTTATTTAAAAAATCAAAATAAGCTACTACATTCCAAACACTATATTCTCCACTTTCAGCAGCTTTCAGTACTTATTTTCCAAACACTTCTAGCTTATCAAAATAACAGCTTTCAGCAGCTTTCAACAGCTTTCAACACTTATCGATAAGTTTCAGCTATCCCAAACACCCCCTAAATGTCCAAGATGATCACAAGTGTGAGAACAGTGCTGGTTTACTGGATACTCGTGGCTTTCCTCCTCAAGGGCATGGAGAAGCTTATAAAAATGGTTCTGTAGAAACTTCTTCCCCTCCTGCCACTTGTTTTCCAGGACCTATAATTGATTATGGCTCTGCAGTGTCTTTGAAAGCTTCTTTGTGCAATGACGGATGACGTAGAAAATGGTCTTCCTCGACCTAATAAAAACAGAGCAGCTTTTAGAATGAGTGCGTTGGAGGTAAGAAGATTGAACTTCTATCTTGTATAGGTAATTTTATTGTATTCAGGTCACTATTTGGTATATTTTAAAGATGTTCGTATTCTTTAAATCGAAAAAAATTTGTTTCAGAGTATATTGGGTAGGTGGAAAACAAACTTTGCTTAATTTTGTTATCTTCTCAAAGTGCAATTGGATATGATTTATCTAATTAATATCTTTCCATATTGGATATAAAAACCCTACTTCTACAAGGAAAATGAGCTAACCAAACCTTGATTGATAGGATTTTTAGGTTTAAAATACTCCGTTCCCTGTGTTCGATACCTGTTGCTATACCAATTTTAGTTCTAGCAATTTTGCAGGATTATTTGGTGTAAAACAGCGATCACCAAATTGGCGCCGTTGCCGGGGAACGGTGTTATCTTTAAGCTTATTTTTCCTACTGATATTTAGTGCTTTTTAAGTGTTGCATGAACAGGTCTTCCCGCCTTTTTCTACACTTCGATCCAGAAATTGAAAAGACTGCGAAAAGGAATCGGAAGGCAACAAAGCTGCAAAAGCAACCAGTGCTATCACAAACAGAAACAGGTCCGACTGGCCGGACAGAGGAAAGAACCAGTGAGTCAGAATCTGAAATCGGTCCGACTAGTCGGATAGACCCGTTTTCTGAAGGCAGCAATTCTGAATCTGAAGAAGAAATTATGGCTGAAGATCAAGCAGCCAATCTGAAGATGAACTCAGGTTCGAGGAACTTGGGAGAGGACTTGCCCGGACCAATCAACATAACCACCACTGAGCAGATAGATGTGAAGCTGAATTTGGTTGCGGCATGTCCAAAATTTTATGGGAAGCTGAACGAGAATCCTTTTGCTTTTCTGGAGGGATTCAATCAGGTCTGTGATCTGCACAGATAAGGTCATTTGGATGCTTTCAAGCTCAAAGCATTCCCTTTTACTCTACAAGACGGAGCTCGAGCATGGTTTTCTGGACTTCGACCTAGGTCGATTACTACTTGGGCTCAGATGCGTCAGACATTCCTGGACAAGTATTTTCCTCAATCCAAGACGAATGTACTCAAAAAGGAGATTTTCGGGATTACTCAAGAGCTTGATGAGTCCTTTGGAGCATACTGGGAGCGATTTGGGAAGCTAGTTGATAGCTGCCCAAACCATGGTTTTTCTGATGTGGATCTGCTGCAATGCTTCTACCAAGGAATGACAGATGAGTCCAAGACCATGGTGAATGTCGGATTGAAGGTTAGCTTTGCTAATAGCTACTACACTGATGCGAAGACAATCATTGAAGGCCTTGCCGAGTCTACATCGCAATACAAAGCATCAAGGATGCAAAGGAAATCTGTGAATCTTTCGAGTGGAGACTTTCTAGACGATCTTGATATGAAAGTTGGGCTAAAAATGGAGGAGAAGTTCAGCCAACTCGAAGACAAATTGGATCGTCTATTCAAGGAGAGGAATCCTCCCTCCTCTTCCTCTTCATCTGCGCGCACAATGGCTGATCACACATCTGGTGCATGTGGTCAAAGAGGGCACACATCTTTGCAATGTCAAGGCGAGGATATTAATGCATCTGACAATTGGAATGGACAGAACAAGGTTCATCCGAACTTAAGGTGGAGACAAGATGATCAAGCGCCACAACCGCCAAGGAATCCTCCACAACAATCATTCCAACAGCCTACATACCATCATCAACAATATCATCCATCGCAGCAACAAGGGTTTCAACAACCCTACAGACCTCCACATCAAAGGCAATTCCCGCAGCAATTTCAGCAGCAGACTGACCCGTCTGGCCAGACGGACCAGAGCAGCCCGTTGGAGAAAATGATGGCTGAAATGATTACTTCTCAGAAGAGTACCATTGCCTATCAACAACAGATGCAAGAGGAGATTAATCAGACCAAGAGGGATAATCAAAGCACCGTCGAGAATTTATCCAAGCAGATTTCCAAGTTTAATTCTTCAATTCAAGAGATGAAGGCAAGTCAAGGGCAATTACCATCGCAAGTCCAGCCCAATCCGAATGCTAGGGCTAACGTAAGTCAAATAAGCTTGAACGGTAAGAAGAAGACTGAGCTTGAGCAGGGAATTGATGGAGAGCAAGGTGCCCGAACACACAAGCACGTGGAATTTCCACAAAGTCAAGTACAACAACTCATCCACCGCTATAACAATTTAGATCGGATACCTACCTTCGATACAGAGCAACCTTACCGGGCTTCGCATCAAATGACATTGAAGCCGAAAATGTCAATCATGCCTCCGCCCGACCAAGCCAACCAGGGATCCTCTATGCTTGAAGAATTGATGTGCGAGATGATTGTTTCTCAAAAAGATGCCATTGCATATCAGAAGCAGATGCAGAAGGAAATAACTTCAAATCATGATGAGCTCAAAGCCGTGAAGAGAGATGTGCAACAATTGAAGTGGGAGCAACAAGATATCTTGGTAAATCTGACCAAGCAAATGTCTATGATGACCACTTCGCTAGATGAAATGAAGGCAAATCGGAGGCAATTACCTTCTCGGACTCACCCAAATTCGTCCCGCCCATAGTTGCAATCACATCATGTTGAGGAGTGGAAAAGAGTTGTTCGAACCAACACCGAAAGCGAGTACCCAAAAGATTAGATCTCGCAGCGCACGACCGCCCGAGCTAACCGGCATCGAGCATTTTGACAGATAGAGAAGGTCGAACCGCCAATATAGACCCGACTGCACTGCAGATGGGCCGATGGAGAGCCGACCGACGAGAAGGTCGACGCCCCGAAAGACCCGACGCAGTTGCGGAATTTATCGATGAAGTTCTCGCTGCGTAGAAGGCCGATCTGTCCCGGCATGCACCCTAAGATCGCCATACCTCCACCGTTTCCTAAGGCATTGGAGAGGAAACGGACACCGAACAAGGAATACATGGATTATGTGAAGTTGTTCGAGAAGCCGGAAATTAACATACCTTTCCTCGAAGCCGTGAAGATTCCCCCGATTTGGGAAATTTGTCAAAGATTTCATAGCGGGTAAGATCCAAAGAATCCGAGAAGGTATTGATGGATACGTCGGTGTCGGCTATTATCCAAAAGATGTTGCCCGCCAAGTGCGTGGACCCGTGTATGTTTACTTTACCTTGTCTTATGGGTAATGTGATGGTTAAGCAAGCTATGTGTGATATGGGTGCATCTATCAATGTTATGCCACTTTACGTGTATAATCAATTAACCGGAGTGGAGTTAGTGGCTACTAAGGTGATTATACAACTTGGCGATAGGTCAATGCGTTGCTCCAATAGGTTTACTAGAGAACATGCTAGTCGAATCAACAATTTTGTCTATCTTGCCGATTTCTATGTTATAGATACCAATGATAGGCAAGTTGAGGGCAATAGGGTGTTCTGTTGCATAGACCATTTTTGAAGACTATTAGGGCAGTGATTGATGTTGATGAAGTTTCTATAAGTGTTAAGTATCATAATGAAATTTATGTTCATCATGTTGATAATGCACTTAAGAAACCTAATGATCATGAGAATGAAGATGCCCTTTCTACTGACATTATTGAGAGCTTTGTCCAAGAATATCTTGAGATGCATTTGTTGCAGGATAAGATAGAACTCACTCTCACACATGGATTTGCTGATTTGGATGCCAATGACATGAGGGATAAAGAGATTAAGGAGAGCATCATGGCACTCTATGCTTCGCCCGAACCGACAAAGATAATCGCCGACTTGGCCAGGCAGAGCGTTTCCAAGCAGATCGTTATCTTCCCGATGATCGGCCATGCATTTCAAAGTCAAGCCCCAACTCCGAAAGAGACAAGCAAAAGGCAAGAAGAGAGCGAGACTTCCATCATTTGGCAAGTGGATAGGCCATCAACCAAGTGTGAGAAAGAGTTTTGGAAAGATGCCTATGATGATTTCATGTGGTATAAAGACCGTGGAAAGAGATTGCATATGGTGATCAAGGTAGTGGATGTGACTCCACTATGCATAACTCCACCAGATTGACCCTTTAAGAGGAGGTCTAGCCAAAGACTTTAAAGAAAGGCGCTACTGGGAGGCAACCCCAGTTGACTATCGTTTATTTTCTTTGATTTTATTATTGTTTGGTCTTCGTTTTTTGTGTTGTTTTTCCAGATCTAGGCTACGAAGGACGTTGTGGACTTAAGTGTAAGGAGGAAGATTCGTCGCCGGTTTGATGAACTAGAGCAGACTGTCCTGCCCCGTCTGCTCAGGCGGGGCGATAGGTGATGTCGTTTCCCCATCATTTTTATTTTTTTGAGTCTTTGAGTCTGTGTTTTATTTTTTTCGTGTTTTATGTGTTTTTATCTTGTTTGTTGTGTCTACACTTGATCTTAGTAGGGATCAAGTGTAAGGAGGGTTTGTTCATTTTTGTTTTGTGTTTTTGTCATGTTTCTCCGTCCTTTTTTTTCTTTTCTTTTCTTGCGTGAGGGCACACAAGGGTTTAAGTGTAAGGAGGGGGGACTTTACGTCGTTTCACTTTGTGTCGTCCTTTCTTTTGTGTCGTCGAAGCATGCCAAAATTTGAAATTTTTGATGCACTCTTGTTCTTTGTTTAAGCATGTTTGATTTGTGTTTTATGTTTCAATATGCAAGCATGTTAGTTGTTGTGAAGAGTAGGACTTGGTGCATATTTGTATGTAATTTGGGATGGGAAATAATAAGTAAATTGTGGATCGAATTTTACACACACTCCGTATATTAGATTTTAGCCTTTAGAGTAGGACACTTCCTACTAATTTATTTGAGAGTGTTTGTCTATGAAGTTGCAATAAAGGTGAGTCATTTGCAATACGTGATAGGAGACACTAGGGATTAAACTATTTGGCCGCGACAATACTTTCCTACCTTACATTATCCCCTAGTGAACTAATTTGAGCATTGATCGATTCTTTGATTTAGTCAGAAAATATTAGCCAATGCCTTTCTAGCTTTCTCTTGTCCAATGTCATTGCATGTTTTACAAGCTTTCTTGAGATTGATCTTATTATATATGTGAGGATAGCGATTTAGTCCTCTGCCCGCTCGCCTGATACATGCTACGTAATGGTATTTGGCCGTAATCATTGAAAAAACCGCATTTTAAAATAGCAGAAATTACGGCTGTCCGACCGCATGCACGAGTATGTACCCGAGCTTGTTTCGAAAAAAAAAAAACCACGAAAAAAAAAGAAATTGAAAACGTGGTAAATTCAGATTATAAGAAGGGTACTTGTGTTTAAATTGGTAGCATTTAATGTGTAATTCTTTAGTGGTGGGTGATATTATTTATTCTTGATTATCTCATGTTAGGCGAGTATGACATGCATGACATCGTTTTACATTTGATGGAGCTTAGAACCCCTAGGACCCTTACCAATGAAAAATTTGTCTAAGTCCTAAGCCCCATTACAACCAAAAGAGAAAGACCTCCTTGATGTTGCAGTTGTGACAATCTTTGATCGTGATAGAGTGGATTATTTTCTTTGAGTGGCTTGACTGGACCTAGATTAGAGAGTGTTGAGTGAATCGTGAGGATGATCCACTTTTGCTTAGGTTTTTGACCAAGTTGATATCTGTGTGTCTTGTCTAAAATTTGCAACTCTACTTGTTTGATGAGATTCATATTTGCATGGTTTGACATGTTTGGCTAGTTCTTTGAGTGTGGAGATTACGGATATGATTGGTATCGCTTCTTGTTTTTGTTACTTGTCTTGTTCTCGTCTTTGTTTTTGTCTTTGTTTCGAGTCTTTGTCTTTTCCTTATCTTTTCTTATCTTATTTTCGCCTTGTATTTTTTATTTTGAGTCTTGAGTCTTGGGGATTGACTGAATTTGAATAGTACGTATTCTTTTGTGTTTCTTATACTTGAGGGCAAGTATAGTTCAAGTGTAAGGAGGTTTGATGAGTCTAATTCGTACTATACAAATTCTGTCTGTTTTGGGGCCCACCTGGCCAGTTGGACCGTATTTCTCTGTTGTCTTGCAGATTTTTCGTGCTGATGTGGCGGTGATGAGTTGCTGAGGTGGCAGGCTCAATTTGGGGTCTAAAAGATGGAATTTTGGACGAAATTGTAGAGAAGGAAGGTGGAGGATAAGGGAAGAGATGATATGGAAAGAATTGGATATGATTTATCTAATTAATATCTTTCCATATTGGATATAAAAACCCTACTTCTACAAGGAAAAGGAGCCGCCTTATATATAGGAGAGGAGACGAACGAAAATCAGATCTTACGCCCATACACATGCACGCTACACACCATAACATTATTATCATCATCCGTCTGCACCAATTCATCCGCCACCAATTACCGAGAGAAGAATTCCGAGAAGCCGAAGCCGTGCTCATTCCGAGGAAGAGAACGCCGAAGCTTAGGAATCCGATCGAAGGGTTTATCATTTTCAAAGTTTGCATTTCTCACTTTCGTTTCAAGATTTGTAGTTTGATTTGGAAGAAACAACATGTTATGACTTTCGTTTTGCATTCCCGGATTTGAATTGTCTCCGTACTTATTTTCCTGTGGATTGATCTGAAGTCTTTAATTTATGATTTGATAAATTTTAGGACCATATTTCGTGTTTTTAATAATTCCGAATTCGGTAATTTGTTAGAATTTTCGTGCATAGTTATTTTATAATTTTCAAGCATGTTAAGTGTTACGTCCCGGTTCGGTCTGTACGGCCGGTCCGGCCGATATGCGCGGCTAAGTCTTTTTTAGGGCCGGGCGAGATGTGAAACACACACCACTTTAATTTCGTGAGACTAGGGCTTAAAATTAATTACTTAGGTTCTGAATTAATCTAGGTTTAATTAATTGGATTAATTAATTTAGGCTTGATCACCCTAGTTAATTTAATTCATAGCTAATTTAATACTTCCATCGTTTCTCATGGGATTAGGCTAAATAAGTAGCAAATTGTTCTTAGGACAATTGAATTAATTTGGTAGGAGACTATTAGATGCCCACCATACGAGTAGGCTCCTAAATTGGGTTCTCTTAGTTCTTAAAGCTGATTAGGTGTTAAATCTATTGATTGTCCACCAACGTAGGTTGTATCTAATTTAGAGAAGTAGTCGTTTCAATGCCCACCATGGCGATTACCGAATAATTAAGGGGGAATAGGGGATATGTCAGTTTAATTACGGTGTCCTACAACTAATTGATTTAAGTGGATTAATTAATTATTAGTGTCAGTGATCGATTGTGTATGTGTGTGAATCATCTTCCTGGACCCGTTTTATTTGCATAAGTTTATTCCGTATTCATTTCCCTGCTATTTACTTTCTTGTTTTAGTTTAGAAAATTCTCAAAAACTTGCGTGGTTGCTAACCAAACCTTGGTTGATAGGATTTTTAGGTTTAAAATACTCCGTTCCTCGTGTTCGATACCTGTTGCTATACTAATTTTAGTTCTAGCAATTTTGCAGGATTATTTGGTGTAAAACAGCGATCACCAGCAATTTCTTGATGTTTGGAATGATATTACACACCTCCTTACACAATCTCAAATTCATTATTCCCTTAAGTGTCTGCAAGTTCTCCAATATCGGCAACTCAACTCTTCCAGTGCTAAAAGGAGGGCAAGGAAGATAAATCCAAAAAACACTCCACATGCCTAAGTTGACGTAACTTCCAAAATGCAGTTGATGCAGTTGTCAAGCTAGGGAGCATCTTTAATGATTATAGTTTGTAGACTCCACATAAGGGATATTGAAGTAGGAATTTCCCACGGGGTGCTGGTATAATCACCCGGATGCCTATAAGAAAGGTATCGCAAGTTGACATTTCCAAAAAATCAAGTTGTGATGGGTAACCATTTTCATCCAAAACCCGCAGCAATCTAAATTCAATCGGTTTCACTATCAAACGATCTGTTACGAAAGAGCGTGTGAATGCAAATGTCGATTCTGTCCTTTCTATGTACCGATTATCAACTAACCGACGTAGTGTGCCTGGTATTATTATGCCTTTGGTCACCCATAAAAATCCTTCTCGCTCTGCTAATTTTATGCACAAGTCTCTCAAAAGGTCATGGATACCAAAATATCCAACTTTTCCATTCTTACGGCGCCTACCTACTACAATTAAATTTCGACCAATCAGATCTCTTATGAAATCCTCTGCAATCTCTTCTAAAACCCGTGTTCCAATTGGTTTTATGAATCCCTCCGCAATCCAAAGTTTGATAATTTTTGAGATACGAATCTGGTAATCCTCTCTAAACATTCCCAAATAGAGAAAACATGGTTTTAAATGAGAAGGCAAGTGGTTGTAACTCAAGGTCAATACATCCAAGCTTTCTTGTTTCTCTTTGGAATTCAGAATGGAGCTAGATTTCTTAGTATCCCCTGCCAATGTCCTAGGGTCCTAGGTGAATTAAGAAGAAGACCTCCTATCACAACAATGGACAAAGCTAGTCCTTTGCATAGTTTAACGATCTTCTCACCCACTTGCCGAAGTTCGTAAGGACAATCGTCATTTTGGAATACTTTTCTACAAAATAATTTCCAACTATTTTCCCCATCTAAAAGATTAATTGTAAATATAGAAGAGCCACAATCTCTAGCCACATTAGACAGCCTAGTAGTTAGAAGAACCCGACTTGCATTATTGTTATCATGAAAGAAGCGCTTCACTTCATCCCAAGCTGTGACACTCCATATGTCGTCTAATATTATCAAATATCTTCTACCTAATAAAGTCCTAGGTCTTTCATAAAGTCTTATGAAAGAAGTTTAGAAAGAACTTCTTTTGCATTAATTTGTTGAGATATGGTAGCCCAAGCACGAAATTGAAAATGCTCCTTTATGAGTTTATTTTCATAAACATTTTTGGCGAGAGTTGTCTTACCCATACCCTCCATGCCGACGATTGAGATGATACGCCGACTGGATTGGTATCCGGTGAGCTTGACCAGAAGCTTATTCAACTCCGCATCAAGTCCTACCATACCACTCTCTCCACCATCTCTAAGAGGCTCTGCCACATGTTGGTTGTTGCTCCTCTCGCAATCTGTGCTTCTCCTTAAATTCGTTAGCCTCTTCACTGATAGCATCCATGTCGTCAATTATACGTCGCAGAATGAGTGATTCTTCGGATCTATCCGTTATAGGCCCTGCTAGATTTGTCTGGTCCATATCTTCGCAACCTACACATTTGAGCAAAAACTTGAGCAAGGAACGACATCTAGTACTTTCTTCATCAATCCGATCCACTATGCGGGATTCAATGAGATCTTCAGCCGCATGAGCTGCCGATGCGATTTTTCTCTCCAAATCTTGTGCTTCTTTGCTACCTCCACCATAAGTATTGCCCTCAACGAACTCAAGCAAGATATTGGTCTTTTCAACAAGGGGTTGGATGTGTATGTTGTTGAAAGAAGTGGAAAGTTGAGGATGTTTCGTAACTGCATGAATGTTATTGAGAAGAGAAACTAGAGCTGCATAAGCTGCCATCTCTTAATTATCCTTCAAAGCTTGAAGAAGAAACAGAGTAAGAGGAAATGGTGTGAGAGAGAATTTGATGAGAAGTGGATTGTCTATACTGCAAAGTTAATAGCGGGCCACCTTGTGTGGAAATATGTGGACGCAATTGCATTGACTCCAAATATCACACAAAGCTGCCTAAAAAATAGTATATAGGTTATTTACCACGCCATAAAAGTATTGTCACATGTTAAATATAATCTATATTTTTAATAAGAAATATCAAATATTAATACATTTGTGGTATGATATACATAACGATATACAAAAGTTGTACATAGAAACCGTTCCAAAAAAAAAAAAAACTCTCAAACATGTGAATATTTCATTGATAAGTAGGCCTGACTAAATGGGATCGGATTTGGCGAATACTGAATTTACTATTGTTAAATACTTAAATGTCTAATAATAATACTATTAGATTAATAATAAATAAAAATTAGAGAGGAAGAGAAGAATATAATACTATTAGATTAATAATATAAAAATTAGAGAGGGAGAAAATAAAAATTCAATCAGCCGCCCTTGAGCCTTTAGCTGACGACGTACTGCCGCCTCTTTCCATTTTGACTGTGGATACAATATATTTTTTTGTTTCATTTATTTATACACAAAAATAAATATTCATCTCCTCCTCCAAGCGGACTTAGCCGTCGCTGCCAGCGCCCAATTGCCCACTGCCGTCGGCCCGCTGCCATCCACTTGCTATTACAACCAAAAAGTAAGTCGGGAAAATTTAAAAAGAACAAACAAAAGAAACTGTCGAGTCGAGGAGTACTTTCTCCGTAAGACGAAATACGCTTCGATAGTACTCTCGATTTTTGTATATCGCCCTCCAAAATGAAACGACGAACGTCTCGAGCCTTTTTGTGATTGGGATACCGACAATTCGGCACAGTCCGACAACCCTAATGATGAGAAGTAGGTGCGGGCCATCTTGCGTGGAAATATTCATCCACCCCGTGGACATAATTGCATTAGACAGCAAATATCACATAAAATTCTGCACAAATAATTGCTTATTGATTTCGACATATAATAATACTTCCATTTATCTCCATTCGAGTTGCAGTTTTATTTCAAGAATCGTTCTTCCTATGCCATGTTATATTATTATTATTATTAGAATATAAGGCTGTGTTTATATAGATTATCGGGCAGGGCTTTATGTGTCCATTTATGATTGGGCTCAAAAATATTATCTCATCTTGAATTTGTTAGTAAACATAAACTTTATGTGTCCATTTTTTCTAGTTTACGTGTTAAGACAGTTAATAGAAACACAAGTAAAAAGACATAAACTTTGACAAACAAAGGTTTGTGTGTACCACTTTTATTTACTTTTGTTATATACCACAACATAATGGTACTGAAATTTAGTAAATGTGACTTACATTTTTTAATTTTAAATGTCACATGTCAACATCCTTATAATGTGGTATACACAAAAGATATATATCAGTGACGGAGGCACATTGAAGCATCTTTTTTACATTAAATTATTATAATATCTTTATATATTAATTAAATAAAAGTGATCACATTTTATAACAGAAATTGTTGAAAGAATTGAAATTATGCTTGAGTATTATTAAAAATTTATGTTAAAAACCGCCAAATTCATCTATATATAATTTAATTATGCAAAATTTCTTCGTCTAGTAATTTTTATAGCTCGATTATAATTATATTTTAGTATTTATAATCTTTCCCCCTTAGTTAAAATAGTGCATGCGCCCCTTAGTATTATAATATTGCCGCTTTGATAAACTTTCGTAGGTCCATGATCCTGACCATTGAACATAACAAAAAGAATCAATTTGGTTTTTAATACCGGCACAAGAGTATTGACATGTTGGTAACATGCACACTTTTTCATTTGCTTATTTTTAAATTCATCCCAAAACTTATTGGGCTTTAATTTTCTCTGCATATATATCAGAGAACTGGTATTAACCATAATAGCTACACTGGATTATTCAAGGAAATAAATCAGGATTTATAATTGGGGGTGAAACTTAATGAAGGAAAAAAAATTAAATAAATTATAGTGTAGAATATAAGAAAGTCAAAAATACTTATAATTTATAATTTTATGGATACAATTTTTAGGTTTGAGCGGACAAGCCCATTATTAAAGAAGTTTTGGGGATAAAACCCCATTACACATTCTCAAATCAAAGCCCATTCTGTGTTTTGAAACCCGGCCCGGACCGGCCGGTTCGACCGGTTTAGCCCGGAACCGGTCAAAAATCCGGGCCGAGTGACATGTTGACTCATTTTCTCCATCGACCCGGTGTGACCCGGTCGGTTCGGCCGGTTGAACCGGTAACCGGTGACCGAGTCAACTCGTTTTTTTTTTACTATGTGTGTGCCCTCTCGTCTTTCATTGTGCTAAGCTTAAGTTTCTGAAGCAGGTAGGCTGGAAAAAGAAAGAAAAGCTTGAAAATTGGCTTTTAGATTTGTCTCAACCATTCAATCAATACGGAGATCAACTAGCAATAGTGAGGGTAAAGCCATGCCATCTTATTCAGTTTTTGCATTCATTCTCATGATATAATGTAAAGATATAATTGGTTGTCATAATGTTAGAAATAATGCATAACAAAACATTTTAAGTTTCTCAGCCAGCTCTTGGTTTTGATATTGGAGTGGCAGTCTTGGTCACTGGTTTTGGATATTTTTGCTTGCGCATATAATAAAAATAGCTATATATTTATATAATTTAATTATATATTTATGACGTCACACCGAGTCGACCAACTGGTTGAACCGGTTCGATCGGTTGAACCGGTAAAAATTATTTTTCCGGGTCAATGACCGGGCCGGTTTTAAGAACACTGAGCCCATTATTAAAGAAGTTTTGGGGTTAAAATTGTAGTATATAAAAATTTGGGAGGCCGAAATGATATGTAATTTCAAAAAAATGAAAACTTGTGGGTGAAAAATGAAAATAGCCAAAAGTCCGGGTGACGGTGGCCACCAGCCCCCCACGCCCCACCCCCACTCCCACTCCCACCAAATCGCTGAGGCAGATGGCGCACGCGTTGGTGGAGGCGCCGCCATCGCCGCCTTTGTGCGGATTGAGTTG
Source organism: Lavandula angustifolia (assembly GCA_028984105.1). Classification (NCBI taxonomy): domain Eukaryota; kingdom Viridiplantae; phylum Streptophyta; class Magnoliopsida; order Lamiales; family Lamiaceae; genus Lavandula; species Lavandula angustifolia. Next base: position 5,989,323 of record CM054821.1, on the reverse strand, counting down.
GTCGTAGGTGTACTGCGGGAACGTGGCGATGGTGGTGTAAGGATTCTTAATCGCGTATATAATTCTCTTGTAGTGCGTGATTGAAGAATGGATCAATGAGAAGGATGAAGATGCAGAAGACTGAATTGTTGCTGTTCCAGTTAGTTGAAGGCGGTTATTTGAGTTTTATATCTCAGCCGTTCGATTAATAGAGTAGTGTATAAACGGTCGTGATGCATACTAATAGTAGCATGTTTTAGCTTCTTACGTTTTTCCACATCACTTAGTTGCCAGCTGGCATCAAGGTTGTTAGAGTTGGTTATGAACGTATGTTGCTATAAATACCGAGTAGCTATGGTATTGTACTCAGTTTTTCAGTGAATAAAAATTTTCTTGTTATCTTCATATCCTTCAAGCTCTCTCTCGAATGTTCTAGATCTAGACTTCATTTTTGCCTAACTGCAACATGGTATCAGAGCACGGAGAACTTAATCGGGAATCTTCGGTTAGGTCGTTTCGCGATTTGTTCCGTGAAAGATCCAGCCGATTACATAATCAACCTAACGATTCCGAAGCAGATAATCTGATCCACAACACTGAAGAACGAAGCATGGCAACTCAAGGAGATACAACAATGCGTAGATCTGATGTGTACTATCTGAACCCGCACGATCATGCGGGATTGAAAATCATAAATGTGATGCTCACAGGTACGAACTACTATACTTGGAGCAAAGCAATATACCGAGCTTTGGCTGGGAGGAATAAACTGCCCTTCATCGAAGGTACTCTGCCTCAACCTTCTCAAAATCATAATTGTTACAATGATTGGGTACAATGTGACTACATGGTGTTTACCTGGATTATGAACTGTATTTCTGAAAAATTGTGCCAATCGTTTCAATTAAAGGAGAATGCTAACTTGCTGTGGTTAGAACTCAAACAGAGATTTGATCAAAGTAATGGTCCCAAAATTTTTCGTATTAAGAAGGATATGTCTTGTTACATACAAGGAAATCAATCAGTTACAGTATACTACAGCCAACTGAGTGCTTACTGGGACGAATTAGCCTTATTGTTGCCTCCTCCTAATTGTACTTGTGCTGCGGCTGGTCACACAAGGAGTATGTGTGAGAATGAGAAGTTGATGCAGTTTCTACTTGGTTTGAATGATACTTATGATAATGTTCGAAGCAATTTATTGATGAGTGAACCTCTTCCTACGGTTAATTGCGCTTATGGCATAGTGTGTCAAGATGAAGATCAAAGGCATGTTACTGCTTCCAAAGGTATAGGTGTTGGACAGTCTGCAATGGCTGTAGTTGGAAATGACAATAATGGTGTTGCATATCAACCAGATCAACAAGTCATGAATGTTAATCCTAGAGGAAATGTCAACCAACACGGTAAAGGACAAGGTGGATTTAATAAACCTCGAATGACAAAGGAGGAAAGGAAACGGTTAAAGTGCACATACTGTGAAGCTAATGGTCATGATAGAGGTGAATGCTTCAAGCTGAATGGTACTCCTGAATGGTACAAGAAGCTGAATGGTACTCATGATAGAGGTGAATGCTTCAAGCTGAATGGTACTCCTGAATGGTACAAGAAGTTGAAGGAAGAAAAGCTACCAAGGCAAGTACACTGTGTGACACAGGGAAAACTTGAAGATGACAGAGCTCATTCAGCTGCTCCAGTAATGACTAATTCTAATCATATGGCTCAATATATACAACAAGAGGTGGAAAGAGTCATAGAGCAAATGAGAGGGACTGGGGGAATAGGTTCCTCAAGTGGAAAAACGAATGTGGTGAATAATGTGTCTGCTCATACGCCACTAAATTCTCTGGACAGACACTATGCATTCAGTACCTTTGGAAATATAAGTAGTGCAGCAGTGTGGATTATGGATTCAGGAGCCAGCAGTCATATCTGTTGTAATAAGGAATTGATGTACGATTTGAAGTGTTTGGAGCCACCCCAGAGCATATATTTGCCTAATGGAGCTGTTCAAAAAAATTTTGAGGTTGGATCTGTGCATCTTTGATGAGTCGTTTTCGTGCTTAGTGATTTCAGGCTGAAAAGTGCGTTAATTGGCCAACCTGCGATGCAGATGGCGTATTATGCGGGGTTTCGGTGCTGATACGGCAGGATGACAAGGATATTAATCGGGCGCGTTTTGGTGAAGAAAAGGCGCGGAAAGTCGCGGTTTAGGGCACGGTTATGAGGAAAGGAAAAGATCAAGAAAATATCTTTTGGTGGTTAAGGAAAGATCTTGTTTCCTTATCCACCCAAATCTTTTCCTAATCAAGATCTAAAGGAGGAGTATATTAAGAGATGAAGGGGGCACGAAATTCACACCACCTCCGCACCATAGAACACGTCCCCAACATCCCGAGCTCACATTCCGGCCATTGCTCCCCTTCCGAACCACCGTCGACCGCCGCACAACCACCGCCGCCGAACCGCCCAAGCCGAAGACACTTCCGAACCTTTCCGACCGTATTTCGTAGTTTAGTAGTTGAAGAAGAAAACACTTTTTAATTTCCGTCTCTTACGTTTTTAAATTCCAAGTTTGAATTCTAGTTTTATTTCGTTTTGCATTTAATCGTTTTCTAGGATCTTAAGATTTACATTCGAACACTCGTTGCTATTTTAATTCAAGTTCTAGTTTAATTTCGTAGATTTATATTTTCTACCTTAATAGTTTTAATTTTCGTTCATGCTAGATCTAGGGTTATTCGTGTTTATGTTTACGTTCATCAATCGTCCCGGTTGCCCAACCGAAGCGTCTCCGCATGAGTAGCTAAACTTTTTAGGGTCCGGCAGTAATGTGAATGCACACGTGAACATACATGAGGCTTAGGTGCTCATAATTAATCAAAAGGGTTTCGGGATAATTCGAATTAATTAATCGGCTAGTAATTTAGGATTGATCACCCTAGGTTGCGCAGATCTGTAGCTAACTTAGTACTTCCATCGCTTTCTCGTGGAACAAGGCTAGATAAGTAGCAAAATTGTTCGTTAGAGTAATTGGATTAAACCGATAGGAGACTATGAGATGCCCAACATACGAGTAGGCTCCTATACTAAAGCTCCCTTAGTTCGATAAAGCTCGTCTAGCTATTAAATCTATTGTTTGCCTAACAACGTAGGTTGTAGCTAGGTTAGGGAAGTAGCCGTTTCTATGCCCAACATGGCGGTTACCGAATAAGTAAGTGGGAGTGAGGATCACGCAGCTTTAAGTTACGGTGGTCTATAACTAGTAGATTCTTGAGATTAATTCATATTAAGTGCCAAGGATTGGAATAAACATGTGCATAAATATTCTGTTGGACCTGCCTTTCAATTGCCTAGTTAATTCAGTTTAAATTCCGTTTTCTGTTTTTATATTTGCTTTTAATTTTACAAGTTCGTAGTTTAATAGAAAACCCAATTCTTGCGTGGTTGCTAACCAAAACCCTAGATAAGTAGGAAAAATAAAGTGTCTAGTCGTCCGTTCCCTGTGTTCGATACCTGTGAACTATACTGAAGTAATTCTCTGATTTTTACAGGATTATTTGGTGCAATACAGCGATCACCAATCTTGCACAAAATATCACACTCACTGATGTGTTCTATATACCATCATTCACTCATAACCTGGTGTCTACTTATCAACTGACTTGTGCTCTTAAGGTTAGATGTACATTCTTTCCTGGGCACTGCTTGGTACAAAAGGTTGAAAATGATCACATTCTATGTGTGGGAAAGGCCCTTGGGTGTTTGTATGTGATTGAGCAAGGAACTCCTGAATTCCAGGTTCATATGGCTCCACAAGTAGAACACTCTAAAATGTTAGAGTGGCATGTTAGACTTGGGCATGTCTCTTTTAAAGCTCTTCAGCACATACCTGAACTGAAGAGATTTTGTCAGAAGGGTTATAGGGATTATTTGGTTGAGTGTGCTATATGCCACAGGGCTAAACAGTGTAGGAGCCCATTTCCAGTTCTCAATCGACGAAGTGAAACTATGTTTGAGTTGGTACATGCAGATATATAGGGACCCTACCAAGTTGAAAACATTGCCAATGTGTCATACATTCTGACGTTGGTGGAAGACCATTCTAGATGCACTTGGACTTATCTGTTACAGTCCAAGCATCAGGTCAGCAGAATGCTGCAGCAGTTTGGTCATATGGTGAGAACACAGTATGGATTTCCTGTCTTAAAGTTCAAAACTGATAATGGCTTAGAATTTTTGAGTCATTCTATTCAGACCTTTTTCAAGGACATGGGTATTGTTCATCTACGAAGCTGTCCCTACAGTCCTCAACAAAATGGGACAGTGGAAAGAAGGCACCGTTCTCTATTGGAGATTGCACGAGCCCTTATGTTTCAGAGTAAACTTCCTGACAGATTTTGGCCCTACTCAATCCTAACTGCTACGTGGATTCTGAACAGGACTCCTAGCCAAGTGTTGAATTGGTTAAGTCCATATCAGACACTAAGTGGTGAAGTACCTGATATTGAGTTTATACATCCCTTTGGTTGCTTGGTATACGCAACAAATGTCAAGCCACATAAAAGGAAATTCGACTACGGGGAATGAAGTGTATATTTCTAGGTGTTGCTTCTGAACACAAAGCGTATCTTTTATATGATATGGATCACGATGATGTGAAAATTTCCGGGAGATGTGAAGGTTTTTTCTCATGTGTTTCCTTTTTGCGATTCCTCGTGAGGACACATCTCCCTGCAGCTTCGATTTGCCGTTCCCTTCATTCCTACATTTGATGAAGAGTCTGGTCCATCCAGTGCTGAAATAGATGGGCCTCTTAATATTTCCTCTGATCATTTGGCAGAACATAACACTTCTGATGTTGAAGAATTGGCAGAAAACATCCAAAGCCTCCCATGATTGAGCCTCTCCATGGACCTACAAGAGACAAACCAAGCCTCCCACATGGATGAATGACTTCATCAGCCAAATTAACTTGTCTTTGCCTGCTCCAGAAACCAGCTCCTTACTAACTCCACCAACATTTCCATGTACTACTTCTCCTATTTTTTCACCTGCTTATACACAGTTCCTTGTTAATGTTAGTGTGATTAAGGAACCTTCCTCTTTCAAGGAAGCCACTCAGTATGTGGAATGGCAAGACGCTATGGCTCGCCGAATTGAACGCTCTTGAAGAGAATCGACATGGAGTCTCGGCGCATTGCCTCCGGTAAAAGAGCCATTGGCTCCAAGTGGGTTTACAAGGTTAAATTGAATGCGGATGGGAGTGTAGAACGCTATAAGGCTAGGCTAGTGGCTAAAGGCTATAAACAAGAGCAGGGTATTGATTATGAAGAAGTGTTCTCTCCTGTTGCTAAATCAGTCACCATTCGCCTACTCATAGCTTTAGCTGCTGCTAAAGATTGGTTTCTTCATCAAATCGATATTAACAATGCTTTTTTGCATGGACACATTTCGTGATGAGATCTACATGTTACCCCTACAAGGTTACTCCAAGGGAAGAAAAGGGGAGGTGTGTAAGCGCAAAAAGCCTATATGGACTCAAACAAAGCCTCGTGGGAGTGGAATGTTGAGCTCAAGAAGGCTTTACTTTCTTATGGTTTTGTGCAGAGTGCTCATGATCATTGCTTATTTACCCTTGGGTCTGGATCAAGTTTTATTGCTTTGCTTGTTTATGTAGATGACATTTTGATCACTGGTCATTGTTTAGAAGACATGACAGATCTGAAGACTTATCTTCACCAAATTGCTTACCATCAAGGATCTTGGGCCGCCCAAGTATTTCTTGGGCATGGAATTGGCTCGAGGAGAGCAAGGTATTTATCTTACTCAACGGAAATATGCTTTAGACATGGTAGAGAGGGCTGGTTTATTGGGGGCCATGTCTGTTTCTACTCCTTTTCCTACTGGCATTACGTTACACTCTGCAGATTCACCTTTGCTTGAGGATCCTGAACCATATAGGAGATTGGTGGGACAATTACTATACCTCAACCTGACTAGGTCGGATGTCACCCACGCTGCACAGCAGTTGAGTCAGCACATTTCCATGCCTCGTGAAGAACATTGGACCGCTGCTAATCATGTTCTGAGGTACTTGAAAGGGAGCCCTTCTCTTGGTTTGTTTTTCCAGAAACAACTTACTCTAGATCTAATTGGTTATTCCGATGCGGATTGGGGTACTTGCCCTACTACAAGAAGATCACTTACCGGATATTGTGTTTTCCTTGGTAGTGCTCTTGTGTCTTGGAAATGCAAGAAACATACTACTGTTTCTGTATCTACTGCGGAGGCCGAGTATCGCGCCCTTGGTAGCACTGTCAGGGAGCTTCAGTGGCTGTCCTACTTGTTGACTGACCTTCAGCTTCCTGTCACTCTACCTATTCCATTGTATTGTGACAACCAGGCGACTATACACATCACAAAGAATCAGGTATTCCATGAGAGAACCAAACATCTTGACATGGATTGTCATGTTGTTAGAGATCAATTTCGTGCAGGGTTTCTTGTGCCTACTTCTATATCCACTTCATTACAGCTGGCTGATCTATTTACTAAGATACTACCGGGGCCTCGTTTTCGTTTTCTTCTCTCCAAGATGTCACTTTCTGACTTGCATCAAGTTCATCTTGCGGGGGGGTGTAAGGATTCTTAATCGCGTATATAATTCTCTTGTAGTGCGTGATTGAAGAATGGATCAATGAGAAGGATGAAGATGCAGAAGACTGAATTGTTGCTGTTCCAGCTTAGTTGAAGGCGGTTATTTGAAGTTTTATATCTCATTGTTCGATTAATAGAGTAGTGTATAAACGGTCGTGATGCATACTAATAGTAGCGTGTTTTAGCTTCTTACGTTTTTCCACATCACTTAGTTGCCAGCTGGCATCAAGGTTGTTAGAGTTGGTTATGAACGTATGTTGCTATAAATACCGAGTAGCTATGGTATTGTACTCAGTTTTTTAGTGAATAAAAATTTTCTTGTTATCTTCATATCCTTCAAGCTCTCTCTCGAATGTTCTAGATCTAGACTTCATTTTTGCCTAACTGCAACAGGTGGCGGCATCGAGGCCGTGGCCCGTGGTGTTGGATGATGACGAGGATGGTGCTCCTGTCGGCGGAGGCCGTAGCGATTCTGAATCTTGGAGGTAGTCGGACGGCGTCGTATTGCTCATTTCTGGTTGGCGACATTCTCTCTTAATGTATCACTTTTTGTTGCTATAAATGTTACAAATTAGTGTACACTTCTTATTCCGTTTTTTTAATATTTTCTACATATTCTGCAACTTTATTTTGTAATAAATGTCAAGTTGTTACAAAAGAGTAGAGTGTTTTTTTTTTTTTTTTTTTTGATATTGAGGAACCCGCAACCGCTACCTTCGGTGCGCTCTGGGTAAATCTCAACTCCGGTGCAGTAGCATACAAACCACACAGGAGGTTCAACCACCCTAAGGTGACATGATCAACACTAAATGGCTTCAGTGAGAATTGAACCCATGACCTATCGGTCCCGGGCCACCCACCTCTACCACTCTGCCATCCCAAGAGGACAGTAGAGTGTTATTTGTATTTATTTGCTCATGTTAGTGGTGAGAGTTGGGAAGTTGGTAGATTTCTTTTTAAGGAAATAATCAGTAGACTCCTATTATATTATAAGTAGTGTATATATAAGCGCTAGTTTAGAGCTGGCTTTTCTAGAATGTAAATCCTCTCTCAGTCCTAACATCAAACACCTTCCGTTCATTTTGGAAATTATGTTTAATTCTCTGCAGAAACAGATCCTCTGTCAGTCAATACATCAAACACCTTCATTGCATTCGGAATATTATTTTTCCCTATGTAACAACAGTTTCTGTCGGTGCCCGTAACAATATCCATAAATATTCATGTTCCCCTCTTTATCCTTAAAACACTTTTTGGGAATATGGATGGATTTTTCTTTTGGTTGAACGCAATGAATGAAATTGTTGACGAATAGAATAAAAGTAAATAACAAACAAAGTACATATGAAACAAAAACAAGAGAAAAGGAAACTGAATGAAGTCTAATAGATCGTAATTTCGAACTGAATGTTATCGACTGTGAGTCCCTCGGTCTCCAACATCTGATTGAAACTCTCAACATGTTCCCTCTGCAGTACTCTGACTTGAACCTGGAGATCGTCATTCTGCTCCAGCTGATCTTCCTTTATTTTCACGGCTGAAACTGCAGCCGAGATGGAGCACCAATCCACGCGAATGAGTTCAAGTGTAGGTATCTCACCAATACCCAGTGGGATCTCTTCCAAGTCCCTCAAACGTTCAAGAATAAGCTTTTCCAGAACTGGAAAATTAGACTCGTCAGCATCCCAGCGAGACAGACCACAGTCTTCAATTTTCAAGAATTTCAGGCGACGAAATTGCCCTTCAACAGGACTCCATTGCCCTCCCTCGCAGGCATATAATCCAAATTCAAGGACTTCCAATTGTGGCAACGAACCAATCATTTTCAAATCATCCCAGCGAGATTCAAACCCCCTCAAGCACAACTTCTTTAGAGAATTGGGAAGTGAAGTTATGCACTTCTTTTTTCGATGACTAACGGAATCTCTGGATAAGAGGCTACTAGACATCTTAAGCGATTCAAGTTTATGCAAGCGATCAAGATTTAATAAGCACTCCATCCAACTATCATCGTATCCGTGCTCTTCAGTGTCATAAGCGAGATCCAATTTCTTGATGTTTGGAATGATCTTACACACCTCATTACACAATCTCAAATTCACTGTTCGCTTAAGTGTCTGCAAGTTCTCCAATATCGGCAACTCATTTTTTCCGGTGCTAGGAGGAGGGCTAGGAAGATAAATCCGAAAACACTCCACATGCCTAAGCTGACTTAACTTCCAAAATGCAGTTGATGCAACTGTCAAGCAACGAGCATGCCTAATGATTATAGTTTGTAGGCTCCACATATGGGATATTGAAGTAGGAAATTCCCACTGGGGGCTGCCATAATTACACGGATGCCTATACGAAAGGTATCGCAAGTTGACATTTTCATAGAAATCAAGTTGTGACTCTAAACCATCTTCATCCAAAACCCGCAGCAATCTAAATTCATTCGGCTGCACTATCAAACGAACTGTGATGAAAGAGCGTGTGAATGCAGGTGTCAATTTTGTCCTATCTATGTAATAATTATCAACTACCCGACGTTGTGTGCCTAGTATTATGCCTCTAGTCACCTGTAAAAATCCTTCTTGCTCCGCAAATTTTATGCACATGTCTCTCAAAAGGTCATGGATGCCAAAAAATCCAACTTTTCCATTCTTACGGATCTTACCTCCTATAATTAGATTTCGATCAATCAAATCTTTTATAAAATCCTCCGCAATCTCTTCTAAAACTTGTGATCCAATTGGTTTTATGAATCCCTCCGCAACCCAAAGTTTGATAACATTTGAGACACAAATCTGTGAATCCTCTTTGAATACTCCCAAAAAGAGAAAACATGGTTTCAGATGAGAAGGCAAGTGATTGTAACTTAAGGTCAAGACATCCAAGCTTTCTTGTTTCTCTTTGGAATTCGGAATCGATGCTAGATTTCTTAGTATCCCCTCCCAGTGTCCTAGGGTCCTAGGTGAATTAAGAAGAAGACCTCCTATCACAACAATGGACAAAGCTAGTCCTTTGCATAGTTTCACGATCTTCTCACCCACTTCCCGAAGTTCGTAAGGACAATCATCATTTTGGAATACTTCTCTACAAAATAATTTCCAACTATTTTCCCCATCTAAAAGATTAATTGTAAATATAGAAGAGCCACAGTCTCCTAGCTACATTAGACAACCTAGTAGTTAGAAGAACTCGACTTGCATTATTTTTATCGGGAAAGAAGCGCTTCACTTCATCCCAAGCCGTGACACTCCATATGTCGTCTAATACAATCAAATATCTTCTACCGAGATAAAATCTTATACAACTGGAGTCCTAGGTCATCTACTTCGCATTACTCGGTTCTCCTAGTCCTAGGCCAGAAAGAAGTTTAGAAAAAAGTTCTTTTGCATTAATTTGCTGAGATATGGTAGCCCAAGCACGAAATTGAAAATGCTCCTTAATGAGTTTATTTTCATAAACATTTTTGGCGAGAGTTGTCTTACCCATACCCCCCATGCCGACGATTGAGATGATACGCCGACTGGATTGGTATCCGGTGAGCTCGCCCAGAAGCTTATTCAACTCCGCATCAAGTCCTATCATACCACTCTCTTCACTGTTTGTAACAGACCCTGTCGGATGTGCAGGTTGTTTCTCCGCATCTGATCTCGTTTTGTTCTTATTTGCGGCCACCTCTTTCATGATAGCATCCATGTGTTGAATCATGTGATGCAGATCAAGTGATTTTTCAAATCTATCACACCCTACACATTTAAGCAAAAGCATGGGTAAGTAAGACCATAATTTTCTCGCATGAATCTGATCCACAATGTGGGACTCGATCAGATTTTCAGCTGTATGAGCTGCAGATGCGATTTGTCTCTCGAGATCTTGTACTTCTTTGCTACCTCCACCATAAGTAGTGCCCTCAATGAACTCAAGCAAGAAATTGGTCTTTTCAACAAGGGATTGGATTTGGTTGTTGTGGAAAGAAGTGGAAAGTTGAGGATGTTTCGTAACTGCATGAATGTTATTGAGAAGAGAAACTAGAGCTGCATAAGCTGCCATCTCGAAATTATCCTTCAAATCTTGGAGAAGAAACAGAGAATCAGATGAGAAGTATGTGTGGTTCTACTTGTAAGAGGACTGGCTGACTTTATAGAGGCAAATATGAATATGACAAATTCATTACAGAACGTAAACCGTTGGGATTTTTTCTTTTTCTTTTTTATATCTTGAACAGAGAGCTCCAGGCTGTGCTTTTGGAATCAAATTTGAATATTTGGATATTTATATTACATAAACAGTAAGTGGCTTTATTCATATGATGCAGAAGACCACCCTGATTACCCGGCAGCCTTTAGAAGGTAGCGGTCGCGGGTTCCTCAAATCAAAAAAAAAAAAAAAAAAAGAAGACCACCCTGCCTTATCAGTTATTAAAACAAAATTATTGATATTTATTCTCATTGAAGAAGTCAGACATATAATACACTATTAGAAATTGTCGGATCCACAATCGAGATCCGTGGGTGCTTTATCCTGGAGATCCACAATCAATAAGAAATAAGACAAAGTTGACATTTATTTTTAATTTACTCATTTGGCATGAATTCATACCTAAGGCTAATATAAAATGTCAAATGGATATAAATTAATCACTTACTTGATAGTTTATATATGAATGATTAATACATCTACAATTGAATATTATGGATTGTCGGCCACTCTTTTTTCAGTGTTCACGTAAAAATACGTATTTGTTTTCGTTTTATTGCAAAGAAAATGTGTCTTTAAAATGGTGCAGCAAAACTCTTTCGCATTAAAATTAACAATATGTTTTTCTCAATTGCTATTAAATATTTATCAATTATAACAAAATTATTGATATTTATTAGAAATTGTCGGATCCTTAATCGAGATTTGTGGTGCTTTAATTGTTGTAAATAATTGAATAAAGTATCTTAAGAAAAATAAGACAAAGTCTGATGAGAGTTGACATTTATTTTTAATTTAATCATCTGGCATGAATTCGCACCTAAAGGCTATTATAAAATATCAAATGTATACAAACTGATTACTTGCTTGATAGTTTACATAGGAATGATTAATACATCTATAATTGAATATTATGGATTGTCGGCCACTATGTTTCCACCATGTCCATATGACTTGCAACTCTGCCAAGTCATTTTGTCGAACAGATGGCGTGCATTGAAAACTCCTCGTCACAAGTCCACGTTATATACATCTAAAGTTTATTGTATATTTTGTTATATAAATTAATCAATTTCTTGGTGGTTACATTTGAACGCACAATTTCCGCAATTGATTATTATCGATTGTCGGGGTCCACCATTTCTTTGAAATTCTCGAGCCCCAATTCATCCTCTTTGATTCTCGATGCTCTACGGAAAATCCGCTATCCTCCATTTAATTCAACCCTTGAACTATTCCAAGCCAAGCCGTTTTATCAAACACATGGTGTGTAGTGAAAAAGCTTAATTATTACCAATCTCAATGATAATTCGTATTAGTAATTATATATACTATAAAAGTGATACGTGTAAGCTTGTATATACTATTTTCGTATATCTTTATGTGTACCACACAGAAGAGCACATGTCAATACCCTTGAGGCATAGTACACACAAGAGTATGCAAAAGTGGTACATATTTTTTTGAGGGAATCACAACTTTATATAATTCTATACACATAAACTTTCTTTAAAATCCGCGACGAAAAGAAAGAGGACTAAATCTATGGATAGGAGTAACTAACGTTCAAGATCTGCATATGAATAAGGGGTGACAAAAATATTGAAAACTTGATATAATGTACTATCTCCATCCCATTTAAAATGACATGTATTCTTTTTCGAGAAGTCTACTTAAACCGACACATTTTCTTAAAAGGAAATAAATAAAAAATATTACTAAATTATATCATACTTCTTTATTTCTCTTTCCTAATTTTTTTTATCTCTCCAACTTTATTATTTCTCTCTTCTACTTTATTATTTTTTCTCTCATACACCAATTAGTTGATTAAAAATTAATTTTGCAGCTATTTTTTTTTCTTTTTTTGAAGGTATTTATTTTATGCCCAATTTCATTAAATTTTCTATCTAATCAAAATTGACTTATCGTGATTTAAATTCTGATAAACTCTTTTTCCTTTATGCATTCTTCAGTTACGACTCTTATTCTTATAAAAGTCCACTATAATATAAAAATTATACTGAATAAGTTTAATTATTATATATAATTCAATAATATTTGTTCAAGTTTTAGTTATATGAAAAACTGAAGTCAACTTTTTGTAAGATACAAAATATTCATAAAAATGGATATACAAAATAAAATACCTTCGGAAAGGAAAAAAAAGGTTGCAAAATCAATTTTCAATAACCAAATTTTCTTGAGTATTCTCATACTCTTTCTATTCGATAAAAAATTGTACAACACCCTCAACTATTCTGGTGTTTATGTTATTATTATTATAATATAAATAATTAGTATGCGTAATATGATAATTATATAAAACATATTCAATTTATAGAAGTGTTAGGATGAATCTTTGGTAATTTGACTCACGAAAATTGATTTTCGAGACATATATTAAATTTTCAAAATTGATAGAAATATGTAATAGTGTAATTTGAGATGTTACCATTAAACGCAATAACTTTATAATGAAGTAGGCTACCAGAATGAAATTGTTGGCGGATGAAAGAAATTGATTTCATTAATCATAAATGAAAAGAAGAGAGTCGGCAGAAAACAAAATAGGAAAAGAAAGTTGATAACGTCATGCTATTTCCAAATGATGTTACTCATTGTAAGTCCCTCTGTTTCCAGCTTTTGTTTGAAAGCCTCCACTTCAGCATGAGACATGTTCAATTGAACTTGAAGTTGGCCGCCATTGTCGAGCTGATCTTCCTTTATTCTTACTGCTGAAATTGCCACAGACTCGCTGCAGTAATCCACGCTAATGAGTTGGAGTGTTGGTATATCACCGATACCCAATGGGATCTCTTCCAAGCACTCCATACCTTCAAGATGAAGCTTCTCCAGAACTGGAAAATGGGAGGCCTCTGCATCCCAACTAACCAGATCACAATGTCTAATGCTCAGGAATTTCAAGCGAAGAAATTGCTCATCAAAGGGACTCCATTGTCCTCCCTCGCTGACAATGAGACTATTTAACTGAAGAACTTCCAGTTGTGGCAACGAACCAATCATTGTCATATCATCCCACTCAAGTTTAAAATCCTCTAAGGACAACTTCTTTAGCGACCTCGGGAATGAAGCTGTGAGTTTCTTTTCCAGCTCTCTATTAGGAGATACTGATCGGAATCCCCACATATCGAGGTAAAGCGATTCGAGTTTATGCAAGCGATCAAGATAGAATAAATGCTTAATTAAACTATCATCGTACCCGTGCTCTTTACTAGTGTAAAATAGACTCAATTTCTTGATGTTGGGAATGAACTTACACACCTCCTCACTCAATCTCAAATTCACAACTGTTTTAAGTGTGCGCAAGTTCTCCAACATCCACATCGCATCTTGTTGGTTGCTTCGAGGAGGATCAAGAATGTACATGGTAGAACATTCCACATGTCTAAGCTGTCGCAAATTCCAAAAGTCGGGTGGGAAAATTACCGGCGGATACATACGATTTTTAATGATTAAGGTTTGGAGGTTCCCACTACGGTTCACCGAAGGAGGAAGCTTCCACACAGTATTACGTCTCGCATATAAACCCGTGGAAACAACGTGCCGCAAATTAACATTTGCACAATATGTTGATGAATTAAATAATGCATCCGCAACTCGCAGCAATCTACAGTGAGCCGGTGGTTCCATCCATCCTCCTCCCTTGAAATAAGAGCGCGTGAGTGGAAGATTCACTTCCGTCCTTCCTACATCTCGATCATCAATCACACGACGCCCTGTGCCTCGCACTCCGTCTTGGGTTAAATCAAAGAGTTTTTCTTGCTCAGCTAATTTTATGCAGAGGTCTCTCAAAAGATCATGAATCCCACAAGATCCAAACTTTCCATTCTTACGGTGCCTAACGACTAAAATAAGATTTCTATGGATTAAATCTTTTATGTACCCCTCAGCAATATCTTCTAAAACTCGAGAACCTATTGGTTTTATAAATCCCTCTGCAACCCAAAGATTGACAATTTCAGTGACACGAATCTTCAAATCCTCTTTGAATATTCCCATGTAAAGAAAACATGGCTTTAGATGAGCAGGCAAATGATGGTAACTTAAAGACAGCACATCTAAGCTTTCTTGTTTCTCTTTTGAATTTAAGGTTGATTTTAGATCTTTTGCTACACTCTTCCAGTGTTCTACAGACCTAGGTGACTTTAGTAGAAGCCCTCCAATCACAACAATGGACAAGGCTAGTCCTTTGCATAACTTAACAATCTCCTCTCCCACTTCCCGCAATTCGGGAGGGCAATCTTCATATGGAAATGCTTTTTCGCAAAATAATTTCCAACTGTTTGCCTCGTCTAAAAGATTCATCATAAAGAGAGAAGAGCCACAATCTTTAGCCACATTTGTCAACCTTGTAGTTAGAAGAATCCGACTTCCATTATTGTTATCAGGAAAGAAGCGTTTCACTTCATCCCAAGCCGTGACACTCCATATGTCATCTATTATGATCAAATATTTTCTACCAAATAAAGTCTTATATAACTGCTCTCCTAGGTCATCTATTGTCCTACTACTGATTTTTTCCTCGATAGAAAGAAGATTTGAAAGAACTTTTTGTGGATTATGCTGCTCAGATATAGTAGCCCAAGAACGAAATTGAAAATGTTCCTTAACGAGTTCATTTCCATAGACACTTTTAGTTAGAGTTGTCTTACCCGAACCGCCCATGCCAACAATTGAGATGATACGCCGACTGGATTGGTATCCGGTGAGCTCGTCCAGAAGCTGAATCAACTCGGCATCAAGTCCCACCATACCACTCTCTCCATCCTCCTTAAGAGGCCCTGCTGCTACTGATTGATGCCTGGATTTCTCATCCGTGACTTCCCGTTTCTCCTTAAACTCGGTGATCTTTTCCATGACAGCTTCCATGTCTTGGATGGTCTTTTGCAGATCCAGCGAGCATGCAGGACTTGATTCACTTGTTCCAGCATGTATCTGATCCACGATGTGGGACTCGATCACATCTTCAGCTGTATGAGCTGCAGATGCGATTTGTCTCTCCAAATCTTGCACTTCTTTGCTACCTCCACCATAAGTATTGCCCTCAATGAACTCAAGCAAGATATTGGTCTTTTCAACAAGGGATTGGATGTGTATGTTGTCGAAAGAAGTGGAAAGTTGAGGATGTTTCGTAACTGCATGAATGTTATTGAGAAGAGAAACTAGAGCTGCATAAGCTGCCATCTTGAAATTATCCTTCAAAGCTTGAAGAAAAAACAGAGTAAGAGGAAATGGTGTGAGAGAGAATTTGATGAGAAGTGAGAAGTAGGTTGTTTCTGCTGCAAAGTGGCTTTAGATATATTTTCGGATAATTCGTAAAAGCAATGTGGACATAATTGCATTGACAGCTAATATATCACATAAAGCTATGCCCAGATAATTGCTTACTGATTTCGACATCTCATCATGCCGGTGAATACTGGGCTACTTTACTTTCTTTTTCTTAATTGAATAAGTTTTTTTTAAAGAAGAAATGATGCGAGAGAGAAATTACTGCAAAGTTAATAGCGGGCCACCTTGTGTGGAAATATCCATCCACCCCATAATATGTGGACGCAATTCCATTGACTCCAAATATCACAAAAAGCTCTGCCCAAAAAAGAGTACACGCTACAAAAGTATATGCATTAAAGATGACTCATATTTTTTAATAAAAAATGTTACATATTAATATCCTTGTGGTGTAATACACATAACAATATATGAAAGTAGTACATATAAATCATTCCGAAAAAATAGCTCTCAAGCATGTGAATATTTCATTGATGAGTAGGTCTAACTAAATGGGATCGGGATTTGCTGAATATCGAATACCGCACCGATCCCAACAAGATTGGGATACCGAAATACTGAAATGCGGTATTCGGTAGTTTTGCGGTATTCGATAATTATGCGGTATTGGCGTTGGTGACTTCGGGAATCACGATACTCATATAATACCGTATTACCAAACTGATTTTACTATTATTTATTTTATTTCTATTTTACTTATTTACTAATGTTAAATACTAGAATGTCTAATAATAATACTATTAGATTAATAATAAATAAAAATTAGAGAGGGTGAGAAGAATATAATACTATTAGATTAAAATAATAAATAAAAAAGAGAGAGGAATAGAAATTCATTCAGCCCTTGAGCCTTTAGCTAGGGATGGCAATGGACCGAATTTGGACCGGATCCTCCTCGGTCCAGATCCAGATCCGAAATTTTTTACTTTGGTCCAAATCCGGTCCAGATCCATTGGATCTCAAAAAATGAGATCCAGACCCAGATCCATTGGATCCACAGGGTCTCGGGTCTAGACCCGGATCCATAAGTTTTTTTAGTTAAAATTAAAAAAATTCTAAATCAATTAAAATTTAACTAAGTTAATTAGTTCTACGATAACACGATAATCTATAAGAGCATTACTATCATTAAAAAAAATCAAACTACTCATGATATTATAAAAATATTACAATCATCTATAAAACTATGATCTTCTCTCTAAAAAAACTTCCAAATTCGTGGACAGTGGGTACTCTATCTCCTCCCTCTTTTCTATTCATTAGATTACTAGTTAAGTATTCCAATCTCAACAAATAATGTAATGTGATATTTTTAGTAGAAATTATATAAATATAATATTTTAGAAATGATAATAAAATAATATTTTAGTTATAAAAATTAGCGGATCTGGACCGGATCCGGATCTCAGATTGTAAAGTCCAGATCCAGATCCGTAATTTTTAAAATTAGTCCAAATCCGATCCAAATCCAATGGGTTCAATTTTTTAAGATCCAAATCCAGAAAAATGAATCTGGATCTAAGGATCTGGATCGGATCCAAGATCCATTGCCATCTCTACCTTTAGCCAACGACGGATGACCCACCCATCCTATTCCTCTACTCCTCCAAGCGGACTTAGCCGCTGTCCGCACGCTGCCACCCCCAGTCGGCCGCCTGTGCATCGGCGCACGGCTCCCTCCTCCAACTCCAATTTGTCGCCACCTCCCTCCACCCACTCCTTAAATTAACTTTGGATTTTCCGTAATCCCAAATATCAATCCCGCATCCCAATACCAAATTGGTATCAGCTTTGGATCTAGGTTTTTCGGGATTGGGATACCGACAATTAGGCATCGGGGCCCAATCCAACAATCCAAATGTGGGCCATCTTGCGTGGAAATATTTTTCCACCCCATATGTGGACATAATTGCATTAGACAGCAAATATCACATAAAATTCTGCACAAATAATTGCTTGTTGATTTCGACATGTAATAAATTTCCATTTATCTCCATTCGAGTTGCAGTTTTATTTCAAGAATCGTTCTTCCTATGCCATGTTTTATTAATTATTATTATTATTATTATTATTATTATTATTATTATTATTAGAATATAAGGCCATGTTTATATAGATTATTGGGCTGGACTTTATGTGTCCATTTATAATTGGCTCAAAAATATTATCTCATCTTGAATTTGTTAGTAAACATTATGACTTATACAGATCATATGGTCATTGTGATCTTAGGCAATATGTTAGTATAATTCCATTTTTTTTTCTAGTTTACGTATTAAGACAGTTAATAGAAACAAGTAATAAGACATAAACTTTCACAAACAAAGATTTGTGTGTACCACTTCTATATACTTTTGTTATATACTACACTATAATGATATTGACATATAGCAAATATGACTCATATTTTTTAATATTAAATATCACATGTCAACACCCTTTTGATGTGATATACACAAAAGATATATGTCAGGGACGGAGGCACATTAAGGCATCTTTTTTACATTAAATTATTATAATATCTTTATATATTAATTAAATAAAATTGATCATATCTTATGACAGAAATTGATGAAAAAGTTGAAATTATGCTTGAGCATTATTAAAAATTTATGTTAGAAACCTCCAAATTTATATATATAAAATTTAATTATGCAAAATTTTCTTCGTCTAATAATTTTTATAGCTCGATTATAATTATATTTTAGTATTTATAATCTTGCCCCCTTAGTTAAAATAGTGCATGTATCCCTTAGTATTATAATATTGCACTTCATGATTTATGCATTAACTCTTTAAATTTGTGCGTTCTATAATTTTATAGAAAAATCATACTCCCTCCGTCCCATTCCACTTGTCTTAGTGGGTTCCAGCACGGAGTTTAAGAAAGTGGATGGAGGTGTATTAAAGTGGTGGGATCCACTCTTTCAATTGATTGTGGTCCACTAGTTCTTTTCCTTTTTTTGGATGAAGACAAGTTTAATGAGACAACCGAAAATGGAAAGTAAGACAAGTTTAGTGGGACGGAGGGAGTATGAAAATCTTAATTTCTATATAAAAAAACTTATTTCAAAACGTTCCGTTTGCAATTTGAAATTAAATTTAATTGAATCATTCATCCAAATTTAAGAAGCCAACTTGCAAAATTTTAGTTATAATTGACCTAATACAAGCATCTTATATTAAATTTGTGTTGATTCTTTATTGCGAAATCCTCTTACAAAAAACCCCTCAATTTAATTCAAAAATCCTCTTACAAAAACCCCTCAATTTAATTCAAACTTCAGTTATCCAGCTGAAAACGGCGCCGTTTATGATCTAATCCCTAACTTGCTAGAAATCTCTTGTTAGAATCCATGGATTCTCGATTTTGTTCATCAGAAATGCGAGATTGAGGGGCGGATTTATCGGAGAGAACAAGAGAGAAAATTGAGATGAAAAAGAAATTTTAATTATCACAAAAAACTTGCTTACACAATACACTGGCTTTCCTTTTATACTGTGGAAAATAACTACCTAACTACTAAGAGACGTGCGCGACTAAAACACAACTCTTTAAGTGGAACACGTCTTTATTAATGACCATCCGATTATACTAGTGTAGATCTAACGGCTGTGAGACTCCATCATCTAACTGCTAGTAACTAACTAACAAACTGTAACTGATTCTTCTCAACAACAAAACCTCGATCCTCCATCCTAAATCCAAGCTAGAATCTCAACACCCCCCCTCAAGATGGACCCGATGAATGTCAACGAGGCCCATCTTGCAAAGTAACTCTCGAAAACGCGGTCCAGGAAGGACTTTGGTGAATAAATCCGCAGGCTGGACCGAGGTGGAAATAGGAAGAGGAGTAATAAAACCAGACTTATAGCAGTCACGAACCACATGACAGTCAATCTCCAAATGTTTAGTTCGTTCATGAAACACTTGATTCTTAGTAATGTGGATAGCCACAGCATTGTCGCAGTAGAGGGGAATGGGAAAACAACTTTATGCTGAAGATCATGCAGAAGATAAGACAACCAAAGAAGTTCTCGAACTGTAGAAGCCATTGCCCTATATCCAGCTTCGGCAGTAGAGGCCGAGACTATGGAATGCTTCTTGCAGCGCCAAGAAATAAGAGAATTTCCAAGAAAAATACAAAACCCCGTGAGAGACCGACGAGTAGTTGAGCATGTCCCCCAATCAGCATCAGAAAAACCTTGAAGAGAAAAGGAAGATTGATTTGAACCAAAACACAAACCAAGAGATGGACAACCTTTAAGATACTTAAGGACATGAAGTGCAACCCGCCAATGAGTTTGACAAGGCTTGGCAACAAATTGGCTAAGCTGTTGTGTAGCATGAGTGAGATCAGGTCGTGTTAAGTTCAAATAGAGGAGCTTACCAACCAAGCGCCTATAAGCTTCTGGATCAGAAAGCAGATCAGAGGAATCAGAAGATAGATCAACACCTTGTGGAAAAGGGGTTGAAGTAGGCTGGCATCCAAGAAGACCAGACTGGTCCACCAAATCTAAGACATACTTCCTTTGGTTCAAGTACAAACCATGCTCTCCTTGAGCAAGTTCCATCCCTAAAAAATACCGAGTAACACCTAAGTCCTTAATGGTGAACAGATGGTGCAGATAAGACTTCAAGGCTGATATCAAAGAAACTGAGGGCCCAATAATCAAAATATCATCAACATACACATGTATAGCTAAGAAACTGCCTTTAGCACCCATGGTAAACAAGCAATGATCATGAGCAGACTAAGCAAAACCATAAGGTAATAAAGCCTTACACAGTTCCTCATTCCATTCACGAGAAGCCTGTTTTAAGCCATACAAGCTCTTCACTAGCTTGCAAACCTGTCCTGCAGCAGCCTTTGTATACCCCTGGGGTGGCAGCATATATATATCATCTGAAAGTACACCATGCAGGAAAGCGTTGTTAATGTCTATCTGATGGATATTCCACTGATATTGAGCAGCCAAAGCAAGTAATATACGAATGGTAACATGTTTAGCAACAGGGGAAAAAACTTCCTCATAATCAACCCCATATTCTTGTTTGTACCCTTTGGCCACTAAACCCTAAAACTTCCTCATAATCAACCCCATATTCTTGAACGTCTCAATAGTACCATCAGCATGAAGTTTCACTTTATATACCCCTTTGGAACCAATGGCAGTCTTACCAGCAGGCAGTGGAACCAGCTCCCATGTTTTGTTAGCTTCTAAAGCATCAATCTCATCTTGCATTGCAGCAGACCACTCAACAAATTTACGGCTTCCTTGTAACTGGAAGGCTCGTGCAGAGTTGTAACCTTGGTAAGAAAAGTGGTGTAAGGAACAGTAAAAGCAGGGGACATAGAATAAGGGAAGGTAGGAGGGGTAAGAGAAGAAGAGGGAGCGGTTATGGAAGGAGTAACGTGGCTAACAAAGTCGGTGAGCCAAGCAGGTTGTTTAGTATTCCTCTTTGGCCTGGCCACTAGTTCAGAAGATGTTAAATCACCATTAGAATCTGAAGGAATGGATTCAGTGTGTTCAGAGAGGGAAGCATCAGTAACAGGGGATGAAGTATGGGGATTAGACATAGGGGATGGACAGTTTGATTCGGAGATGAATGTGGGGGACTGGTGAGTAGGTGTAGGAACAGAAGGACATTCAAGGATTATAGAGTCCAGAGTAATAGACTAATGAGAAGAAGAACAGCCCGTGGAGACAGTAGAAATATCAGAAGAAAATGGAAATATGTCAGGAAATATTTTAACATCTCTTGAGAGAAGTAATTCCTTACTTTCCAAGTCAAGTAAGGAATATCCTTTATGGTCAGCTGCCAGTCCCAACAAGACACACTTAGACCCTCTTGCATCAAACTTGTGCTTGTGAGGATTCGTGTTTGCTGCAAAAGTAAGACACCCAAAAGGTTTAAGTAGGGACAAATCAGCAGGTTTGCCATGCAAACAAAAAGAAAGGAGTGTGCCACTTTAACACAGAACTTGGTAACCTATTAATGATCCATGTAGCGGTTAAAATTGAATAGGGCCAAAAAAATTCTGGTAAGTGACTTTGAAACATAATGGCTCGAGCAACTTCTAGTAAAGTTCTGTGTTTTCATTCTACTATACCATTTTGATGTGGAGTATATACACAGCTCCGTATATGTGCAATCCCATTGGACTGAAACAATTGTTGCGAGTGAATTGATTGACAAATTCTGATCCATTATCAGTTTGAATTCGCTTCACCCTTTTTCCATTCTGCACTTCAACCATCTTGAAGAATGTAGCCAATATCAGATGAACCTCTGTTTTGAATTGTAGCAAGTAAGTCCAAGTTGTCCTACTGAAATCCTCAACAATAGTGAGAACAAAAGGAGTATTTGTGAGGTTCTCAATGTTGCAGGGCCCCCATAGATCAGCATGGATCAGATCAAACAACTCAGTGCTCCTTTGTAACAGGGATGGAAACGGATCCCTACATTGTTTGGCTTGATGACAAACAATACAAGCCTTCAAGGCTTCATGTGCCTCCTCTGCACATAAACCATCTAACTCTGGCAAATGCTTCAGTACAGTGTAGGAAGCATGTCCCAATTTAATATGCCAATCCAGCACACTGTCAATCTTTGAACTCTTCTTAGAGGTACCCACAGAATTAACTTGTTCCAAGTTTCTGATCTGGATTCAAAATATATAATCTTCCTCTGGCCTCTCCCATTCCAAGGATATGATCATTGCTCAGTCTCTGAATAAGGCAATGGGATGGATAGAATACGCACTTTAGCTGCAGAGCATTGTTGAGCTGATAGGTAGAAATTAAATTGTGAGTGAACTCTAGTATGTAAAGTACTTCATTCAGTACTAGATTATCACTAAGGTGAACTCTTCCCTGATTCATATATGTTCTGTATCGAACCATTGGGGAGATAAATTCCCTTGTGGACTGGTCAGAACACGTAGGTCAACCATGAGATCCTTGTTGCAACATATGTGTGCACTGGCACCAGAATCCATAATCCATACTCTCTCCTTTCTCAAATCTCCAAAAGTGCTAAAAGAAAAATTCTTATCCATGAAGTCCAATGGTGTATATGTCTCCACATTGTTAGCAAAATTCAGCTTCCCTATTCCTTTTAGATTATTCAAAGCTCTTTCAAAGTCAGTCATGAGCTGACTAACATTGGACTGCCCGCTACCTCCATCACCAGTTTCCACATGATCAGATTGTGAGGCATAGTTAACATGTGATTTTCCTTTCTGTTCTTTCAATTTCTGGAACCAATCTGGAACACCATG
The DNA here is from genome assembly GCA_028984105.1 of Lavandula angustifolia. Lineage (NCBI taxonomy): Eukaryota > Viridiplantae > Streptophyta > Magnoliopsida > Lamiales > Lamiaceae > Lavandula > Lavandula angustifolia. Next base: position 5,965,894 of record CM054821.1, on the reverse strand, counting down.
AAGCTTAAAACACTCTGATTTCTCATGTCCCATTTTTTCACAATGTGAACACCTAAGGCGCTTTCTGTCTTCTTTACTCAATCTAGGTTTGAAACCACCTGACCTATCCTTTGTTGTAGCTGAATGAGTACTCTTATACCCCACACTTAATGCATTCTGTTCCGAAGCACAATCCTGACCATTAGTGACATTCATAGCACTAGTGTTCAGAGGTATGAGTGTGAGAGGAAGACACTAGTCTCTGACTTTCATCTTGCAACAGCATAGAGTAGGCTCTACTGACAGTAGGCAAAGGCTCCATCAAGAGAATTTGAGAGCGTACATGATCATATATATCACTTAGACCAAGAAGAAGCTGCATAAGTTTCTCTCCTTCATTGACTGCACCTAATCTCAAAATAGCATTACAGGTACATGTAGTAGCAGCTATACAGTTACATACAGTCGAAGGCACCAATAGTTTCAATTCATCCCAAACCATATTCAAGTGGTTATAGTACATAAGAACAGATTGACTTCCTTGAACATAGTTTGATAAATCTTTCTTCAGTTTAAAAATTTTAGGACCATTGCTCTGGTCAAATCGTCTTTTCAATTCCTCCCAAAGTTGGTAAGAGTTCTCAATCAGCAAGAAGGACTCACAAAGATTAGGAGTAATACAATTTGTAATCCACGAGGTCACATGAAAATCAACTTGCTCCCAAGCACTATAATCAGGATGATTTTCCGCCGGTTTAGGAAGAGTACCTTCTATAAAAGCCAGCTTGTTTCGACCAGCTAATGCGCGACGTACTGCTCTGCTCCAGGCATAGTAGTTATTTCCGGTGAGCATTGAACTCACCAGCTTCAATCCAGCATGATCATGTGGATTAAGAATGTAGATGTCCTTACCACGATTTGTGGTGATCGCTGTATTGCACCAAATAATCCTGCAAAAATAGAGAATTATATCAGTATAGTTTACAGGGTATCGAACACAGGGAACGGAGGACTAGACATATCATTTTCCTACTTATCTTGGGTTTGGTTAGCAACCACGCAAGTTTTGGGTTTTTAACTAAACTAAGAATTTATAAAAACTGCAAGTAATATAAAAACTGAAGACTGAATTAAAACTGTTTTAACTAGGCAGATAAGAGATGGGTCCAGCAGAATATTCACACACACGTATTTCCAATCCTTGGCACATAAAATGAATTAATCTTAAGAATCAACTAGTTATAGACTACCGTAACTTAAATTGCGTAATCCTTACTCCCACTTACTTAGTCGGTAACCGCCATGTTGGGCATCGAAACGGCTACTTCCCTAATTTAGCTACAACCTACGTTGTTGGAGCCTAGTAGATTTAATAGCTAAACAGTTTTATCGAACTAAGGGAGCCTAGTATAGGAGCCTACTCGTATGTTGGGCATCTAATAGTCTCCTACCGGTTTAATCCAACTACTCTTTCGAATAATTTCGCTACTTACCTAGCCTTGTTCCACGAGAAACGATGGAAGTACTAAGTTAGCTACAGACTGGGCAACTTAGGGTGATCAAGCCTAAATTACTAGCCAGATTAATTAATTCAGAATTAACCCGAAACCCTTTGATTAATTATAAGAACCTAAGCCTCATGTACTGTTCACGTGTGCGTTTACATCCTGCCGGACCACTAAAAGTTTAGCTACTCATAATACTGTCCTGACTGCACAGATAAGACACCATACGAAACAGAACATGCACCATTTGTAACTCTAACCCTAGCATGCACGTAAACGAAAATTAACTAAGCTAACGAACTAGAAACTGAAAACAAATAATAACAGAATTCAAACTATCATGAACTAACTTAAAAACGAGAATTAAGAACTAGATTAAAATACCATAGCATTCGGTTTTTTAAACGGAATTAAAACAAGAAACGAAATTAAAATGATAACAAAACTAAAACTAGAATTCGGAAATAAGAAAGTTGAAAATACGAAATTCTAAAGTGTTTGTTTCTTAAACATTAAACTACTGATTTCTTGAATTGATCGGAAGGACGGTGGTTGAGATCTTCTCGGCGGTGGCTCGGCGATGAATCTGCAGCTTCGGCGGTGTGGCGGCGGTGTCGGGAAAAGTGGTCGGATCGAAGGATGAGTCGCCGAGGTGGAGAATCATGCACGGAGTTGAATTATGGTGTCCAGGCCCCTGATTTTCGTGCCTTAATCCTCCTTTTATAACACCTAGATCAAATCTAGGGTTTCTAGAAGGATAAGGAAAAGATTTGATAGATATGGAAAATATCTATTCCTTCCTTATCTTCTTGTTTCTTTCCTCTCTCTTTCCTTTCTTGATCCTTCTCTTTCCTTCTCTTTTCTTTCGGCCAAATCCGCACAAAATATCCTCATTCCAGCTGTAAATCGCGTCGCCACCTCATCTCCACTTGTCGTGCCACATCAGCTCTTTTTTTCCCGCCAAACTGCCAACAAATACGTCTCACCTGCACAGTTAAGAGACCTTTCTGGACAGAAATAATTAGGTACGAAATTGACTCATCAAATCTCCTTACACTTGAGCTATACTCGCCCTCGAGTATAAGAAGAACAAAAGATAAGTACCTAATTATTTTTGGTCTTCCCCAAAACCTAAGACTCAAAAGAAAAGACTCAAGACTCGAACAAGAACAAAAACATGACACGAACAAAAGAAGGAAAACAACAACGGACTCACATAACAAAAAACAAGAAGCCATACCAATCAAATCAAAATTTTCCGCGCCAATTCTCTAGCCAATCAATGTCAAACTTATGCAATCATGATCTCATCCAACAAGTAGACAATGCAAATTTTGAATCTAAGCACATATATATCAACTTGGTCAAAATCTAAACAATGTGGATCTCCTCAAGTTTCACTCAACACTCAGCTAATCTAGGTCCGGTTTAAGCCTTGATCCTCCATCCTGAATCCAAGCTAGAAACTAACTAACAAACTGTAACTGATTCTTCTCAACAACAAAACCTTGATCCTCCATCCTGAATCCAAGCTAGAATCTCAACATCTCTCCCACTTCAAATCGACTTCCAATTTCCAAGTCCACACAAAAAAAAGAATAAATTCTTCCGATCATCTGCACAATTACCCTCGAGTCTGATGACTCGCACAACCGCATTCGTATGAATTATCTCCATTACGAGGTGAGTGACGATTATCTTCCCATTGATGTTAATTCTATTATTGTTGTTCGCTGCTTTGCTGGCTTTTGCATCATAAAATTCACATTGATGTTAATTCACGACGAACACTCTGGTAGGATCTGCTTCACCAGAGAATGGTTATTCAACAAAACCAATTCCGTTTCGGAGATCTGCTATCTACAACATGTCTCGTGCTCCATTTTTTAAGGTAACAAGCATACTATCAAGTTCATTTGCTTATTTTTATATCCATCCTGGAACTTCTTTGGCTTATCTTTCTCTGCATATATGGGTAAATCACAGAGAACTGGTATTAACCATAATGGCTACACTGGATTGTCAATGCCCTCAACATCACTTTCTGTTCTGGAAAATAGTGAAAATATACCAATCCAAGTCAATGGTAAATATCAGAAACATTTTGACAGATCTATTTTTTTAGTTTCTTTTTTTTTTATTGCATTTTTACGCAACTATTTTGTATTTCAGACATTAAAGCGCCGGCAGCTCAGGATTTTTGTCTTAGATGACGTTGGATCTATTGGTCCTATCCGAAGAATCAGGCAGAAATCCAATCTAATAGCAACTGGAGCTCCTCACAGTGAAGAGTGGGAAGTAATTCTGGTGCTATACAAGTATCTTCAAAGTAGAAGCTTCCATTGATTGATGACCCGATGCATGTCCACAGAACTGAGGAAAATACTAATATTAGCATGCCAAGCGCTAGTTATGCTGTAGTTCCTTTCGAACCCAATGTTGTAGAGGGATAACTCATCAGAGCCCAGGGTGCTTGCTAGCCGAAAGAAGTCAACTTTTAAATTGACATCAAGTATGCTTCAGGGAAAGGCTCTTAGGAGCGTGGAGGATGCGACTTCCTCAAAGTTGCTGCTAAATGTCCAAGATGATCACAAGTGTGAGAACAGTGCTGGTTTACTGGATACTCGCGACTTTCCTCCTCAAAGGCATGGAGAAGCTGATAAAAATGGTTCTATAGAAACTTCTGCCCCTCCTGCCTCTTGTTTTCCAAGACCTATAATTGATAATGACTCCGCAGTGTCTTTGAAAGCTTCTTTGTTCAGTGACAGATGACGTAGAAAATGGTCCTCCTCAATGTATAGATCTCTGTTGTCTTTTGTTGTAATGTCTTTTAAATTTCCCATTTTATGGTCAATCATAGGAGAAATTAAAAGTCATGATCTCTTCGTGTTCATGCTCTACATTGCAATTTAGGCTCAGATATGGTTCCAATAGGCTCAAATGTGATTTTCCTCCTTTAAATTATTTCAACTGCATCTGCAGCTTGCCGGATGATTCCTCTCAACCTAGCACTCTGGTGAAAGTAGTGCAGCCGAAGAAAGGTGGTTCTAAAGTTCTTTTAAAAATGTCTCAAACTACTGTGGCTTACTTCGTGTGATCCTCCCCCCTCCCGCGAGAAGGCGTGTTTTACTTTGTGTGCAATATCTCAAACTACTGTGGCTTGGGACAGAAGGTTAGCGTAATCGTAGAGCAGAAACGTGCTTAGATTTGCTGCTATGCATGACAAGGAATAGTGAGAAGTTAATCTGCAATGGTGAAGCTTTGGTTTATGGTTGTATTCCAATTCTTCTTTTCATTTAGATTTTTGGAAACTAGTGTAGAGAAATATTGGACAAGAGAATAAAAAGTAAATAAAAAATAAAGTACATATGAAACAAAAACATGAGAAAACGTAACTGAATGAAGTCTAATACATCATAGTTTCCAACTGAATGTTATCAACTGTGAGTCCCTCGGTCTCCAACATCTGATTGAAACTCTCAACTTGTTTCTCCCGCATACTGACTTGAACCTGGAGATCGTCATTCAGATCCAGCTGATCTTCTTTTATTTTCACGGCTGAAACTGCAGCCGAGTTGGAGCAATGATCCACGCGAATGAGTTCAAGTGTTGGTATCTCACCAATACCCAATGGGATCTCTTCCAAGTAGGGTAAATACTCAAGAATAAGCTTTTCCAGAACTGGAAAATTAGACTCGTCTGCATCCCAGCGAAACAGACCACAGTCTACAATTTTCAAGAATTTCAAGCGACAAAATTGCCCATAATCAGGACTCCATTTACCTTCTCCGCAGGCACATGATCCCAATTCGAGGACTTCCAATTGTGGCAACGAACCAATCATTTTCAAATCATCCCACTCAAATTGAAACGAACTCAAGCACAACTTCTTTAGAGAATTGGGAAGTGAAGTTATGCACTTCTTTTTTCGATGACTAACCGAATCTCCGGATAAGAAGCTACTAAACATGTTAAGCGATTCAAGTTTATGCAAGCGATCAAGATTTAATAAACACTCCATCCAACTATCATCGTATCCCTGCTCTTTGGTGTCATAAGCGAGATGCAATTTCTTAATGTTGGGAATTATTTTACACACTTCCTTGCACAATCTCAAATTCATTGTTCTCTTAAGAGTCTGCAAGTTCTCCAATATCGGCAACTCATCTTTTCCGGTGCTAGGAGGAGGGCAAGGAAGATAAATTTGAAAACACTCCACATGCCTAAGTTGATGCAACTTCCAAAATCCAGTTGATGCAACTATCAAACAATAAGCATGTTTAATGATTATAGTTTGTAGATTCCACATACGGGATATTGAAGTAGGAAATTTCGATGGGGACAATTCAAAACTAGGATGCCTATACGAAAGGTATCGCAAGTTGACATTTCCATAAAAATCAAGTTGTGACGGGTATCTATATTCATCCAAAACCCGTAGCAATCTAAATTCAATCGGCTTCATTATCAAACGATTTGTTATGAAAGAGCGTGTGAATGCAAATGTCGATTTTTTCCTTGCTATGTACGGATTATCAACTAACCGACGTTGTGTGCCTGGTATTATGCCTTTGGTCACCCATAAAAATCCTTCTCGCTCTGCTAATTTTATGCACAAGTCTCTCAAAAGGTCATGGATGCCAAAATATCCAACTTTTCCATTCTTACGGCGCCTACCTACTACAATTAGATTTCGATCGTTCAGATCTCTTATGAAACCTTCTGCAATCTCTTCTAAAACTTGTGATCCAACTGGTTTTATGAATCCCTCCGCAACCCAAAGTTTGATAATTTTTTGAGATACTAATCTGGGAATCCTCCCTGAACACTCCCAAATAGAGAAAACATGGCTTTAAAGGAGAAGGCAAGTGGTTGTAACTTAAGATCAATACGTCCAAGCTTTCTTGCTTCTCTTTGGAATTCGGAACGGATGCTAGATTTCTTAGTATCCCCTGCCAGTGTCCTAGGGTCCTAGGTGAATTAAGAAGAAGACCTCCTATCACAACAATGGACAAAGCTAGTCCTTTGCATAGTTTAACGATCTTCTCACCGACTTCCCGAAGTTCGTAAGGACAATAATCATCATTTTGGAATACTTCTCTACAAAATAATTTCCAACTATTTTCCCCATCTAAAAGATTCATTGTAAATATAGAAGAGCCACAATCTCTAGCCACATAAGACAACCTAGTAGTTAGAAGAACCCGACTTGCATTATTGTTATCAGGAAAGAAGCGCTTAACTTCATCCCAAGTTGTGACACTCCATATGTCGTCTAATATTATCAAATATCTTCTACCAAATAAAGTCTTATGCAACTGGAGTCCTAGGTCATCTACTTCTGCATTACTAAGTTCTCCTAGTCCTAGGCCAGAAAGAAGTTTAGAAAGAACTTCTTTTGCATTAATTTGCTGAGATATGGTAGCCCAAGCACGAAATTGAAAATGCTCCTTAATGAGTTTATTTTCATAAACATTTTTGGCGAGAGTTGTCTTACCCATACCCCCCATGCCGACGATTGAGATGATACGCCGACTGGATTGGTATACGGTGAGCTCGCTCAGAAGCTTATTCAACTCCGCATCAAGTCCTACCATACCACTCTCTTCACTGTTTATAACAGACCCTGTTGAATGTGCAGGTTGTTCCTCCGCATCTGATCGCATTTTGTTCTTATTTGCGGCCACCTTTTTCATGATAGCATCCATTTCTTGAATGCTGTGATGCAGATCAAGTGATTTTTCAAATTTATTACAACCTACACATTTAAGCAAACGCATGAGTAAGTAAGAAAATAATTTTCCCGCATGAATCTGATCCACAATGTGGGACTCAATGAGATCTTCAGCCGCATGAGCTGCAGATGCGATTTGTCTCTCCAGATCTTGTGCTTCTTTGCTACCTGCACCATAATTATTGCCCTCTACAAACTCGAGCAATAAATTAGTCTTTTCTATAAGAGTTTGTATGTGTATGTTGTCCAGAGAAGTGGAAAGGTGAGGATGGCTCTGAATCTGGCGAATGTTATTGAGAAGAGAAACTAGAGCTGCATAAGCTGCCATCTCTTAATTATCCTTCAAAGCTTGAAGAAGAAATAGAGTAAGAGGAAATGGTGTGAGAGAGAAATTGATAAGAAGTGGGAGGTTTATACTGTAAAGTTAATAGCGGGCCACCTTGTGTGGAAATATCCATCCACCCGATAATATGTGGACGCAATTGCATTGACTCCAAATACTACACAAAGCTCTACCCAAAAAATAGTACAAAGGGTTAGTATTACATCACAAAAATATTGACATTTGTTAAATATGACCCACATTTTTTTAATAAGAAATACCACATGTCAATATCCTTGTAGTGTGGTAGTGGTACATGAAAACAGCAACGAAAAAATAGCTCTCAAGCATGTGAATATTTCATTGATGAGTAGGTCTGACTAAAGGGGATCGGGATTTGCTGAATACCGAATACCGCACCGATCCCAACGAGATTGGGATACCGAAATTACGAAATTGCGGTATTCGGTAGTTTTACGGTATTCAGTAGTTATGCGGTATTAGCTTCGGTGCCTTTTGCGGAATTCGGGAATCACGATATTGATTCAGTATAATACTATATTATCGAAGTGATTTTACTATTATTTATTTTATTTCTATTTTACTTATTTACTAATGTTAAATACTTAAATGTCTATTAATAATATTATTAGATTAATAATAAATAAAAATTAGAGAGGGAGAGAAGAATAGAAATTCATTCAGCCCTTGAGCCTTTAGCGGACGACGGACGACGTATCCATCCTATTCCTTTACTCCTCCAAGCGGACTTAGCTGCCGCCGCCAGCGCCCAATTGCCCACCGTCATTGGCGCGCTGCTAGACATGTCTATTTTCAACGAAACGGGCTCAAATTTGGTTTTAAATCGGAACCGAAACTGGCATAAATCGAATTGGTGCGAACTGGAACCGTTTTGAATCGTAAACCGTCAGTTTGCGGTTCGGTTTCGATTTACACTTTTTTCAAACCGTAAAACTGCCGGTTTCAAACCGTTGGTTCCAAACTTGGTAAAATCGATGATTTCACCTATTAAAATTGTCACATATCAAATATCTAATGAACTAGATAAATGAGTTTTAAATTAAAAATATTATTTAAGATCAAAATCTTCTAATTTTTACTTATATTTAAAAGAAACTATTCATTTAAAATACAAAAATCCTACCAATTTTGATATTTTAAAGTATTATGCAAAAAGATAAAACATTATTCTGTATTTTTTTATTATAATTGCAAATGGATACTAACGTTCCCAAAAATATATATGAGATAAAAGTTTAAATTTTATCACTAAAAAATATAGAATATCAAATATTATTTAATAATTACTACACGACAACGAATCGAAAACAATGATATAAAAATTATTTCTAAAACGATTATGATAATGAAGATTCAACAATGAAATTGTATTAATATATATAATTGTTCAATTCTTTCATGAGATTGTACGATTTTATTTATAATTTATTATTGACTTGATTTGAAAGCGAAAAGGGCATTTAAAGAAAAATAATAATTTAGTAATTAAAAAAAATAAAATTTATGAAACTCGTGAAATTGGTAAATTGAATCGGAATCGGAACCGACGGTTTCAAACTAGGACCGTCAAACGTCTAACGTGCGGTTCGATTTCGGTTTCGATTTTGATAAAACGAAAATGGACATGTCTACGCGCTGCCACCCCCAATCGGGAGCCCGTGCACCGGCGCACGGCTCCTCCCTCTTCCAACTCCAAGTTGCCGCCATCTCCCTCCACCCTCCTTGACTCCTTAAATTAATTTCGGGATTTTCAATAATACCAAATATCAATCGTGCATCCCGAATACTGAATTGGGATCAGCTTTAGAATGAGATTTCTAGCCTTTTCGGGATTGGGATACCGACAATTCGGGATCGGACCCAGTCCGACAACCCTAATGATGAGAAGTAGGTAAAGTTAATGAGGGCCATCTTGCGTGGAAATATTCATCCATCCCTATGTGGACATAATTGCATTAGACAGCAAATATCACCTAAAATTCTGCATAAATAATTGCTTGCTGATTTCGACATATAATAAATTCCATTTATCTCCATTCGAGTTGCAGTTTTATTTCAAGAATCGTTCTTCCTGTGGCATGTTTTATTATTATTATTATTAGAACATATAAGGTTGTGTTTATATAGATTATTGGGCTGGGCTTTATGTGTCCATCTATCATTGGGCTCAAAAATATTATCTCATCTTGAATTTGTTAGTAAACATTATGACTTATACTGACCATATGTCCATTGCGATCTTAGGCACAATGTTACTAGCTTCATGATCCAAATTCAATTTTTGTTTTTTTTTTCTAGTTTACGTGTTAAGATCAAAAATTTGTGTGTACTATTTTTATATACTTTTGTTGTCTACCATATTTTTTAATTTTAAATATCACATGTCAATACCCTTATTATGGTGTGGTATACACAAAAGATATATATCGAGGATGAAGACACATTGAGGAATCTTTTTCCATTAAATTATTATAATAACTTTATATATTAATTAAATAAAAATTGATTACATCTTTATAACAGAAATTGATGAAAAAGTTGAAATTATGCTTGAGCATTATTAAAAATTTATGTTAGAAACCCCCCAAATTCATATATATATAATTTAATTATGCAAAATTTCTTCGTTTAGTAATTTTTATAGCTCGATTATAATTATATTTTAGTATTTATAATCTTGCCCCTTTAATTAAAATAGTGCATGCGTCCCTTAGTATTATAATATTGCCACTCTGATAAACTTTCGTAGGTCCATGATCGCGGCCATTGAACAGAACAAAAAGAATCAATTTGATTTTTAATACCGGCCACAAGAGTCAATACATGTCAAAAATAACATGCACGCTTTCGAGTTCATTTGCTTATTTTTAAATCCATGCATACTTATAATTTATAATAAGATAAAAAAATGATTCTATAACTACAAAAATAACAAGTCGTAACTCTCTCTAGTAATTTTATCAATAAATAGACTTATAGTTTTATGGAAACAATTTTTAGGTTTGAGCTAAAATGCACATTAATGGCATATGCTACAAAAGAATAGGGGTAAATTTCTTTAAGGAAATAATCAGTAGACTCCTAGTATAAGTAGTGTATATATAAGCCATTTGTATAATTATCCAAAAAAAAATTCAATCATACGAGTTCTCCATTCAAGAATATTTGCTTTTGAGTTATATTTCTATTTGATTACTTTTAATTTAATATATTTACACCCCCTTCATTTTATCAACGAGATTGTCTGGTTAAATTTAATGTGTTAATAGGTAGATTTTAATTAACAAAATTGAAGTAGACTTGAATCATGAGTATGCCTTTTCTAGCCTGAATTCAGAATCAAAGCACAAACCTTGTTAGGCTCTGAAAGAACCTACATAAGCTGCCATCGTTAATCCTTTAAAACTTGAAGGAGAAAGAAAGAAGAAAGAATTTGATGGTTGGTATGTAGGACCGTCTCCCCATCATGCAAGGAAGAAGACAAAGTCATAAAGAGAGATGCACCGTACCGTTGACATTTATTTTGTGCTGACACAGAAATTTAATGAATCATGTCACTTGTATTATTTATATCACTTGAAATAGAGAGCTCCATGCTGTGCTTCTAGAATCTAATTTTAAATATGTGAATATTATACTCATTCCGTCCCATTACTTATGTACCATTCATATTGTATACGGAAAATTAAAATTAAAATAATGAATGTACAATTGTAAAGTTGTATTATAAAGATATAAAATGATGTGGTTTATTTATTTAGATTGATTGAGGTCCATTTATTTCTTTATTTAATATGAAATATAAATAATTAAACAATAAAAAAGGCAAGTGAGACATTATCCGATGAAGTATTACACTTGTATTGGTGCCCATGCTACAACCATTAGGTGGCTCTTCAAATGATGCAGAAAACAACTTCTCTTTTTATTAATAAAATAAAACTATCATTACAGCCCATTAGAGGTTGTCGGATCTAGATCTACATTGATGAGGTGTCTAGTGGCTTATTTATATTTTAATAATTCCAGTATATGTGAAACAGTAACAAGAGAAAAGGACACTGAATGAAGTCTATTACATCATATTTCCAACTGAATGTTGTCGACTGTGAGTCCCTCGGTCTCCAACATCTGATTGAAACCCTCAACTTGTTTCTCCCACATACAGACTTGAACCTGGAGATCGTCATTCAGATCCAGCTGATCTTCTTTTATTCTCACGGCTGAAACTGCAGCTGAGTTGGAGCAATGATCCACGCGAATGAGTTCAAGTGTTGGTATCTCACCAATACCCAGTGGGATCTCTTCCAATTCGCGCAAACCTTTAAGAATAAGCTTTTCCAGAACTGGAAAATTAGACTTGTCAGCATCCCATCGACAGAGACCACGCTCTGCAATTTTCAAGAATTTCAGGCGACGAAATTGCCCTTCAACAGGACTCCATTGCCCTCCCTCGCAGGCATAAGTTTCCAATTTGAGGACTTCCAATTGTGGCAACGAACCAATCATTGTCAAATCATCCCACTGAAATTGAAACCAACTCAAGCACAACTTCTTTAGAGAATTGGGAAGTGAAGTTATGCACTTCTTTTTTCGATGACTAACCGAATCTCCGGATAAGATGCAACTAGACATGTTAAGCGATTCAAGTTTATGCAAGCGACCAAGATTTAATAAACACTCCATCCAACTATCATTGTATCCCTGCTTTTCAGTGTCATAAGCGAGATGCAATTTCTTGATGTTGGGAATCATCTTGCACACCTCCTCACACAATCTCAAATTCACTGTTCCCTTAAGTGTCTGCAAGTTCTCCAATATTGGCAACTCATCTTTTTCGATGCTAGGAGGAGGGCAAGGAATATAAATCTGAAAACACTCCACATGCCTAAGTTGACAAAACTTCCAAAATCCAATAGATGCAACCATCAAACAACCAGTATGTTTAATGATTATAGTTTGTAGATTCCACATAAGGGATATTGAAGTAGGAAATTCCCATGGGGGAGCTCCCATTACTCGGATGCCTATACGAAAGGTATCGCAAGTTGACATTTCCATAAAAATCAAGTTGTGACTCCAAGCCATTTTCATCCAAAACCCGCAGCAATCTAAATTCAATCGGTTTCACTATCAAACGATCTGTTATGAAAGAGCGCGTGAATGCAAATGTCGATTCTGTCCTTTCTATGTACCGATTATCAACTACCCGACGTTGTGTGCCTGGTGTTATGCCTTCGGTCACCTGTAAAAATGCTTCTCGCTCCGCTAATTTTATGCACAAGTCTCTCAAAAGGTCATGGATGCCAAAATATCCAACTTTTCCATTCTTATGGCGCCCAACTACTACAATTAGATTTCGATCAATCAGATCTCTTATGAAACCCTCTGCAATCTCTTCCAAAACTTGTGATCCAATTGGTTTTATGAATCCCTCCGCAACCCAAAGTTTGATAATCTTTGAGATACGAATATGAGAATCCTCTCTGAACACTCCCAAATAGAGAAAACATGGCTTTAGATGAGAAGGCAAGTGGTTGTAACTTAAGGTCAATACGTCCAAGCTTTCTTGTTTCTCTTTGGAATTCGGAATGGATGCTAGATTTTCTAGTATGCCCTGCCAGTGTGTTAGAGATAGAATATATCGGCGAAGAATAAAGGCGAACACGACGGTGGTTGATCATAGTGCGAAGGAAGATGGACGTGATCGTGGCTAGAGTTGCAAGTCGTGCATGGTGGTTCGGCGTCTGCATGAGTGGAGTGGCTTGACGTCGAAGTCACACTATTTTTTAAGTTATTAATAATTAGTATTATGAGTTTATTTTTATTAATCGAGTCTTGTTATAATTTTGGGCCCATGTAACGGGCGGTCGTCTAAGACCTATTATTAGTCGCATTAGTATTTATAATTGGGAGCACAATCGTATTAGGGTATCTAAGGTGTTTGCTTGGATCTAGACGGCGTGAATAACGCTTGGCGGGAGAATTTCTTCCGTGGGACTCGATTCGAGTATTTGTTCTCGTTAATTCAATTCCAGTTGCTTAATCAATTTGTCCTTAAATCCATTTACTCTATCAAATTGGTCCTACTCGCGGATGACTAATACGCGACAACATATGGATTCACGCATGGATGAATTAGAGAAGGGATTGAAGGCAATGGAAGTTCGATTGTGCTGGAGAGTTATCAACCATGAAGGATTCTATGGGGTCGATCCGTGATTTGCTAGCGAAATACTAGCGGAGAAAAATAAGACGGCCGAGGGGTTCGAGAGGGTGGCTCAAACCCTAACCCTACTACGGCGGATCAACCACACACGTAAGGACCGCGGGCGAGTGGGTCGACAACGGTTGCGGCGGGATCGTCCTGGCGTAACTACGGGGGGTGCCCCAAGTTTCTTTACCTATATTCGATGGAACGGGGGCGGAGGGATGGATCACGCGTGTGGAGCAAGATTTTCGGTTGCATGACACGCCGGGAATAAATCGTTTGGACGTGGCACTCGGTAGCAATGGAGGGGGACGCATTGCCATGGTTTCAATGGGTGCGCGCTACGAGCCCGGGACATGGGTTGGTCGGGATTTAAACCGGAGATGGTTCGTATGTTCGGCACGAATCCGTTGGCGAATCCGTTCGAAACCCTCGTTCAAACACGACAAAGTCAATCGGTTGGGGAGTATGTCACTCTATTTATAGCTCGCATGGTACATGTACCCGGGCCGATGAAAATACCTTGTTTGGGCTTATTTCTGAATGGGTTAAAAGATGAGATTAGATTGAAGATTCGGTCTAGAGATGCGAGAACATTGTCGGACACGATTCATCTAGCCAAGGAAATTGAGCAAGAAGTTAATTTCGGCAAGGGGATTGGAAGCGGACCCGAACTCAAGTCCGCATCGAGGGGGGTTTCGACGAACACTAAGTTCGGAACCCGGTCCGACGAGCCCAAATAATTCGGGTTTGTCGTTCACGTCTCAGGCTTGTGGCGGTGGTAATAAGGAAAAATCGAGGGAATCTTCTTCCTCTTTCGGGTCGATGACTCGCCATGCCAACGCAAGTGGTTTCCGTAATTCTCGGCGGATATCGCATAGGGATTATGCAGCCAAGAGAGCAGCGGGAAAATGCTTTAGGTGTGATGAGAAATGGTCTCCGTCCCACAAGTGTGCGGATAAAAATTTGCAAGTGATAATAATACCGGATACGGAGGATGGCGTTGAGGATATACAGCAACCAGAGCATGCGGTAATGGATGAGGGTCAGGAGAATATGGAACCGGAAGCTAATTCCATGGTGTTGACCCGGTTAGCGGCGTAAGGATTTGACGGCCCTCAAACGATGAAATTAACGGGTTTACTCGCGGGACAATCTGTGTGTGTCATGATTGATAGCGGAGCGAGCCATTGCTTCGTATCTTCCCGAGCAGCGGCAGCACTACAACTATCGCCGGAGAGCCCTGGTCGCTCAGCTGTACGATTGGGTGATGGAAGTCGTTCGGCCATTCTTGGTGTGTGTTCGAACATACGGTTAGTCTTACAAGGCCACGAGTTTGTTATAACATGTTACGTATTTGAGCTGGGCGGTGTTGATATTGTTCTCGGAGTGTCCTGGCTACGAACCCTAGGGGATGTGCGGGCTAATTGGGAGCAGATGACGATGAATTTTAATTATCAGGGCAAACCAGTGGCGTTGGTAGGTAATTCGTCCCTCATCCGCCGGGAAGCATCTTTACAACAATTAGTGAAGATTGGTGATGAGAGTGATCGATGGATGGTTTGGATAGGGGTATCGGGTCAAGACCGTAACATGGCAGAATTCATGGAATGCCAATCGATGACATCGACCGAAGATGGTGAGGCTTTACGAGCACTGATGGAGGCAGAATTTCCAACTGTAGTACTACCACCGAAGGGTTTGCCGCCCCAACGGAGCGTTGATCACCACATACCGCTGCAGCCGGGCACGTCCCCAATTTCGGTAAGGCCGTACCGATATAGTTACTCAGCCAAGGATGAAATGGAGCGATTGGTGCGGGAAATGCTCGAGGCGGGGATTATTCAGCCGAGCTCGAGCCCTTATTCGAGTCCGGTATTATTAGTGCGAAAGAAGGACGGTAGTTGGCGCTTTTGTGTCGATTATCGGCAATTAAATAAACAGACGATTCCGGACAAATATCCCATTCCCGTCATACAGGAGATGTTGGATGAATTGCATGGCGCGAAGTGGTTTTCGAAGTTGGATCTACGATCTGGGTACCATCAGATACGAATTGCCCCTCAAGATATTTCGAAAACGGCATTCCGAACTCATTCAGGGCATTATGAGTTTCTTGTAATGCCGTTCGGCTTAACAAACGCACCGTCAACTTTTCAATCGGCCATGAACGATTTGTTGCGAGCTCACTTACGGAAATTTGTTTTGGTTTTTTTTGATGACATTTTAATTTATAGCCGTGATTGGGAGTCTCACGTACGTCACCTTCGCGTCGTCATGGAGTTATTAAAACAGGAATCGTATGTGATTAACCTGAAGAAGTGCGCATGGGGACGATTGGAGGTCGAATACTTGGGCCATATTGTTTCGGAGCAAGGGGTGAAAATGGATCCCGGGAAGATTTCAGCGATTCTCCGGTGGCCAACTCCCACGACGATTAAAGGAGTTCGAGGGTTTCTAGGGTTAACCGGTTACTACCGCCGATTTATTCGTAACTACGGGCACATTGCACGAGGGTTGACGGAATTATTAAAGAAGGAGAGGCTCTCGGATTTTGCATGGACGGATGAGGCTCAAGGAGCCTTTCATGAGTTGCAGCATGCGGTTACTTCGGCCCCTGTGTTGGCCACTCCAGATTTCGCCGAAACGTTTGTGGTGGAATGCGATGCTTCGGGTCGAGGACTTGGCGCGGTTTTGATGCAGAGGGGGCGTCCATTGGCCTACTTTAGTAAGGCGGTGTCGGACCGCAGTCTAGCCAAGTCGGCATATGAACTGGAATTAATGGCCTTGGTGTTTGCGGTTCAACATTGGAGACCGTATTTGGTAGGACGACGGTTTACGGTTCGCACTGATCAGAAGAGTCTTCGTTACTTACTAAATCAATCGGTTTCCACTCCTGCTCAACACTATTGGGTGGCCAAGTTGTTGGGGTACGACTTTGAGATCGAATATAAGCCCGTAATTGCCAACAAGGTAGCGGATGCATTGTCTCGGCAAAGTGAAGAATTGGTGGAATGCACGGCGATATCAGTTCCGGTTTGGTTGGGTTGGTCCGTGGTTTCGGCGGAGGTTAAAAGAGATGAGATATTGGGTCCAATCTATCGAGCTACAGCTGATGGGGGTTCGCAGGTCAGCAGCCATTATCAATTAATTAATAAGGTATTATATTATAAAGGGCGGTTAGTCCTTGCAAAGAGCTCGTCGTTTATACCAAGGTTGTTGGCCGAGTTTCATACCACGGCGCTAGGAGGACACTCGGGGCATACCGGACGTATCGAAGATTAGCACTTAGTGTTTATTGGCGGGTATGATGAAGGATGTTACCAAGTTTGTGGCCGAATGTTTGATTTGTCGAAGAATAAATACGAAGCTCGATCACCGGCCGGATTGTTGCGAGCTTTACCGATTCCGACGCGAGTTTGGGAGGATGTTAGCATGGATTTTATTGGTGGCCTACCGCGTTCCTGGTAATTATGATTGTATCATGGTAGTGGTGGATCGGTTGTCGAAGTACGCCCATTTCCGTAGGGTTACGCCATCCGTACACGGCACGGGAGGTGGCCGAAATATTCGTTAAGGAAATTGTGAGGCCGCATGGCTTTCCGTCGTCGATTGTCTTGGATCGCGACCCGATTTTTTGCAGCGAATTTTGGAGGGCCATGTTTAAGGCGGTGGGAACCAAGCTACGCATGAGTTCCGCTTATCATCCGGAGACGGATGGACAAACCGAGGTCGTGAATCGCTGTGTCGAGACGTATTTAAGATGCTTTGCTTCCGAAAGACCGAAGCAATGGGGGTGTTGGCTTGCATGGGCGGAATACTCATACAATACTAATTACCACTCAACGACGGGAGTCTCGCCCTTCGAGGTGGTGTACGGTCGACCACCACCGACCTTAATAGGTTTTTTGCCGGCGGAGGTTCAAGTCAAAGCCGTCGCCGATGATCTTCTTGCGCGAGAGGGGGCGCTTCGTCATTTGAAGGAGCACATTCAACGAGCTCAAGACTACATGATTAAGGGAGCGAATAAGCATCGACGCGATGTTACCTACGAGGTCTGGTCGTCGGGTCTTCTTGAAGTTGAGGCCGTACCGACAAGTTTCGTTATTTAAACGAAAGAATGCAAAATTGGCCGCACGATTTTATGGTCCTTTTACCGTGGAGGAAAGAATAGGAGTTGTCGCCTATCGACTTCGGTTGCTCGGGAGGGGTGTCGTTTGCATCCGGTTTTTCATGTTTCCCTTCTTAAGGCCGCGCTGGCGAACACAAGCTCGAAGACAAGTTGCCGGAAGCGCCGTGGTCGGTTAATCCCGAGTTCGAACCGGAGTGGATATTGCGTGATAGGTGGGTGTGGAAAGGCGATGATCGTGTTCGGGAAGTGCTCGTTCAATGGCGTGACAAATCCGAAGATGATGCCACTGGGTTGAAGAGGCCGACTTTGTAAATCAATACCCGCAATTCAACCTTGAGAACAAGGTCGTTTCAAGGAGGGAAGAATTGTTAGAGATAGAATATATCGGCGAAGAATAAAGGCGAACACGACGGTGGTTGATCATAGTGCGAAGGAAGATGGACGTGATCGTGGCTAGAGTTGCAAGTTGTGTATGGTGGTTCGGGCGTCCCGCATGAGTGGAGTGGGTTGACGTCGAAGTCACACTATTTTTTAAGTTATTAATAATTAGTATTATGAGTTTATTTTTATTAATCGAGTCTAGTTATAATTTTGGGCCCATGTAACTGGCAGTGTCGTCTAAGACCTATTATTAGTCGCATTAGTATTTATAATTGGGAGCACAATCGTATTAGGGTATCTAAGGTGTTTGCTTGGATCTAGACGGCGTGAATAACGCTTGGCCGGGAGAATTTCTTCCGTGGGACTCGATTCGAGTATTTCGTTCTCGTTAATTCTTCCAATTTGCTTAATCAATTTGTCCTTAAATCCCTTTACTCTATCACGTTGTCCTAGGGTCCTAGGTGAATTTAGAAGAAGCCCTCCCTATCACAACAATGGACAAGGCTAGTCCTTTGCATAATTTAACAATCTTCTCACCCACTACCCGAAGTTCCTGAGGACAATCATCATTTTGGAATGTTCTTTTACAAAATAATTCCCAACTATTTTCCTCATCTAAAAGATTCATTTTGAAGATAGAAGAGCCACAATCTCTGGCCACATTCGACAACCTAGTAGTTAGAAGAACCCGACTTGCATTATTGTTATCAGGAAAGAAGTGCTTCACTTCATTCCAAGCTGTGACACTCCATATGTCATCTAATACAATCAAGTATCTTCTACCAAATAAAATCTTATGTAATTGAAGTCCTAGGTCATGTACTGCTCTGCTGCCTAATTCTCCTAGACCAGAGAGAAGTTTTGAAAGAACTTCGTGTGCATTACTTTGTTGAGATATGGTAGCCCAAGCACGAAAATCAAAATGTTCCTTGATGAGTTGATTTTCATAGACATTTTTAGCTAGGGTTGTCTTACCCGTACCGCCCATGCCAACGATTGAGATGATACGCCGATTGGATTGGTTGCCGGTGAGCTCGCTCAGAAGCTGAATCAACTCGGCATCAAGTCCCACCATACCACTCTCTCCACCGTATCTAAGAGGCTCTGCCACATGTGTTGGTTGCTGCTCCTCTCGCAATCTGCGCTTTTCCTTAAATTCGTTAGCCTCTTCAATGATAGCATCCATGTCGTCAATTATATGTTGCAGATTGAGTGACTCTTTGTTAGCCTCTTCAGTGATAGCCTCCATGTCGTCAATTATATGTTCGCATTTATCACTTAAATGGCAACCTACACATTTGAGCAAAAACGTGAGCAAGGAAGGCCATCTAAGCCTTTCTTCATGAATCTGGTCCACAGTGTTGGACTCAATCAGATCTATAGCCTCGTGAATCTGGTCCACAGTGTTGGACTCAATCATATCTGTAGCCTCATTAATCTGGTCCCAAAAGATGGACTCCTCCAGATCTTTAGCGGCATGAATCTGATCCACAATGTCGGATTCGATCAGGTCTTCAGCCGCATGAGCTGCAGATGCGATTTGTCTCTCCAGATCTTGTGCTTCTTTGCTACCTGCACCGTAGTTATTGCCCTCTACGAACTCGAGCAAGAAATTGGTCTTTTCTATAAGGGTTTGGATGTGTATTTTGTCAAGAGAAGTGGAAAGGTGAGGATGGCTCTGAATCTGGTGAATGGTATTGAGAAGAGAAACTAAAGCTGCGTAAGCTGCCATCTCTAATCCTTCAAATCTTGAACAAGAAACAGAGAATTTGATGAGAAGTGTGTGTTTCGTGAATAATATGAATATGACACCATTTACATTTTCTTTTGTTTATCTCTTGAACAGACAGCTCCACGCTGTGCTTTTGGAATCATATATTTTTGAATATTTAAATATATATATTCCATAATCATTGAGTGGCTTTTCATAACAAAATTATTGATATTTATTAGAAAATGTCGGATCCACAATCGAGATGTGGGGTGCATTAAATGTAGTAAATAATTGAATAAAATATTTTGGAAATCTACAATAAAGAAAAGTAACACAAAGTTTGACATTTCATTTTAATTGAATTGATTCGCATAAATTCAGGAGTGTCCTGATATAAATTATTAATATTATATACGAGTCAAAGTGGGTCAAAATTGGGTAATAAATTATTAATATTATATACGAGTCAAAGTGGGTCAAAATTGGGTAATTGGATCGTGTTGCATGTGCAACATGTTGCACACAAGTTTTTGCCTTTTCATTATACGTTTATTAATAAACAAATATATAACCTTTTACATAGATGTTAATGGTGGCGCTATGAAAATCATTCATAAAAAAAAATCAATCTATTTTATAGTGGGCCCAATATCTTTGGGTATTGCCTAGAATTAAAAAGTGGGCTTTGGTGCCAAGAAAAAATGAGATCCTAAACGGTTGCACTGACTGCACACCCTCATAGTCGGGCCTATATGAATTCATACATATAGCTAATAATACAAAATATCAAATGAAAATAAAATTAATCAATAACTTGATAGTTTACATTTGAATGATTAATACATTTACAATTGAATATTATCGATTGATGAGAATTAGGTGATAGTGCAAAGTTGGCTTAAGAATTAAGATATATTCCTCATGTCCCAAATGAAACTCTTATATTCTATTTTGGATTGTCCCTACACAAATGTATTCTACCGTACCCCTCCAAATAAAAGAGACCAAAGAAGCCTCGTATAGTTTGCAGATATTTCAATAATACAAAAACTATGAAAAGAAGAAACTCTCTTTTATCTGCTAATCATCCGGAATGTAATATTCGTCTAAACAGCTGCAAGAGTAGTTCTAATTGACTAACTTGAATCATCAACAAAAACCTAAATACATGCAATTCTCAAATTAACTAAATACTCGAGAAAAACCAATTAACACGCAATATGCAGAAGCAGATACTCTTTCAGTCAATACATCAAACACCTTCACTGCATTCGGAATATTATTTTCCCTTGTGGAACAACAGCTTTTGTCGGTGCCCGTAACAATATCCTTAATATTGATGTTATGGATCGATTTTTCTTTTGGTTTAAGATGTTAATTGGGATGATGTTATTATGATCAAGCAACCTACAAATTTAGCATTTGAACGCAATGAATGAAATTGTAGACTAAGAGAATAAAAGTAAATAAAAAACAAAAGTACATTATGAAACAAAAACAAGAGAAAAGGAAACTGAATGAAGTCTAATACATCATAGTTTCCAACTGAATGTTATCAACTGTGAGTCCCTCGGTCTCCAGCATTTGATTGAAACTCCCAACTTGTTCCCCCCACATACTGACTTGAACCTGGAGATTGTCATTCAGATCCAGCTGATCTTCTTTTATTCTCACGGCTGAAACTGCAGCCGAGTTGGAGCAATGATCCACGCGAATGAGTTCAAGTGTTGGTATATCACCAATACCCAGTGGGATCGCTTCCAAGAAGGATAAATACTCAAGAATAAGCTTTTCCAGAACTGGAAAATTAGACTCGTCAGCATCCCAGCCAGACAGACCACAAAAATAAATTTTCAAGAATTTCAGGCGACTCCATTGCCCATCAACATGACTCCATTGCCCTTCACCGCAGGCACTGCTTTCCAATTCGAGGACTTCCAATTGTGGCAACGAACCAATCATTGTCAAATCATCCCAATGAAATCAGAAACCAACGCAAAGACAACTTCTTTAGAGAATTGGGGAGTGAAGTTATGCATCTCTTTATCCGATTACTATCCAAATATTTGAATATAATGCAACTAGACATGTTAAGCGATTCAAGGTTATGCAAGCGATCAAGATTTAATAAACACTCTCTCCAACTATCATTGTATCCCTGCTCTTTTGAGTCATAAGCGAGACGCAATTTCTTAATGTTGGGAATCATCTTACACACCTCCTTACACAATCTCAAATTCATTGTTCCCTTAAGTGTCTGCAAGTTCACCAATATTGGCAACTCATCTTTTCCGGTTCTCGAAGGAGGGCAAGGAATATAGATCGGAAAACAATCCACATGCCTAAGTTGACTTAACTTCCAAAATGCAGTTGATGCAACATTCAAGCAAGGAGCATCTTTAATGATTATAGTTTGTAGACTCCACATAAGGGATATTGAAGTAGGAATTTTCCACAGGGGCCTGTAATAATTACCCGGATGCTTATGAGAAAGGTATCGCAAGTTGACATTTCCATAAAAATAAAGCTGTGAATTGTAACCATTTTCATCCAAAACCCGCAGCAATCTAAATTCAATCGGCTTCACTATCAAGTGATCTGTTATGAAAGAGCGTGTGAATGCACGTTTCAATTCCGTCCTTTCTATGTACCAATTATCAACTACCCGACGTTGTGTGCCTGGTATTATGTCTCTGGTCACCTGTAAAAATCCTTCTTGCTCCGCAAATTTTATGCACATGTCTCTCAAAAGGTCATGGATGCCAAAACATCCAAATTTTCCATTCTTACGGCGCTTACCTCCTATAATTAGATTTCTATCAATCAGATCTTTTATGAAATCCTCTGCAATCTCTTTCTAAAAATCGTGATCCAATTGGTTTTATGAATCCCTCGCAACCCAAAGTTTGATAATCTTTGAGATACGAATCTGGGAATCCACACTCCCAAATAGAGAAAACATGGCTTTAAATGAGAAGGCAAGTGGTTGTAACTTAAGGTCAATACATCCAAGCTTTCTTGTTTCTCTTTGGAATTCGGAATGGATGCTAGATTTCTTAGTATCCCCTCCCAGTGTCCTAGGGTCCTAGGTGAATTAAGAAGAAGACCTCCTATCACAACAATGGACAAAGCTAGTCCTTTGCATAGTTTAACGATCTTCTCACCCACTTCCCGGGAGTTCGTAAGGACAATCATCATTTTGGAATACTTCTACAAAATAATTTCCAACTATTTTCCCAATCCAAAAGATTAATTGTAAATATAGAAGAGCCACAATCTCTAGCCACATTAGACAACCTAGTAGTTAGAAGAACCCGACTTGCGTTATTGTTATCAGGAAAGAAGCGCTTCACTTCATATTGCATTGACTCCAAATATCACTCAAACGGTTATGTACTACACCACAAAAGTTTTAACATTGCTAAATATGATCATATTTTTTAATAAAAATATCACACGTATACCTTTATACATGGACAGATATATAACGATATGTGCAAAAAAGCCATGACATATAAATGCAGCTTAGAAAAATAAATTTCCTCAAGCATGAAAATATTTCATTGATGAGTAGGCCTGACTAAATGGGATCGGGATATGCCGAATACTGAATACCGCACCAATCCCACCGGGATTGGTATACCGAAATTGAAGTATTAGGTAGTTTTGCGGTATTCGGTAGTTATGCGGTATTGGCGTCCGAAATTGAAGTATTCGGTATGCGGTATTGGCGTCCAAAATTGAAGTATTCGGTAGTTTTGCGGTATTGACGTTGGTGCCTTTTGTGGTATTCGGGAACCACGATACTGATGCGGCATAATACCGTATTACCGAACTGATTTTACTATTATTTATTTTATTTCTATTTTACTTATTTAGTAATGTTAAATACTTAAATATCTATTAATAATATTATTAAATTAATAATAAATAAAAATTAGAGAGGAGAGAAGAATAGAAATTCATTCAGCCCTTGGGCCTTTAGCGGACGACGGACGACCCACCCATCCTATTCATCTACTCCTCCAAGCGGACTTAGCCGCCGCCGCCAGCGCCCAATTGCCCACCGCCGTCGGCGCGCTGCCACCCCCCAGTCGGGCGCCCGTGCTCCTGCACACGGCTCCTCCCTCCTCCAACTCCAAGCTACCGCCACCTCCCTCCACCCTCCTTGACTCTTTAAATTAATTTCGGGACGTATCCCGAATATCGAATTAATATCAGCTTTGGAATGAGATTTCTAGCCTTTTCGAGATTGGAATACCGATAATTCGGGATCGGGGCCCAGTCCAACAACCCTATTGATGAGAAGTAGGTGAAGTTAATGCGGGCCATCTTGCGTGGAAATATTCATCCACCCATATGTGGACATAATTGCATTAGACAGCAAATATTAAAATTCTGCACAAATAATTGCTTATTGATTTCAACATATAATAATACTTTCATTTATCTCCATTCGAGTTGCAGTTTTATTTCAAGAATCGTTCTTCCTATGCCATGTTTTATTATTATTATTAGACTATATAAGGCTGTGTTTATATAGATTATCGGGCAGGGCTTTATTTGTCCATTTATCATTGGGCTCAAAAATATTATCTCATCTTGAATTTGTTAGTAAACATTATGACATACTGATCATATGTCCATTGCGATCTTTTTTTTTTTTATACATGTAACCTGGCAAGCAGCCTTACTTTCACTGCAGTGAAACTCCTCGCTCTCGCGGTAAAGAAGATTTCCTCGCAAACCACACTGCGAGAGCTTCAACCACCCTAAGCCTCAATCATGTGGATGATGCGCCTCCACAGCCAAGGGTTCAAAGAGACTTGAACCTGTGATCTAACGGTCCTGCCAACCCATTAAATAGTTATATTTATATAGTAGTGGGATCTATTATAAAAGTTGAGTTTAATAGACGGTGACGGGGAAATGGGTAATCGTTAAAAGCTTCTAAGTGGCTTGGAAAGCTTAACGCGACTGAAGAAAAGTTTGAGAATGCAGATTTAGCGCTTGAAGGGACCTTTAATGATGAGAAGTTAATGCGGGCCATCTTGCGGGCCATCTTGTGAAATATTCATCCACCCATATGTGGACATAATTGCATTAGAATGCAAATATCACATAAAATTCTGCACAAATAATTGCTTATTGATTTCAACATATATTAAATTTCATTTATCTCCATTCGAGTTGCAGTTTTATTTCAAGAATCGTTCTTCCTATGCCATGTTTTATTATTATTATTAGAATATATAAGGCTGTGCTTATATAGATTATCGGGCAGGGCTTTATTTGTCCATTTATCATTGTCAAAAATATTATCTCATCTTGAATTTGTTAGTAAACATTGTGACATATACAAATCATATGTCCATTGCGATCTTAGGGCAATATAATAGTTTCATTATCCAAATTGATTTTTGTAATTATATATACATGAATTTAGGGGCTTCTAACATAAATTTTTAATAATACTCAAGCATAATTTAAACTCTTTCATCAATTTCTGTTATAAGATGTGATCAATTTTATTTAATCAATATATAAAGATATTATAATAATTTAATGTAAAAAAGATGCCTCAATGTGCCTTTGTCCCTAATATATATCTGTGATATATCACAATTATGCGCCGACACGTGACATTAAAAATTTAAAAAAATATATAAAATAGTATACACATCTTTTGTTTAGAAAATTTATGTCTTTATTACTTGTGTTTGTATTAACTCTCTTAAAAAGAAAATTAGAAGAAAAAAATTTAATTATGCAAAGTTTATTCGTCTAGTAATTTTTATAGCTCGATTATAATTATATATTTTAGTATTTATAATCTTGTCCCTTAGTTAAAATAGTTCATGTGTCCCTTTAGTATTATAATATTGCTGCTCTGATAAACTTTCGTAGGTCCACGATCCCGGCCATTGAACAGAACAAAAAGATTCAATTTGGTTTTTAATACCGTACACAAGATTATTGACATGTGGAAGGTGACATGCACACTTTCGAGTTCATTTGGCTTATTTTTAAATTCATCCCAAAATTTATTGGGCTTTAATTTTCTCCTGCATATATATCAGAGTATTAACCACAATGGCTACACTGGATTATCCAGGGGAATAAATCAGGATTCATAGTTGGGGCAAAACTTAATGAAGGAAAAAAAATTAAATAAACTATAGTTTAACAATAAATATAAAAAGTCAAAATACTTATAATTTTTAATAAGATAAAAAATGAATCTATAACGACAAAAATAATGAGTAGTAACTCTCTCTCTAATAGTACTTTCGATGGGTTTGAGCCAAAAAAGCGCATTATTAACTCCCTGTAATTGAACTGAATATTATCGACTGTGAGTCCCTCGGCCTCCAACATTTGATTGAAACTCTCCACTTCACCACTTAACACCCAGACTTGAACTCTGGAGATCGTCATTCTGCCCAGCTGATCTTCCTTCATTCTCACGGCTGAAACTGCAGCCGAGATGGTGCAAATATCCACACACTGAATGAAAGTTCAAGTGTAGGTATCTCACCAATACCTAGTGGGATCTCTTCCAATTTGTACAAACCTGTAAGAATAAGCTTTTCCAGAATGGAAAATTAGACTTGTCAGCATCCAAGCGAGACAGCTTACAATCTTCAATTTTCAAGAATTTCAGGCGACGAAATTGCCCATCAACAGGACTCCATTGCCCTCCCACGCAGGCATCCTTCCCCAATTCGAGGATCTCCAATTGTGGCAACAAACCAATCATTGTCAAATCATCCCACTGAAATTCAAACCCCTCAAGCACAACTTATTTAGAGAATTAAAAGTGAAGTTATGCAATTCTTTTTCGATGACTGACCGAATTTCCGGATAAGATGCAACTAGACATGCTATGGGATTCAAGTTTATGCAAGCGATCAAGATTTAATAAACACTCCATCCAGCTATCATTGTATCCCTGCTTTTCAGTGTCATAAGCGAGATGCAATTTCTGATATTGGGAATCATCTTACACACCTCCTCACACATCTCAAATTCATTATTCCCTTAAGTATCTGCAAGTTCTCCAATATCGGCAACTCGTCTTTTCCGGTGCTAGGAGGAGGGCAAGGAATATACGAAATGTATCGCAAGTTGACATTTCCAGCATAAAAATCAAGGTGTGAATTGAAACCATTTCTATAAAAACCCGCAGCAATTCAAATTCAATTGGTTTCACCCACGTACCATCCATTATGAAAGAGCGTGTGAATGGAAATGTTGATGCTGAACTTCTTATGCTCCACCATTCTCCACTGCAACCCGACGTTGTGTGACTGGTATTATGCCTTTGTCACCCATAAAACTTTCTGCTCCGCAAATTTTATGCAATGTCACGCAAAAAGGTCATGGATGCCAAAATATCCTACTTTTCCATTCTTACGGTTTCCAGCCACTATAATTAGATTTCGATCAATCAAATCTCTTATGAAACCCTCTGCAATCTCTTCTAAAACTCGTGATCCAATTGATTTTATGAATCCCTCTCGCAACCCAAAAGTTTGATAATCTTTGAGATACGAATCTGGGAATCCTCTCTGAACACTCCCAAATAGAGAAAACATGGTTTTAAATGAGAAGGCAAGTGGTTGTAACTTAAGGTCAATACGTCCAAGCTTTCTCGTTTCTCTTTGGAATTGGAATGGATGCTAGATTTCTTAGTATCCCCTGCCAGTGTCCTAGGTTCCCAGGTGAATTAAGAAGAAGACCTCCTATCACAACAATGGACAAAGCTAATCCTTTGCATAATTTAACGATCTTCTCACCCACCTCCCCGAAGTTCGTAAGGACAAATTCAATATTTTGGAATACTTCTCTACAAAATAATTTCCAACTATTTTTCCCATCTAAAAGATTCATTGTAAAGATAGAAGAGCCACACCCCTAGCTACATTAGACAATCTAGTAGTTAGAAGAACCTGACTTGCATTATTGTTATCAGGAAAAAGTGCTTCAATTCATTCCAAGCTGTGACACTCCATATGTCATCTATTATAATCAAATATCTTCTATCAAATAAAGTCTGATATAACTGCATTCCAATGTCACCTAATGTTTCACCACTAGATTCTCCTAGGCAAGAAATAAGCTCTTTGTTAACGCTTCTTTCGAATTACTTGTTGAGATATGGTAGCTCATAAATTAAAATAAAAAAATGTCCCTCGATGAGTGAATTTTCTATAGACATTTTAGCAAGGGTTGTCTCACCCGTTCCGCCCATGCCAACGATTGAGATGATACGCTGATTAGATTGGTATCCGATGAGTTCATCCAGAAGCTGATTCAACTCGGCATCAAGTCCCACCATACCACTCTCTCCACCCTCCTTAAGAGGCCCTGCTGCTACTGCTTGATGTCTGATTCTCATCCGTGACTTCCCAGCTTCCCTTAAACACGGTGATCTTTCCATGACAGCTTCCATGTCTTGGAGGGTCTTTTGGTAGATCCAGCGAGCATGCAGGACTTGATTCACTTGTTCCAGCATGTATCTGATCCACGATGTGGGGATTCTATCACATCTTCAGCTGTATGAGCTGCAGATGCGATTTCTCCGAGATCTTGCACTTCTTTGCTACCTCAATTTATAAGTATTGCCCTCAACAAACTCAAGCAAGAAATTGGTCTTTTCTAGAAGGGATTGGATGTGTAGTTGTGGAAAGAAGTGGAAAGTTGAGGATGTTTCGTAACTGCATGAATGTTATTGAGAAGAGAAACTAGAGCTGCATAAGTTGCCATCTTCTAATTATCCTTCAAAGCTTGAAGAAGAAACAGAAATCAGATGAGAAGTGTGTGTGTTTTTACTTGTAAGAGGACTGCCTGACTTTATAGAGGGTGTGATGTTTCGTGAAAAATATTAAGATGAAACATATGGCATGACCGGATTCGACCGGATCCTCCTATCCGCATTCCGATTCCATATTTTTTAACTTCGA
>CM054821.1:5715274-5936408 GCA_028984105.1 Lavandula angustifolia | reverse complement strand
TACAACTTTCGTCATTTCTGTTTCTCCTTCGCCTACCCTGGTAAGATTTCTGAGTTTTTTTCACTTCCTCTACAAACCTACAACTTCTGATACGTAATGTTCAAATGTGCTTCGTTCAAAGTTAATTAATTTCCAATTTGATTTTGTTTAATTACTCTCTTTCTTCCTTTGGCTGATTTGAATTTGAGTAAATGAATCGTGTAACCTAATTTTGGTTGCAGCTGAGGACTAATCTTAGGGTTATTGAGACCGCTTTAGCGATACTGATCTCTAGAAGAGTAGAATTAACAAAATATTGGGACGATAAAAAAAAAAAAAAAATAAGGGAATGCAATTCATCCCTCAAGCCTAAAGAAACATTCGTAACCATTTATATCAATTTGCCAAAATATAATTAAAATTTTAATTAATACCATTGTGTTATTTAACATAGATTTACCAAAATTACAAACGCCCAAAAGGTAATTAAATTCTTTGAACCAATTTAACCGTTGCGTTGCTTTTATTAACAAGTCATAATCTAATTAGCTCCTAAATGGATAGGCCATGAGAGGCACAACCTTGTGAAGCGAAAGTCCAAACACATCATCCATATCAACTTCTTCATTCTCAAGCTTCCAATCGAAGCTATGAATCATCGTCGCCACCATGAGATGCACCATCAAGTGAGCCAACGGCAATCCCGGGCAAGTTCTCCGTCCCGAGCTGAACGGAATAAACTCGAAATCTTTGCCTCTGTAATCAATCTTCCTATCCAAAAACCGTTGGGGCTCAAATGAGTCCGGGTCGGACTAATTCCTCAGGTCTCTCCCGATCGCCCACACGTTCACGAGTATTTGTGCGCCTCTTGGGATGATATAGCCGTTGATTTCGACGTCGGATTCCGCCTTGTGGGGGATTAGAAAAGGACCGGGAGGGTGGAGCCGGAAGCTCTCTTTGATTGCGGCGTTTAGGTATGGGAGTTTGGGGATGTCGGATTCTTGAACTTGTTTGTCGGCTCCGATCACAGCCGTTAGTTCGTTCTTGGCTATCGATAGTTTGTCGGGATTGCGTAGGAATTC
The DNA here is from genome assembly GCA_028984105.1 of Lavandula angustifolia. NCBI lineage: Eukaryota > Viridiplantae > Streptophyta > Magnoliopsida > Lamiales > Lamiaceae > Lavandula > Lavandula angustifolia. The sequence continues at coordinate 5,935,347 of CM054821.1, read as the reverse complement.
TGCCATCGCCCATTGCACGGAGTCAGTCGTTGTGTCCGTTCCGCCGACGAATAAGTCCTGGCACCAAACAAATATTTAGTCTACACTTAAAAGCTCGACAAAATAATAACATTTGCATCGGAGAAAAAATATTTATTTAATGAAATTCTTACTTTATCGAATATTATTTTAGCGCATTAACTTTATATCGGGACCCGAAGAAATTATTATCTTAATAAATTATTATTTTATCAAATATTACTTTATCGGGGTTTAACGTATAGGTAAAAAGTACTCGTGTTTACTTTAAACTACCTTGTGTTTATTTCACTATAAGAAATATCAAATGTTCGTGAATAACATTGCATAAAAATCATTGTCGTCCTTTTCAACCTTACGTGAGATTCGTTCGCTCTTTAAGTGATTTTACAAGATTTTCCTTATTAAATGTGTGCAAAAATAAATAAATTTAAATGTCCAAAACTAAAACTATATATGAAAAAATGGCTCCCACGTTTGAAGTTTGGTGGGTATGAAAGTCAAAAATTAGTGTAAAGATTAACGAAATTGCATGATTCCTAACGAAATAGTTGAGAACAAGCAATGAGACAAAAAAATACTCCTCCCAATATTCAAGTTCCGAATGTCGCTCTCAATCAGCGTTATTCATGCCATTATAAAAAAAGGAAATAAATAAGTATATCATAATTAATCTAAATAAATGTACTATACAACTTCATGTATTTACACCACGCTCTACTAACTTCTTTACTTTCTATTTCTAAAAGTTATGAGACTTGAATATGGAGACGGGGAAGTATATATGAAAAGAAATAAAAAGGATAGATACTTGTTAAATATAGTCCATAACCCTCAATAAGGGGATGAGATCAACTTGCCTAATAAATCCACGTCTACAGTGGTGTCCGATTCAAAACAACGTAGTTTTTATATTGAAAACTATAAATAAAAAGATAAGATTGAAAAAAGGATTTAATAAATAATTAAAAAGTACATCTTTCAATACAAAACTACGCCGTTTTGAATCGGACACCATTGGGCATACGGATTTATTGACACAGTGATCTCATCCCATCAAAAAGACTATAACCAAATTGGGATGATATCACACGCCCATTAAATCTACCGCTAATGTTGGTGTCAATTCAAAACGATGTAGTTTTGTATTGAAAAATTATAAATTAAAAGGATAAGATTGAAAAAATGATTTAATAAATAATTAAAGAGTACATTTTTTAATACAAAACCACGTATCGTTTTAAATCGATACCTTAGGTTGCAACTGAATTTATGGACGAAGTTAAACTATTAGTTGGTTACACTTAGAATCGATGTTACACACTATAAAAGAATTCGTTGCGTAACATTATTCAAGAATACGAAAACTAGTTAGATAAATTAAGTTTCAAGCATGAATTCTTACCAAAAGCAAATGCATTGATGTCGTGGAGGCTAAACTCATTAGGTTTTCTTGATTAAGATCAAGAAGCACTTCAATCAAATCATTCCTCCTCAAATTCTCCTTCCTCTCTTCCAACCTCTTCACAATTATTTCATCCAACTTCTCCATTATCTTAACCATATAAATCTCGGATTTCCGAAAAAGCCCTTGCGGGTCGACCCGCCTCAGAATCGGGAAAAAGTCCGATACATTCGGCGTCCCCAAAACCTTCATCACCCCTTGTATATACTCCTTCATCTCCAGCCGAGTCGAGTCGGACCCGAACCGAGCGAACTCGGTCGAGAAAATGGTCACCGACATCAGATTCAGCCCCGTCACGAACGCGACCTCCTCGAAGTTCACGGCGGCTCCGCCGGGCAGCACTCGTTCAAATAATCGCGCAGCCGCCGGGTCTTGTCCCGCCGGAGATCCGCGCTCAGCTCCATCTTATGAACGGTGAAGATGTGCTCTTTTGTTAAAATGAACTTTAAGCAAATTTATGCATAAGTAGCTAGAAATTTCCTATAAAACCTATTCCAAACAACTTACTACTCTTTTGGGTGAGAGGCTAGCTGCTGTAAGATTGTTGTTGGGTGAAATTTCCTATAAAACCTATTCCAAACAACTTACTACTCTTTGTTACACTAAATCTTAGAGGGTTAGTGGACCTTACTATAAATCACTCCTCGAAAATTGTATTCATTTCTTAATACAATTAAAGCTCAATAAAATACACACTTAAACAAAATTTCTTAATCTTCGTATCAAACCAAAGAACGTAATAGCGGAACGAGAGATAATATTCAACTAGCATGCGAAAATCAGACCGTAGTCTCTCCATGTTTATAGCCACTAGCGTATACTAACAAAAAGAGGGACACCGGTCCCCATGGGATGGCCTAGCGGTTGAGGTGGGTGGCCGGGACCGATAGTGCTTTGGGTTCAATTCCACCAAGACCGCTAGGTGTTCCTGTCATCTGTCCATTATGCGGAGTAGTTGAACCCTCTGTGTGGTTTGCGACTCTTTGCACAAGAGACCAGTTTAGTTTGCCATGCCTTGTAGAAGGTAGCGAGGTGCGGGTTCCATGAATTAAAAAAAAAAAAAAAGAGAGACACCACATTAACAACTACCAAAACAATGCTACTAAATCCAAAATTAAAAATTATCGACTTTATTTAAAAGAAAGATTCACTACTAGAGCTGTAAAGGAAACGGAAATGGTAGAAAGTGGACTAAAAAAATAAATTTCAAATTCAGAATTTACATTACAGCCTGACGAGTGCGGCATAACAGTACCACAAAATTCACTGAGCAATTGCACCGTGCAACGCACGGTGGGGAACCCTCTGGTACAAACATATGAACATATATACCGTTAAGTCATGTGTTTCGTGCACAAAATAAGTCGGATGTCTCATATTGCATCCCAATAATTTAATTAAGGAAATATCTACATTATATGTGAATTAACTCAAAATATTATAACTAAAAAAATCATACATAATACTTAATTAATCATAAACAATATTTTTTAGAGAAGTTAATTGAAATGATTACAAGAATAACATACTGCAAAAAAAGGTTTAAAAAAAACTTTCTTTTGAAGTAATCCGCCCAATACATATCAGATCACAGTTAATCATACACACGATAATAAGACGGTTGATCACAGTGAGAAGGCAAAGATTTCTTCAAATTTTGCCACACTTCTGGACCTTGAGGATCTATATTGACAAAATATTTAACAAATCGAGCATCTGAACAAGCAAGAAGTGTGCTCACTGATAGCATAGGCTTCGCAGAGCCTTTATCCCTAAGCCATGCATACATACAAAATCTTACACTAATCCTTTCCATATCATAGCAGAGATAAGATGGAAAACCAACTATTGATTCCACTGGATATCCCAAGTGCTTCTTCAAGCATTCGATCTTTCTCTCGAGAATCTCTTTCGTCTGATTCAGAACCGTGGGGACTTGTTTTACCATACTCGAAACTATGTTGAAGTCTAAACCGGCACTAACAAGACAGTCGAACCTCTCCTGCAGCTGATCTCCTCTGCCCCGGAACCGTTTTAGAGCTTTCAACATCTCTTCCGAGTTCTCAACATAACCAAGTCTCAACAAGAAATCTGTTTTCTCCACAATATTGTTTGGATTCCTTGCAGCTATAAACTCGGAATCACACTTTTTGGTTTTGAAAGCCAAGTTAAAGAATGCCGTTGGATCCTTTTCTAAAGCCTCACATAAACTATATTTATCACCGCGAAAGTCTTTTAACACAGTCTTTGGTCCTTTTAGAGAGTGTGATGCCAGAAGCTCCATGTGGCTGGACAGAATCTTCCCCATATTTTCTGGTTCCATTCCTATCTCAATGAGAAAATGCAGCGCTTTGCAGAAGTTCTTGGCGCACTTAGGAGACAGAATCTGCGGTGTTTTCAAAACTAGAGCAAAAACCTCCTTCGTCTTAAGGCCTAATTTAAGCAACGAACCAACCACTACAAGGACTAGCTTCCCACAACCTGCAAGTAATAGAGCAGTATCTCTCCTAAAGAGTGCCCCCATCTGAGCATCACTAAAACCTAGTTCACGTAGAAAACACATCATATCGAGTATGCTGTTCCAATCATATGTGCTTTTGCTAGATACATATCCTGCAATCCAGTCACCGGCAAACCCCAGTTCTTTAATTCTCTCAACAACACCTACAAACGCCTCATTAACATCACCAACCCAAAAGCCGGGGGCAGAAACTCACAAGCTTTATCACAGATGATATACTCAAACCTAATTGCTCATAAGCCCTCAATTTCATACCCAACACACCAAACCCGTACCCAAATATCTCACTGGCCTCCTTATACAACCTACCCATTTCACTCCTCGGCACACCATAACCAGTAAGGAAATGATAGTTATCAAGCATGAGCTGATCATCAGTTAGAAATATCAATCCCCGGGGAAGGAAAGGCCCAAACTCTCCCGGGCTCAACCCCATACTCTTGAAGAACGGCTCAAACTCATTAATGGGACTATACCTAAAGAACCTAGACAATGCTCTCATTACATCCTTCCCCTTTTCAACCTTGTTCGTGAGGCCTTCGAGGAATAGAGGCGAATTCTTACTGATATGCTCAGCATCAAGAAAACTCAATCCCCTCGTACAATGCAGGTAGTCGAAGAGTGCAGCCTGCGCATCAGCTTTTGCAAAACGTGCAATCCCATCTGGCTGAGCTACGGATTTAGCCACAAAATGCTTCGAATTGGTTAAGCTTGGCTTTGATCTTGGTTTTGAAATGTGTAAGAACTCGATTCTTGAAAATGAAGGGTTATGCAAAAGGTCGAATTCTTATCGCTTATCAGAGGAGACAATGTGAAATTATTGAAGCCGGCAGTCATCTTTGAGCATACAGACTTTCTTAATCTCCGAATCAACATAGAGAAACAACATAGAAAATCCAGAAACCAGAGTGCAATAATCCCAAAATATACCAAGTAAATCCGACAAAAGAATAAGATGCCTTTGCTTAAATTGGAGGAATCAAAAGTCGAACGTACTTACAGGGGTTTCTTGAACGGGATTTCAGCTCATCTCTACTCAAGCGGAATTGATGAAAATCTTTTCAGTTCACTTGTCCAAGACTGGCTTTGATTAGTATAAAAGAAAGTTAAAACCCTAGGATTTTGGCATTTTTTAGTAGGGCCCAATTAGTAGTAGATTAACTTCGAACCCAATTATCCAATTGTCCAGTTTTAAGAAACCTTCTGCCTAATTTTAATATATACTTGCATCAACTATATTCATTATTTCTTTAATATTAGGATTGGAGTGAATCACCAAAATAAAATACTCCCCATCGTCCCGCTCGACTTGTTTTGTTTTTTTCTTTTGGAAGGAGATTACTGACGAGTGGTTGCTTGTCAATAAAGAGTATTAGATAATTATGCGGTTAAGCTGCTTGTTAAGAATCGGTTAGCTTACTGTTAGAGTTAGTTAGTCTCGTTAAATACACTTTGTTAGGCTATTAACTTCCTTGTTAGGAGTTAGTTAATAAATGCCACGTCGGCCCAACTCAAACTGTATATATATCCTACGAAATCAATGGAGCAGTATATTTTCCCTTTACAATTCATATCTCATATCAAAATCTATTATGGTATCGAGCCTAGAAGGTTCCATTGGCGATTCTTCCTCGCCGATTCTCAAAGTTCTCCCAGGCTAAATCTCCTAAGAAAATCTCTACGGTGAATTGATAAGTAACTTTCTCTTCCCGATCTTCGATCTCTCCTATGATCTTCCTGATCTTCTTCTCCTTTCCCGATCTTCTTCTCCTGTCTTCTATGTTGGAATTTTTGTTTCAACAATCCAGTTCCCTCCTGTTTGATCTCGGACAAAAATTATATCGGCGGGACAGTCTTGCATTCTCTTATCCCACATTTGCACGAAGTATAGTTGGTGGCCTTCAATATCTTATTCTAACTAGGCCGGATATCTCATTCATGGTAAATAAACTCGACCAAGTTTCTCAAGGCACCAACCGAACTACACTAGAAAGCGTGCAAAAAGAGTCATAAGATTCCTGAAGGGAACACGAAGAGGGAGGTTAGTGTTCACTTGCCTCTCACCTAAATCTTACGGGTTTTATAGGAAATTTCACCCGACAACTTATAGGAAGTTGTATAAAGCTCTTATTCCAAACAATTTCCTATAAGCAATTTTCGAGCGGCTGGGCTAGGCCTCTACGATGACGAAGGTCCGGAGGTGGTTTTCTTATATTCCTTAGATCTAACCTTCTCTCATGGTCATCTAAGAAACAAAAAGTAGTATCTAGGAGCGGTTACGAATCGAATAGCGAGCTCTTGCAGAATCTTGTTGTTGAAATACTTTGGATAAAATCTCTCTTTGGATGAGTTGGGATTTTCTTTTTCAACAAGGCCTCTCCTTTGGTGTGATAATCGAAGTGCCACAGCTATTGCCTCCAATCCAGTCAACCACTCAAGAACGAAGCATATTGAGATAGATGTACATTTTGTTCGTGATAAAGTCTTACAACAAGAGTTGGATGTTCGATATGTACCTTCACAAGATCAGCTGGCAGATGCTCTTACTAAGCCACTTACTATAACTAGGTTTCAAGAAATAATTCAATAGTTATCACTTGCCGCACCAAGATCAAAAGGAGAAGACAGTCAGAGGAATATTAGATAATTATGCAGTTAAGCTGCTGTTAAGAATCGGTTAGCTGCTGTTAAGAATCGGTTAGCTTACTGTTAGAGTTAGTTAGTCTGTTAAATACTGCTTGTTAGGCTGTTAACTTTACTGTTAGGAGTTAGTTAATAAATGTCACGTCAGCCAACTCAAACTGTATATATATATATATCCTACGAAATCAATGGAACAATATCTTTTCCCTTTACAATTCATATCTCATCAAAATCTGTTAAAGAGTTAGGTTCCTTGAAGAAAAATTGGTAGTCTATATAGTAATTATTTTTTATTTTAATAAATAAGGTAAATCAAATTAAACAGTTCGAAAAGAAAAACAAAATAAGTCAAATAGAATGAAAGGAATATAAGGATTTTTTAAATTTAGCATGAGTTCTTGACCGATCTCAATTAGTTATTGAACCTTTTTTTTAGTCATCTATCTTCTCAACTTTTCAAAGCACTTCAAACACACGACTCTATTCTGGTGTATGTATTATGAGTGTTTGGTGCAAACTAAACATATGCAAGAGTGTACCTCAAGTTTCGACACAAAATTGGTATGTTCATAATAATTATACTCTATCTGTCTCAAAAAATGTGTCTTGATTCTTTTGGTCACAGTTATTAAGAAGAGTTGAAAGTTGTGTCTGAAGTTGTATAAAATGATGGATCCCGCAAATAAAGTTAGTAAGAAGAGTTGAAAGTTGTGTGTTAAGTTTTGTAAAATGATGGTCAAAAATAAAATATTGGGGCATTTGCAGCAGAGGCCAAATAGTACCAATTGAAAAGCAAATGTAGCCAACCACTAAAACAAAACACAAATCTAGCCATTTTGTCCTTATACGGCGGTGGGCCGATGGGGGGGCCGATGTGGGAGTCGATCGGCCCTTAATCGGCCCCGATGATTACGAGAGAAATATCCCCATCGGCCGATGGATGTCCGAATTGTTGTTGTCCATCGGCCCTACGCATCGGCCCTACCCATCGGCGAAAAGAAATGGCCGAAAAGATCCCCGTCGGTAGAAAAGAAATGGGCGACGGCCGAACAAGCTATCGGCCGAAGAAGGGCCGAAAAGAGGCCGATTAAGGGTGTATGTCGGCCCTACATCGGCCACTAAGCCCCTCCTTCGAGACATTATTGGACAAGACACTACAAGACTTTTCTTTGCAAATTTCCAATAGGGGCCGATTGAGGGCCGACGGGGGCCGATGAGGGCCGATCCACGACTTTTTCTTTGCAAATCGGCTTTATCTGCAGATTTGACTAGTCGAATATTACTTGCACATGCACGAAGTAGAGGGCCGATGGCGGGGCCGATGGGGGCCGATGGGGGCCGATCGGCCCGATTGATATTTCACGTGAAAATTTGTCGGAACAATTCCTTATAAGGCGTAGGATAGCCGATTTGGTTGATTCACACCAAATTTTCATCATTCCACTTCCAATCTTCTCAAACAAAATTTGGTTGATAGAAATGGCAGATTTTCGATCAATTATTGTGAAATTGAACGCACCGATTCGATGCGAGTCGAATTATGTCGGGGCATGAGTTCATTGTTTACATTCCTTCAAACAATATTTCTCTCGAATATCTTCGACAAAACATTGATCGGTGGCTCGGCTGCTTATTCCCTTCCTTTCAACTACTTCATTTATTATATCTGCTTTGCTTCTCGACGAACCGTAGGATGATGAAGGCCATTATGGGCCATGATGCGATCTTCGCGATTGTGCTCTATAGGCGTAGGCCGGTTGTTTTTGTTGTGTATCTGAAGTGCAAAATCCTCAATTTGGTGTTCGAATCCGAATCAATTTCCGAAGATAATTATAATTTCGGGGTCCCTAATTGCTTTACGGGGCAAGGAAGTAGAAGTAATGATGGCGGACGGGGTCCCCAAAGGAATGTTCGTGTGGAGACGGATTCGGATGGTGAGACGGACTTGGACTCATCATCCGGTGATGATGAGGATGAATATATTCCTTCCGCCTTGACTAATTGTTCGTTACAAGATTTTGCTTTGCATGGATTCGGAGGGAGGGTGGCGTAAGTGAACTTATGTCTTTGCTAGTTCCAGTCAATCGTTCTCGAACAAATGGCGAGGCATACACGACAACACGTAAGCGGCATGCAACCGGCTACTTCTGTTGTTCCCCTTGATGTATCCGATTCAGTAGCATCGCGAGAACCCGATTCTTGTTGTAGACGGAAGTCCGCAAGTAGGATTGATGTTGAGCTCGAAAAGACGAAGTTTATCTTGCTTTGTAACTCTATTCCATTTGGAAAACGGTGCGGATTTCGGAGTGCAACGTTCTAGTGCTTCCCCGTTTGGAATATTTGTGCGGAAGAAGTGTTGATTGTCCATTCCGGCCTACGGGCATACTGTAGAGGTCGGACGTGTTGGGAGGTTGTTAGATGGGTTGCGGACCACACGCCCACAACCGATTTATCCGGACTTGGCGAACGAAATGTGAGGTCGAAGGGTCGTCCGCCGCTTATATAGCCCGTAAAATGCGTCATCAAAGCAAGTTAATGAAACCGGTGATATTCGGAGCCGATCCGTTGGATAAATTTGGAATAGAAGCAACCTACGGTGTTGCCCTCCCGAGCGCAACGCAGCTATATCGATGATTTACGGCGGACATGCGGATTCGTTCAACGAAGCGCCAAAATATCTGCATTTGTTGGAACAAACAAATCAGGGAACATATACGGATCTTGATGTCGGTGAGGATGGTCGTTTTAGACATTTATTTATTGCGCTTGGTGTATCGCGAGCCCCTTGGTTAGGCAACCTCCGGAAGGTAATTGTGGTGGATGGTACCCATTTAAAAGGGAGAAATAAGGGAATATTATTGCGCGCGGCTACTTGTGATGCGAACGAACAAATTTTCCCTCTCGCTTTTGGTGTAGGTCCTATTGAAAATGATGTTTCCCGGACGTGGTTTATGATGCGGCGAGAGCCGCATTTCCAACGGATGACGGTTTAGTGATTGTTTCATATCAACATAAAAGCATAGCGAATGCGGTAAGAGTGGTTTTCCACGATGCACAACATGGACTTTGTTACTACCATTTATCGAATAAGCTTGCTGGGCACGGTGAGTGGGTTATCCGGTCATTTTATCGAGCGACTTATGCTTATCGGGCAACGAGAATTCCATGACGCCATTGAACGCCATCCGTCATGGAAAACCCGCTTATTCTACGAAAAGCTCATGGAAATCGGATCGGAGAAGTGGTCCCGACTTTTTAGTAAAGGTCGTCGATACGGTTTGCGACATCGAATCTCGCCGAGTCAATAAATTCTCATTGTTGGAGGCTAGACGACTACCCATTCTAGCTATGCTCGAGGCGATCCGTCATATGATAGAGTCGTGGTTCGATACACGACGGGTAAAAGCAAGTTCCGAAGCAATCCGTTGACGGAGGCTTCGAGTTGAGGATGCGGAATGAAGTAGAAGCGGCTCGAAGGTTTACGATTACGCGGGTCACTAACCACAAATACAAGGTCGACGCGGGTGAGCGCCGGTGGAGGGTCAATCTTGTAGACGAAATGTGTGAATGCGGAGTCCGGCAAATTGACTTGTTACCGGTGTAGTCACGTTGTCGCCGTTTTGTATCATCGCCGCGAAAATTTGTACAATCATATTAATGATTATTATACGACGGCGACGTGGAAGGCAATATATGCCGGAGTGGTTAATCCCTTGCCTCCCTCGAAATGAGTGGGGTGTCCCACCGGAAATAGAGGACATTGTTGTTCTTCCACCAATTATTATGCGGCAAGCTGGACGCCCGAGAAAAGCCGTCGTCCTTCGGGAGCGGAAGCTAGTACATACGAGTACGCGCCATAGCAAAAAAATGTGGTAGCTGTGGAGAAGAAGGTCACACAAGGCGGAGATGCCCTTTATCTAGAACGACAACAAATGATTAAATTTTATTGTCAACGATCGGTTTAATTATTTAGGGTTCATTGATGATCTATCGGTTTAATTTTATTGTCACGCAAGGCGGAGATGCCCTTTAATTATCGAAAAAAATAAAAATAAAGGCCGATGGTGGTAAACCCATCGGCCCTCCATCGGCCGTGGCTGAAACCCGTCGGGGCCGAAACCCTTCGGGGCCAACAACCACGGCTCGGCCGTATCGGCCCGGCCGATACATGATTTTGTCGGCCTCGGGGCCGATCGGGTTAGGGCCGATAACTAATCGGCCATGTATCGGCCCCGAGGCCGATACATGATTTTCTCGGCCTCGGCCAGAGAGGTATAGAATCTCGGCCGAGGCCATGCATAGGTCGGGGCCGATCGGGCCGATAACTAATCGGCCATGTATTGGCCTCGGGGCCGATACATGATTTTCTCGGCCTCGGCCCGAGAGGTATAGAATCTCGGCCGAGGCCATGCATAGCTCGGGGCCGATCGGGCCGATAACTAATCGGGCGTGTATCGGCCTCGGGGCCGATAAATGAATACACTGAATACAAAAATGTTACAAAATGTTACAAAATGAATACACAGATAAATGTTACGAAAATTTCCAAAATGTTACAAAATATTACAAAATGTTACAAAATGTTATAAAATTAAATTTACAAAATGTTTCAAAATGTCACTTGAATACACTACTCATTGGGAGAGCTAGATCCAAAATCTCCGTAATGGCACTGCTCGAAACATTTCCAAGCCATCCACTCCCAGATAGACTCGACGTTTGATTTCAAATTACCCCATTTCGGAGTAGGGTATCCAGTTATGAGCCGTTCAATTGCCATACACGTATATGGACCACAACTATGCGAATCCTCTTGCTTGAACCGCTCCTTTTGCGGCATCAATACCAACTCGGGAGTCCGAATGCCGGATGCGTCGGATGGTACTTGTTCATTGTCCGGTAATTAGTAGCCTACCAAAGATCGATTAAAAATAATTAGTAGCCCCAAAAAATATTAAAAATATTAAAATACGTACATCCTAGCAATCGGCCGATCGGTTTGCGGAGTGGCCGCAAAACTTCTTTTCGGTACTCATATATATCCTTGTCTCCACGGCGAGTTAAGTGAGTCATACAACTCCAACTTCCATGACTCGATACACAATCGTGCACCATCCAATGACCGGCGGCCAACACCGGAATATAACCTATTAAATAAAACAAATTAGTAAATATTAATAATAATTACGGCTTAGAAAAAACAAAATTGAAAAAATTGTAAAACTTACGAATTTGGCATCGAACCACGGAATCCTATCATCACCAAATGTCGTATCCGCTCCAAAAACGGCATCCATTAAACCCCGATTTGGGATCCGGTCACAATAATTGACCTCATAACGTTCATGGAAGTCGTTATCGGGCTCAACTATATTGGACGTCAAGCTGAATGTAAGGGCGTACGTAAAAAAAAATATACACATTAGCGGGACAATTAAAAATAAACATAATTTATATTTAAAATATAAAATAAATATATACTTATAAAAAGCGACGTAGTCGCTATGACGGTATAGCGTGAATCGGGTGTACACAACACGTCACGTTCTTTGAAATGAAGCCTCTGCTGGGAGATAGCATATGTACAAATCGATCATTGCGTGACCCGTATGTCATACTTAGGATCCAATAAGTTCTTGAAAAAGCCGTGGGAGAGGTTATCTTTGGGAAAGCAGTGACATTGGGTGAAATTTTCATTCCCATGAACTTCTCAAAATCTCTCCTCGGTGCGTCTACGGATCAAACATTCGTGGAGCTCCACTAGGATTTGGGAGACGCTCCAAGTATGGGCTGCAAATAACATTGTATTAAAAAAAATCCTAAATTATATAACTTCAAAAAATGTTTGTACCTCGTTTGCTTTGTACAATTATGCGCTCCGACGGTTGGCTATGATACACACTGTTGTACATGCTTGCGTATCAAATAAGTCATCCACGACCGACCGATGTTCTTTGCATTTTGGACAAAAAAATCATGGTCAAATGAAATAAAAAATATAAAACGGCCGACTTAATTTGAATAGAACGAAACCTCGTACAAGCGGTGGGGACCGTGGAGCCGTATAAGGGAGTGGCTCCCAGCGTCTTGGGACCCAAACATTTCGGTCCTCGTACATGCTTATGCCGCCCCATATCAACGCGACGATTACCCATTCGAGCGGCCACATTCCCACGGTTTGCATCGCCACTTGTCGTATCTTCCACATCTCTCTCGTGGTTGTTTGCCTACTTCATTCCATTGGGCCACTCATGTACATTAACCATCCTCCCCGTGGTGGCTCAGATGGTGCGGATGTCTCCTCATCCAATTCATTACTAAATCCTCGACATCCCACGAAGAAGCTGGATCGTATGCCTTTACTCTTGTCCTTGCCCTTGCCCCGAAGATACTTTTTATCAATTTCCCCTTTTTTGAAGAACTTTTCCTCATTCTCCTTCCACGCCCGATCCACTTTTTCTAATAACTCGGTCTCGCTGCTGAAACCGTTCATCTATCGATCGGATCATTCCTTCATAAGTGGGCAAACTCCAATCTTCATCTCTCCGAGGCCCGGATGACCGACCCTCCGCCGGTGCCACGTTTCTTCTTCGATTTTTTTCTTACGTGCTACCGGCGGAGGATCCGGCTTTGCCCTCTTCATGAATAGGATTCTCTCCAATCACCCGTCTCCGATGTACGGTGGTCGGTCTAGGAAACTCCACACCGATAGGGTTCTCTCCAATCACCCGTCTCCGGTATTTCGATAGTTGCTCCTCGGGAGTGGGCGTAAGAGTCTCAAATGGCGGTGTGTCCATCTCGTTCAAAAATTTTAAAAAATAGATTATAATACGTTTCATAAAAGTTCATAAATATTTAAAATGTTACTTACCGGCAAGGCAAAGAAAGTAATCCATTAAGTATGCGGTGGCGTGACAAATACCCATTTCACACATCGGGGCATACCACCGTCATTAATAAGGCGTACACACGCATCGGCCAAATCCGGTATCGCCTCATATGCCCCAGATCTACAATATGATTAAAAATCGGTACAACTATAAAATATAAAATAAAAAAAGAATTATAAAATCCAAAATTTGTACTGAAGAGCCCAAACTGGACCATAAATATTATACTTCGATTTTACAGACTTCGACTTCCTTGGTACAAAGCTCATGTAATGCGAAGAGCATTATACGTGTATGCTCCCCATGGAAAATCGTTCCACGCGTCCATATCGTCGGCAAGAACCCACATCCAGGTCTCGACCTTCTTCGTGTCGGCGAGTGCGAAGAAAAAGCACATCGAGCGAGGCATTGGCCACCTTCAAATAATCGTCTTCGGAGAGGTTGCAGAGCTTGTCATTTTTCCATAAATTTAATAGCTCGCCTCCACATTCTTGGATTCCCTTTTGTGACTCTCATGTACACTCCAGGACTCTTCGGGGGCACGAGCTGCCGTCCTATCGAAGGTAGATGCGCCGAAAAATAACCCGGTTACGAGTGCATACTGCACTGTGAAATCGAATCTCCGTCCGGATATGTGAAAACGGGCCTCCCCGGGCGGTGCACGCACCTCATAGCACATCAGCGATGCAAAGCTATGATCGAACTCTTACCCTTCCTCCAATGCAGCAAATGTCCAAACCGTCCGTCTATAAATCGACGAACTAGGTCGAGTACCCCGTCTAGAAAGACTGTTTTTTATTAGTTCGGGTAGACCATCTCTCCAATATGTCGTGACTTTTGGGTTCTTTTGTCTAACCGATAGTCGGATATAAGCGGGTGCAAGATTTATCGAAAAACAAATGAATTACCGAAACGAGAATAATTAAGGGCCGATGTGAGGGGCCGATTTTACTTTTATTCGGCCTTAATGTTTTAGGGCCGAAGGTATACCTTCGGGCAGTAGGGGCCGATTTTACTTTTATTCGGCCATTCGGGGCTGAATTTTATTACGTCCGGCACGGGGCCGAAGCCTAAGCTCCCGAAGGCCGCCGGGCCGATGCATCGAGGGCACATTGCGTTCGGCCATTAAGGGCCGAATTTCATTCGGCCGGACGGGGGCCGAGCGTAAGGCTCCAAGTGCAGCCGTGGCCGATTCCTCGGAGGCCGAATAGAATCGAATGGCCGAATCGGCCGATCGGGGCCGAATGGCCGATCGGGGCCGTTCAATTATAGATCGGGGCCGAATGGCCGATCGCCGGCCGGGGCCGAAGCATATGCCACGAAACCCGGTCGGGGCCGAATTCTCATCGGCCGGACGGGCATAATTCAAGCCGCCATAGTCGGGGCCGATGGAGTTATTCTTCATCGGCCCCGAAATCGGCCCTCCGATCGGCCCCCGATTCAAGAATTTTGCACAAATTAAACACTACAATTCTCTCCAAATTCTCCACAATTTCATCAATACATGGACATTACAATGTCAACCCAACCATATTTCAACCTAAATTTCGTCTATGAATGAAAAACAAACAAAATCATGCAATAAATTACTTACCTCAATTTCGCGGAGAAGACATTGAGAGCGGCGGATGTATCGTTCGACGGCGGGCGATGACGGCGTTGGCGTCGATTTCGGCGGCGGGACCGAGCGGCGGCAACGAGCGGCGGGGCGAGAGGGAGGAAGTGGTGAGAAATTGTAAAAGCGTTTGTCTACGTTTTTAATCTATCGGCCCTCCATTATTGAAACTTCGGGGCCGATGGTTGGGCCGATGGGGGGCCGATGAGTATCGGCCCTCAATTAAAACAAACGGTTTCGGCCCTCGGTAAATTTCGGCCGTTACATAACGGCTACTTAAGCGTCGAGGGCCGATATCTCGGCCGAATAAGTAAGGGCCGATAGATCGGCCATATATTTATTTTTTTACTTAATTATTAAAAATAAATGTTTGTAAATTAAGTTTATTATTTTTCGAGGGCCGATGTCACGGCTCAATAGGGGCCGATCAAAATCGGCCCTTCAATTATAGACATTTTTCTTGTTTTTCGGCCGTGGGGCCGAGTAGGTCGGCCGATCACGATCGGCCCTTTCTCTATATATAATCGGCCGCAATCGGCCCTCGGAATGTTAATCGGCCCTCATCGGCCCTCCATCGGCCAAGCACCCACAAGAAGACAAAATGGCTAGATTTGTGTTTTTATTTTTAGGATGGCTACATATGTTCTTTTTTTTTCATTTTGGCTAACAGAGCACATTTCCACTAAAATATTTATAATAAATTGCAATTAATAAAAACATGACAAGTTCGATGGGACAACCCAAAAAAAGAAAGCATGACATCATTTTATGGGATAGCGGGACTATTGTTTATCAAACTATATATATATTTTACGATAATTCAATTAGTCGTAGTAATTGTTTATATAATTATTAGCCTAATTTAATTTTAAATCATCATTTTTTCATATGTTTATATGTAGAACAAGAAAGTTGTATTACTCCCTCCGTCCAATTATAAGTGACTCACTTTTCCAATAGAGACGTCACTACTACAAAAATGCTCATAGACAACGGTTATTAACCGTTCTCATAGTAAAACTTCCATCGTTGCGGAAGGTCCCGTTGTCGTAGATAGGCGCTCATAGACAACGGTTAATAACTGTTGTCTATTATCACTACAATTCGTTCTAAGTGTTGTGAAATGTCCCGTTGTCGTAGATAAGCAATAATAGACAACGGTTATAAACCATTGTCTTATCTTTCTATTACAACGGCTAAAAACCGTTGTCATATGTAAATCCCCAACTGTTGCGGAAGGTCCCGTTGTCGTATATAGGAGCTATAGACAACGCTTGTTAAACGTTGTCGTAGACAGTTTACACATCAGCTTTTAACCGTTGTCGAATGTATTTTTCATCGTTTTGTAACCGTTATCTTTTCTATCCTGGACAACGATTTTAGATACATGGACAACGATCATATAAACTTTCGACAACACTTATTGAGTAAAAACTACATTTTTAAGCATAATAAATATTAACCACAACGATTTTAATTCATAAATATCCTAGCAATAAAATAACATCCGTGTCCAGAAAGAGTGCTACAATAACCAAACTAGAAACAAACTACTATTTCAGAAAGTAAATACAAAATCCTGAACAAGGTTTCAATGTGTGTGCACCAACAAGAAAACATAGACGGAGGCTTCAATTGTTGATTCAGAAGAATTATTTGTTGGTCTGTACACTTCCAATTGCTTCCAAAACCAAAATACCTTGTTTCCAGCATCTACAATAATCTCCATCTTCAGAAATTTCTGCTAAATTATTTGCAGCCAGTCAAACAAGTTGTATGATGATTAAACATACAATATATGAAGGTGTCATTCACGAGCATTTGGAAATGATTATCATGGTAATGGCTCGATTAGAGAAGAAACAAATTTAAATATAAGAAGTAAGTTACGCGACAAGTTATGTGTACTTAATGAATCACGGTATCCATACTTAATATAATGCACATAATACAACTCCATCTAAGCAGATTTACGAACACAAACCCCCGAGGTGAGAGGACCTATTTTATGAGTCATAGATTTATACGAAAACCACCTATTCCAAACAACTTTAGTGTAACAAAGACTTATTACTTAAAAAATATTATATTAATGAAAGTATTTTAAAATTCGTTATGTAGGAAAAACTAATAGTTAATCGTAAATACTTATGTTGTATTGAAGAAAAAGTATCCTCTGATTTTCATTAATATAATATTTTATTTTAATTTTCATGATTAACTATTAGTTGGAGAAAAATTTTATAATTGTTGTATTTGACTCTTAAAAATAAAATTACTAAAATATTAAAAAAAAATTAAGTAACGAAATTTTTTGGCCAAATTGATCCTCAATGTTCGATAAGTTGGATGTTTTGGTCCTCGAAAAAATTATTCCGAAAATACCCTTTTTATTTTATTTAAAAAAATAAAATTTTAACGGTTAACTAACGGAAAATTAAACGGAAGGACCAAATTGGCCAAAATTTCATAGTTTGGTGACCAAATAACTAAAAAAAATAAACAAGGGACCAAATTGGCCAAAAAACCATACTTTGGGGACTAAAAAATTCAATTTGCCTTTTTTTAAAACCAAAATTAGGTAAGTTACTGTAAAGGTATACATTGATGGGGTCTATTCATTTAAAATGATGGTAATTCACTCATTTGTATTCATATTATGAACGAGACATCCATAGCAGGATGTCTCGAAATGACAAATTGGATGTTAATAATACGTTTTCCTTATCGAGTCAAATGGAGTATTTAAGATGCGTTCGGAAGAGCTTATCGAAATAACTTATTATTTCGATATAAGTGATACGTTTTCCATTTATAATGACAAATGGATGGAGTATTTAGGGTGCGTTAGGGAGAGGTTATTGAAATAACTTATTATACTTAAGTTACTTTTGACTTATTTTATAAGTTAATATTTATAACTTTATAAGGAGGCTTATGCGAGAGATCCACCATCGAATCCCGACGACTATAGTTTTTTACAAGTAAATGTTTATTTTTTTTTATATTGTATAAGTTATTATTAAAGTATGCATCCAAATCCAAACAATTTATTAAATTTAAGATTTTTTGTCTTAATTCCTTATACAATAAGTCATTTGTCATGATGACTTATTTAAGTTGTTTTTCCAAACGGGGCATTAATACTCCATCCGTTTTGCTATTTGTAGCTCACTTTTTCGATTCGGACGTCCCAATATAAGTGGTTTCATTCTAAAAAAATCAAAAATTATATGGACCAAATTTAACTTCTAAAAATAAACGACCCACAAATATCGAGACAAAGGGAATACTTGACCTCAAAATTAAAAATCCTGAAAAGTTTAAAAGTCAATCCCTCCGCCCCATTATAAATAATACGTTTTCCTTATCGGAACGTCCCAATACAAATGATACATTTATTAAAATAGCAAAGATTATGTGGACCATATTTAACTACTACAAAGTCAAACAATCTACACTGCATAACACCACTTTCTTGATTTTTACGCCCAAAAGAAACGTATCGTTTATACTGGGACGGAGGGAGTACTACTTTTATTTAGAGATGTCAAACTGTCTGGGCCGGACTAATCCAGTCTAGCCCATTGGGCCAACTTCATATTTTGGGTTGGGCCGGACCGATTCAACCATAAATCAAGCTATTGAAATTCATGTACAGCCCGATCTTTTCTTATGGGCCAGCGGCCCGATAAGCCCAAGATTAAGGATTTTTATTTTAAAGTTACCGGAGCCCCGGCCCGCATCCGTCAAACCTCGGAAGGGTTTATCGAATTGGAAGGGCGCATCCTCTCCTCTCTCTCTCTCTCTACAACTTTCGTCATTTCTGTTCTCCTTCGCCTATGCTGGTAAAATTTCGAGTTTTTTTCACTTCCTCCACATACCTACAACTGCTGATACGTATGCTCGAATGTGCTTCGTTTAAAGTTAATCGATTTCTAATATGATTATGTTTAATTACTCTCTTTCTTCATTTGGCTGATTTGAATTTGAGTGAATGAATCATGTAACCTAATTTTGGTTGCAGCTGGACTAATCTTAGGGTTATTGAGACCCTTTATCGATATTGGAGATGGCGTTGATGATCTCTAGAAGAGTATTGCGTGCTATTGGCTCCGCCAATGTTTCGTCTCTGCCGTTTTCTCTTTCTAACGGTACCCTTTCGCGAAATTTCAATTTTCACTGAGAATGATTAGTTCGATTTATTGTTATTTGAGCTTCTTCTGTCTCCTTGTTATTTTATTGCTCGCGATTTGTTCCTTGTTACCAACAATCAGTTTTTAGCATTCAGTACTTAAATTTGTATTTTTTTTCTGTTTGTTATGGAAATTTGAAGCAGCATTTCGTGGTTATGATTGTGGTGATAGCTCGTACTCGAAAGGATCTACCGTCCTTGGAAAGGTAGATTTGGAATGCACAACGAATCAACCTTAATATACTGCATTAGATTATGATTGGACTGAGATTTCTGAATGCTTCTTCTGTGCCTTTTCTGTTCTTATGCTTTAGTAAAAACCTAAGTTCTAACTAAATCTTTTTCGTTTGTGCAAGGCGTCTTTTGGTTTCTGCTCGAGGTACTCTACTACGATTTTGACCCCTAATTCAAGTGAAGACTCATTTCCCTCTCATTTGTTGTCCTCTAAAAGTCAAGTGATCACTCCTGATCGGGTAATAGGTACGACGGCTCATTTTTCTTGACAGATTGTCTTAGCGATGTGTTTTCTGTTTCGTCTTGATATCAGTTTTTGATAATGATGAATTTCATTGCAATACTATACTCTTATATTTTTGAATAGTTTATGTTGTCGATTTCTTTCGAAGTGAAAGAATATACCAATTGAAAGTAATTTGTTTTGTAACTGCTCATGCAGCATTTTCAAATTTCAGCTGCAAAAACTGTAAATTCATGCTGTTTAATTTTATATTAATGTTGTAGGTCTCTGTGAGGACCTGGTGATTCCTGTTACTAATTTTCTGTATGAAGATAAAGGCTTCATGTCATTGGCTGGCGATGTCTTTGATGTGCCGATTAGGAAGGATATTATCCATCGCGTTGTAAGGTGGCAACTTGCTAAGCGGCAGCAGGTGCTTTGTTTTCATTCTTCTATCTTTGCGCTGCTTCGTACTGATTGATGATAAGATTTTAGTTTGTTGCCTCTAGAATTTGCGGATATATTTATTCGTTCTTATCTCTATAATAAGTATGCATTTGGGCTCACTTGGCCTTTTACCTCTTACCCCAATTCGCAGTTTCCTCGTCTCATAATGTACTCTTGGTTTGTGATTAGTTCTTTGTGCTATATGTTTCTTAGGGGACCCATTCAACCAAAACCATCAGTGAGGTTAGTGGGACCGGTAGAAAACCTTGGAAACAAAAGGGTACTGGTCGAGCAAGGCATGGAACGTTGCGTGGTCCGCAGGTGAATATTTTGGCTTGTTCAATTGGTTTTCTCTAACTGAGAAGGCTCAATAAGGTTATAACTGCCATATTCTGCGGTGTATAGTTCAGGGGTGGTGCTACGATGCACGGTCCAAAGCCTAGAAGCCATGCTATAAAGCTAAATAAAAAGGTCCGACGACTAGGACTGAAGATTGCACTTACAGCCCGTGCAGCTGAAGGAAAGGCAAGTACAGTCCTTAGCCGAGATAAATAAATTTCAAGAAATGCATTCTTATCTGTTGTTTATACTCAGCCTGATACAAACTTCTAAAGCTTCAACTGCTTATGCATTTTTTACACACCTTATTCTAAAAATATGGAGCTGTTTTCTCTACCCCGTATTAGTTATTACTACCTTCGTCCCGCTATTGTTGGCCACCTTTCCCGATTGGGACGTCCCACTAATAATGGTCACTTGGCAAATAATTATCATATCTCTCCTACTTTATCATTTTATCTCTCTTACTTTGTTATCTACTCTCACTCATCTTCTCTCCCCTACTTTATCATCTACCCTTCTCTCATACTTTATCATTTATTCTCTTAATTCCCATGCCGAGAAGAAAGTGGTCACTAATAGCGGGACGGAGGTAGTACTAAACTAATACTTCCCTCATTTCGAGTTACATTTAGAACCACCATTCCTCCTGGTCATAGCTTTAGATTGAAAGACACAAGAGTCCCAACCATCAGTTTTCTTGCTTTATACCGGCTCGCAATTTTGTATAATCATACTATCCTCATGTTCAATACGTGCATATTACTGTCAAACTAATCAACAATTCTATGTGTACAGCTTATGGTTTTTGAGGATTTAAACGTTCCTTCACACAAGACGAAGAACATTGTGAACTATGTCAGCCAAATGGAGAACACCAAGAAGCTTCTGCTGGTTGATGGCGGTCTTATAAATGAGAAGCTCAAGCTAGCCACGCAGAATCTACACTATGTCAATGTGCTGCCATCAATTGTAAGCCTCAAAGTTCCTTCATCACCTTACTCACCGTCTGCGTATAGTTGTTTATGTCGATGTGTTTCTCTAATGTTGCGACGATTTCAGGGTCTGAACGTCTACAGCATTCTCCTCCACGACACGCTAGTAATGTCACGTGATGCTGTGAACCGGATAGTTGAACGAATGAGAACTCCAATCAATCGCTGATGGAGCTCCCGTAGCAGAGATGCTTGATCTTATACCGCTATTGAATCCCGCTTCGTACACGGTCTTCTCGAGGTACTATCAGCTAGTTCTTGATCTGGGATCTTCACCCTTTGTTATTTGCTTCACATTTTTAGTCCTATAGATACTTGCTAAGGTGGTAGCTAAACCTTGGCTTCTTCCACCCTCTAACAATGTTTTTCGGCATTTTGATGTTTATTGTGACTGATGAAAAGTGTTATTCGATCATAATTTATGACGGGTTTTCCTCGTCATAAAAAAAAATGTTAAATGAAAGATGGGGTGAATCCCATATTCCCATTTTCCAGTCTTTATATACTTTTACTAAGATGATTGCTAATTCTTGATTTCTGGCCTTTTGATGTTTACTGTGACTGATGAAAAGTAGGGGTGTAACGGTTCCATTCGGTTCGATTTTTTAATGTATTTTAGCAACCGAACCAAATACATAGAAATGGTTCGGTTCGGTTCGATGGGTTTTTCAATATCGGAACCGAACCGCTTATAAATGGTTTGGTTTGGTTCGGTTCCTCGGTTCACCTTTTTATTTATTTATTTATTTTTTGAATCCTAAATAATGTAAGAATAATAGTTTATAGGATGTCACTCATTCCGAACTCATAAGTATAGAGTTGTTACTCATTTCTCTTCATTTGTATAGATTATAATTGATCTTAACTTAAATCCCAATATCTAAATCCAACAATATTCTCGAGATAAGAAAGACAAATCTTAAATAAAAAAAAATTAAAAAATAGGATATTGGTTATCGGTTCGAAACGTTTAAAAATTCTTGAAACCGCGAACCGAATAGAATGTAAATGGTTTCTAAAAAAATAAATCGAACTAAACCGCGAAACCGAACAGAACCGTATTTTTCGGTTTGGTTTGGTTTGGTTTGGTCCGATCGGTTTCGCAGTTCGGAGTGAAATCATTTACACATTGAAAAGTGTTATTGGATCATAACTTATGACGGATTTCTCTCGTCATTAAAAAAATGCTATTTACGATTTGAACTAAATGAAAGATGGGGTGATCCTATATTCCTATTCTACCCCTGAATCTTGAGAGTGTCTTGGAAGTAAAGATGTCAGACTGTACATAAACTAGACCCTGCTAAGGGCATCCAACAGGTAAGAAGGTACCACCAAACAATTTGCCCAGCTCTAAAGTAACATGCACATTTAACCACATCTACTATTATTAATTTATAATGATGATTTGATTTAATTTAATTGGCCCCAACGGTAAAAACAAGACCCAAAATTGAAAGGTGACACAAATAAATAATTTAATTAAATGTGACAATAGCATCTACTAATAATAGGGTGCATTGTTTGAAGTGTCGGCATGTGAAACCAATGTCACGCCAAGTATATAGTTTTGCCACCCAACTCTGACTTATTAACTTAGCTTTCAAATAATTCATAATCAATTTGCTTTCGGAATTCTCAATTCTTTTTAATTTGTTGACGATTATAGCATAGAACATCGTTGAGTCCACCGAGCGAGCGATGAGCGACGCGAAAGGGTGTGTTGAGCGCTGCAAATTAGGGCAGTTTCACACCACTTTGGCATCACTATCTTGGAAGCTCAACTTTTAAGGCTATTAAAATCTAAACTAAACAAACCCCTAAAGATATTACATAAAAACCTCCGTAATTTAATACTCGATAAATTAATAATCGGCTCTCGAGATAATATTTTTTTTTATGGTCCCGACTGGGCAGGTAAAAAAATACATCAAGTTCGATAAGATAATAAGAATATTTTTCAGAAAACTTCAATGCAAATATATGGTCCCATCGAAATCATAAATTAATAATCATTTATATTACCATTTCACTAAGACAATTTTCTAAAATATGATTCTAGTGTTACTGTTATTTTAAAAAACTTAAATCTAATTATTTTCTCATCATCTATATATATTATATACTATTGCCATTAAATATTGAATATCTTTTAATAAAAATATAATGAACTTAATTTTATTGTTCCTAAATAGTCAAACGGGTATTAAAACAATAAACTTAATTTATTGTTCCTAAATGTAGTCAAATGATTCATTGTATTTTTTACAGTTCATTGTTTTTAGAGGTTAACTATACATTCTACTTTATTCATGTCGAAAACTCTCTTTAAATTAATAAATACTAATTTATAAATAAATTAATATCTCTCTAAAATAATAAAATTTCTCGAGTCCCAATTATATTAATTTAAAGAGGTTTTTACTGTATTGTCTTCTTACATAGCTCAAGAAAATATCAAATTATAATATTGAATTTGAAAATGTTTCCTTAAATGAAAATTAAAACTTACTTCCTCCGTCCCAAAATTTATATCTTACTTTTCTTTTTTTGTCGACCCAAATTTATGTCTATTAACAATTTATGTACCTAATTAAAATTTTCACTAACTTTAATAAATTTAACTAATATGATAATATAGAAAAAGATTAGTTTATCCAGTTTTTATCATAACAGACACAATTATGTCATTAACGTTTTAGTAATTTAATTTAATCAAATCTCAATACCAACATTTATCTATTTTTTATATCATTATTTTTTTCCTTATAATATGTTTAAAAATATAAATATACATATATATTTGGGACTTGTGATTATTTTTTACTGTTTAAAGAATAGGATAATCCTTAGAAAAGTCTAATAAAAGATGGTCAAAGTTGTACAAACCACCACATATTTTTGTGTCCAAATCTAATTGCCGGTGTATAATTGTGGGTAGTGGGGCATGCCTATGTGCATGAATAGAAAGAATACTACTTTTAAGGAAACTTGATTGTTTGAGTTTCGTATTTGGTAAAATCCGCTTCTATGTATACACGGGCTAAGTTCTAAAATCTTTAGTTTGTTAGAGGTGACAAAGCCATCAAATTCTATAAAATAGTAAAATGCTTTTAATTTTATCTTTTACTACTGTTTTGTAAATTTGTGAGGTTGCATTTGTAAGTAAATTCAATTAAATGTTACGCCAAGCTCGATATTAATTTAATATAAAACACAAATTTCAAGTAAATAAGGGAAATTATATAATTTGAAAGTTTGACCAAGCCGCTTTTGTGCAGCCACTATCCATCCCCTATATTAAATAAAAGTAAATGCATGTATAGTCTTATTATTATTATTATTATTATTATTATTATTATTATTATTATTATTATTTTTATTATTATTATTATTACAAGAAATGTTACATATTTCACATTAGGAACGACACAAAAATATATTTACGATTGAGTATAAAAATAGTCATTTTTTGTACAAATGTATGTAATTACACATGTTATAAGCATCTTATTTTCGAAATTTGGAGCTGTAGTTAGCACGTGCGTGATATATATTCATATACTATGGAAAGATACAATTCTCGATAAATTCAAAACCCTAACCGATCAATATCTACAACTAACACGTATGCGGTTAAACCTCGATAAAATAATAACATTGGGACCGAGAAAAAATATTCATTTAACGAGATTATTACTTTATCGAACATTATTTTAGTACATTGACCCATATCGGGACCGGAAGAAATTATTATCTTAGCAAGATTATTACTTTATCGAAGTTTACTGTATCAAATCCTCATACTATTCATATAAATTAGCGTAACATTTCTCCTTTTTCTACTTTAATTATAATTACAAACTATAGGCATAAATCTCACACTATTTCAAATCTAAAAGTTTCTTTATACTTTTTCTAGTCAATATGATTGTACCCAATTAATATAAGTAACTAAGCATGTTACAAACATCTTATTTTCCGATAAGTAACACGTGCTAAATAAAAACATAATTATCAAAATCGGCGAATTTGAAAATCTACTAGATTAATGGTATTATCAAATTACCAAAAAAAAATGTACAGTTAAACCTCGATAAAGTAATAATTTTAGGAACGAGAAAAAATATTCATTTAACGAGGTTATTATTTATCGAACACTATTTTAGTGTATTGACCTATATCGGGATCAAAAAAATTTATTATTTTAACGAGATTATTACTTTATCAAATATTAATTTATCGAGATTTAATTGTAAAATCATTCATAATGCATTGCATGGACGCATGAACAAGGGACAGGTGGTTGGCGTGAGGATTTTGAAATTCAGATTAGGGAAAATGGATAAAAAGGAGAAAATATTTGATTTTTATTTTCCATTTCTCATATACCTTCAAATTCCCATCTCAATTCTCGGAACGAGAGTTGAAAAGATGCAAATCTGACAAGAAAAGGAAGAGATTTTGGTGAGCCACCCCACAACATGACCCATATTTAATTTCTCCTCTCTTTTCTCCGTGGAGCATTTTTTTTTATTTCTTTATTTTGTGTCAAATAAATAATTTATTGGGAGGAATAAGAGGATGCCCATTTGCTTTAGTATTTTTTTTTGTAGGGTGTGGTTGTGGGAATTAAATGGGAACTGTTAAACCTTTTTTTTTTTTTAATGGTTGTTTCGGTGAAATCCTCTCTGTCCTCCTCATATAGAGAGAGAGGATGGGGGTATGAATATGGCCCTTGTGTGTGAGTTTACTGGTGAGGTGTTTTGAGTAAATTAAAGATTACTGTCCTCATTAATCACCCCACCCTTTCCCTTAATTTTTCATACCTCACCACCCACCAATTTCATTTCCACCATCTCTCTTTATCTCTCTCATCCCATTTCCAAGACTGTTTTTCTCTCTCTCTAATTTTTTTTCCTTGCGGTCTTGAAAGGGTTGGGTCTTCCCATCTCTGCTTTATGCTTTGTTTCTTCTCTGGAAGGAGAAAAGAGAGGTGGGTGTGGAGGAGTTTCTGATTCTGGTCTGAGTTTTTTTTTTTTTTTAATTTGTAATTAAGATTGTTTTCGGTTAAAGATTTGATTTTTATCTTCTTTTTTTCCTATTTTCAGGTCTTGACTTTAGATCTATCGCTGTATCTGCTGCTCTTTGGGCTGGTAAAATTCCGAGATTCCTCACATATCTGTGTTGATGTTTGATTACACCATTTGTTTGCTTTTCTGTTTTCATAATTTAATCCTTTATGGGTTTTTCTTTTTGTGCTTTCATTTCTTGATTCTGCTTTAAGAAATTTCGCATTCTGGGGTTGTGTTTTAGGATTTTTTTTTGGCTGATTGTTTGGTTTTTGGTTAACTGGAGGTACAAATTTATCTGGGTTTAGAACTTGCCTTATCTGCTTACTTTTTCCTATAAATGGTTTTCTTGAAGATCTTTTGATATTTTTGGTGGTGATTTGGTAATAAAAATTTGTTCTTGAGCTTTCGTATCTCCAAGAAAATTGTCCAAATTTAGAAAAGATTTACTCTATGTTTATCCTTCCTCTGAAATTTGTTCTTGAGCTTTCGTATCTACAGTTAAACCTCGATAAAGTAATAATTTCGCTAAGATAATAATTTTTTGAGGTCTTGATATAGGATAATGCTCTAAAATAATGTTCAATAAAGTAATAATCTCGTTAAATGAATATTTTTTCTCGGTCCCAAGGTTATTACTTTATCGAGATTTAATTGTAATTACTTGTCTCTCTCTCCCTGCAAAATGTTGAAGTAATCCCTATGAATATAAATGTAAACTCTTATCATTTCCTATTGTTTGTCTTCTTGATAGTAATTCTTGATTTGCTCAATGTGTTTTCATAAACTAATGAATTCATGAAATTTGATTTAGAGTTTTTTTGGTGATTGTAGAACTCCTAAAGGACAGCATTGCTTCTATTCTTTCTACGATTTGTTGGATTCACAACTATTCAGATCAATCCAACTTTAGCCCTAATGCAAGGGCCAAGTAGTTCCGTGAGTACGCTACCCGAAAACATAAATTTCGATCATGGCTCTGCATCCGGGGATGCAGGCATAGAGTCCCAAATGCCTTGGACTAGCTTGCAGGCTTCTGTACAAAGCCGGCTACCGGAGTACAGAATGTCATCGAGTGAGGCCAATAACCAGTACTTACAACACGTGAGGCGTGAAGGGCCGAATGCAGAGTGGTGTGTAGGTGAGGCGAGTTCCAGTTCCTCACGCCACGTAGTCGATCAGAATGAAAGGAAAACGGAGCATACTTGGGCGCTTGGCCCTCGACCTAATCTTGCCATAGAAGAGAGGCAATACGAACAATCTGATATCCTTTCGTTGGATAACGCTGGCACGAACACGAATGGAAGTCAGAATACACATGGACCCTTTACTTTGCGCGGCTCTAGCTCTAACGCCCTTCCGCAGGATCTTAACATGGTTTCGGAGTTTGTTGATTCGGAGGATGATGAGTGCCAAGTGGTTGAACATCCTGGATCGTATATATCTATCCGACCGTCTAATGAGCAAATTCGGCCTAATGGGAGTTCTTCCAATTCTTTTGTTATCCCTTCTTCACGCGGTGGATTTGTTGTGGACGGGAGGGATGAGAGGTCGGGTTCTTTAGATGGTAGGCGTAAATCGTGCAAGAGGAAAGCGATTGAGATGCAGACAGGGCAATCTTCGGGAGTAGGGAGCTCGAGTTGTTTTCAGAATGAGGAAAGATTTCAATGGCATAATATGCCTTCTGCTCATGTTGACGTAAGCAACACTAGTATACCCGTTTCGACGAACAATGAGGCCGTTATGAGCAACGGTTTGGAGCAAGCAAATCCGAGGCTTAGGCTTGGTGTTGGAGGAGCTGGCTCTACTAGTCCTTTCTCATTGACTTCTTCATCAAATGCAGAAAGTTCGAGGAGAAACTACCGTTTGCTGTTTAATAGCGTATACCAACAAGAGCCTTTGCCTAACAGCCACCTTCCAGCCGAGGCTGGTGTCGGAAACGTGGACGTTTCGTCCTCGCGTTACTCTTCAAGATTACTCCGTAACCATTTGTTCGACATGACCCCACCTCCCGAAAATGCGAGCCTTAATAGCCAGCCGGTCTTGCAAGCTCCTCCCATGCGCCGCCACCATCACTCTAGGTGGAGCGGACCATCAAGCTCGAGAAGCAGCAGATCGTTATCCGCCGCAGCTCTTTCCGAAGAAAGAACCCCTTTCGGAGAGCCTCCAGCACGACATATTCCGAGAAGCATTTCGGAGCATCCGATGTTTATTCCCGCGAGCGAGATGGGAGGAAACTTCGTCTCAAAACCCTACCAATTGGAGCTTGCCTGGTGGGATTAATAGTATGGTTGGAAACTCCGCTTCGAGTTCTCAGGCTGGGACTAGCGTAGGGCTCAACGCTTCCGCACCGAGCTGGTCCCACCGGAGTCATCCCCAATACCCTCGGAGATTATCAGAAATCGTACGGAGGTCTCTTTTGTCTACTGCAGGTGCTGAGGCTGGGGGCAGAATGGTAATCATCCACTTCGACCAGGCTCTTCTGCACTACCTCAAGAGATGGTACTTCCTTCCGGTTCGGATAGTCATGCCCATCGTGCGGTGAATGCCAGATCAGCGTATTTGGACAGACATATCGATGGAGCTTTAGGAATGCCGTATTCTCTGAGGACTTTGGCAGCTGCGGGTGAAGGAAGAGGCAGTATAATGTCCGAGGTATTATTCCACATCCTCGAGTCTTCTATGCTTAATCCGTTAATTGATTTCCGCGTATGCCCTTCTCTTTTACTTATTGTTACTTGCATCCTGGATATCGTGTTTTTTTTCTTATATTATGCTTGTTTTGATTCACTTCCGGGTTAGTTTCTCTCGTATTTGGATGTGGAGTATTTTTTGATGGATGGTTTCGTATTTTGATTCTTTATGTTGTCATTTCAATTGCATTCTCATGTGCATGTAAGCATTGTTAATATCGGGTGTCGATATATTATGCTTTCTGATTTTCTTGTGGGCGCTCATTTGGTACGTAACATGCAATCAGTCTAATCTAGTGGTCGATAAACTATCACCGAATTCATCGTACACGTTATATGTATGCTTAGAATTCGAGCTTTTTCTTGTCTATTTAGATTCTTGATTCCTTGGAGTTGAGAAAATTTATTGCCTATGTCCCATTCCAATTATCCAGTATTCCTTTTTGGGCTGTTCTACTTCAATTGTTCACTTTCCTTTTTTTGGTAAAGTAGTACTCTATATAATTTAGTGGATCCTACTACTTTATTACTCATTTAAAACAACCAATAACTTTCTTAATTTCCGTACCGAAAAGAAAACAACCAATAACTTTCTTAATTTCTGTACCGAAAAGAAATTGGACAACTGGAGTGGGACGGAGGGAGTATAAGCTTAGAATTCTAGTTTTTTCTTGCTTACCTAATTCTGCTTAATCTTTAAACACTCTTACTCCGTTCTATTTAGAACTCGTTATATAAACCGTGACTGATTGATATACTGTTTTCAGCAGATTCGCCATGTCTTGGATCTCATGCGGAGAGGCGAGGGTCTGAGGATTGAGGTCTGTTCTGGCCCGACGTCATTAGGGTTGAGTCGATATTTTTCATCTGTCTTTTATCAATCTTGAATGGCTGTTGTTTTTCTTCTGCTGTAGGATGTTATGATCCTCGATCACTCGGTCCTCTTCGGGATGGGCGACGTCCACGACCGGCATCGGGATATGAGACTTGATGTCGATAACATGTCTTACGAGGTGAGGATTGACTATATTTCTTGACATATAATGATCATTGTGTAATCGACCCGAATTTTCTTTATATTTTTCGAA
Source organism: Lavandula angustifolia (assembly GCA_028984105.1). Taxonomy (NCBI): domain Eukaryota; kingdom Viridiplantae; phylum Streptophyta; class Magnoliopsida; order Lamiales; family Lamiaceae; genus Lavandula; species Lavandula angustifolia. The sequence goes on along the minus strand of CM054821.1, from coordinate 5,904,909 downwards.
AAATTGCTATTTCGCCCCGTAAATTGCGTATTTACGCCCCCAAAATTTACAATTCCGCCCCTCAATAATGATGCTTTCTACTAAGCAAGCTTAAATGTTACATTTTTCATGACATATATTGATCAAAGTGTTAATTGACCTGAATTTTTCAAAATTTGCTATTTTGCCCCATAAATTGCAGATTCACACCTTCTAAATTTACCAATTCACCCCTACTCAATGATGATGATTTATACTAAGCAAGCTTAAATGTTTCCATTTTCTTTACAGGAGCTATTGGCTCTAGAGGAGCGCATTGGAAATGTCTGTACTGGTTTGACTGAAGAAAACATCACGAGCCGTTTGAAGCGACAGAAATACGTAGCGACTAAAGCCGACGATCAAGCCGAGCCGGAGCCTTGCAGTATATGTCGAGTAAGGCCATATTCCTCTACATCAATCATCTTAACCATAGTCGGATCCAAGAATCGTCCGAAAACCCGTTTTCTACGTCTAATATTAAAAAAGAATTTGTTCTCCCCCAATTTTCCAAAATTCCACTGTTTGCCCCCCTCTCACGTTTATGAATGAATTGCGTGATGCAGGACGAATACCACTGCGGTGATGATCTGGGAGCGCTCGAATGTGGCCACGATTTCCACGCGGACTGCATCAAACAGTGGCTCATGCACAAGAACTTGTGCCCCATCTGTAAAACTACGGGGCTCACGACATGAGACACGACACGAGCAGGTTCGCCGTTAACGGCATGGCTGCTTTCTCTTTGAAGGTTTTTGGCCCTACTTGCCTCCCCTCCCTAAATTATCCCTCCTTTGTGGAAGATACATTGATTCTTGAAATGAAATTAGAGACCCTTTTTTTATTTTTTAGTCAACAATTGCAGCAAAGAATATTGAATGTTCGACAACTTTGTATTTCAACTACTGTGTTAAGTTTGACAAATGACAATAGATTATGATGATATTCATTTGATTTTATTGTGTTGGTGGTTTTCTTGCATGCTTGTTTTCTTCATTTCTTCCTGATTTGGATTTGGATTTGGATTGCTTGGAAGGATTATATTGTAAAGTTGATGTGTTATGGTGGATGTTAGATTTGATGATTTTTTTTTTTTTTTTTTTATAATGAGGAGCCGCAATTGCTTATTTTTGGTTCGCATAGGTAAACCTTACTCCTGTGCAATAGCCTGTAAATCACATGAGAGAGTTGAACCACCCTTAATGTGAAAGGGTGATAGGCACACATATAGCATTTCAGTGGTATTTGAATTCATGACCTATTAATCCCGGGCCACCCACCTTCACTGCTATGCCATTCGATGGAAATATTTGATTAAATATCTCTATTTCTTATGTATGTTGAGATATTTAAATATTTAAATGAGCGATGAGGAATTGTAAAAGTAGGCAATTCAAACAATCCTAATGGCAAAAATAGGTACTTTTATTTAAAATTGCATCCAGTAGGCACTTTGATTATTTTAATCTTGAAATTCATATGTTTGTGTGCAATGTATAGTAGATTATTGACGGATAGTTTAAATATTGTTCGAAGATAGAGAACTAAAGTTATTATTTAGCATTTTCTGGTTAGTTTACGTAGAAGTATTAGCTTTAGTTCTCAATATTTTATCTTAAATTTTAACAATTAACTTTAGTTTTACGTTATAGTGTGAATATTTTTCAGAACTAAAGTATTTATTTTATGTATTCTTTTCATTTCAATGTTGAACTAGAGTATTATGTGAACTAGAATATTATGTAAATTTTGACAATTAACTTTAGTTCTACGTAGAAATATTTTCTTGGGAGTCAAAAAACCATTTTTCTCCAACAATTTATCAAAATGTCAGTATTGTACCTGCCAAACACAATTAATATAGAATAAAATATTTATTTGCCTATTGAATGCAATTTATTATAAAAGTGCCTAGTTTTGCAATTTTGAATATTGCATTGCCTATTTATGCAACTGCTCCCAAATATTATAGGTATAGTGAAGGTAGAAGTGTCAAAGTCTTTGGATCGGGCAAATTCATTCTAGCCTAGTGGGCTGTTGTATTGATTCAGGTCAGGTCAGCTCGGCCGATAAGTTAAATTGGCTATTGGAATCGCAGCCCAACAAACTAAATTATTTGTTTTTAATTTTTAATAGGCTATCGTACTATATAATTATAAATAATAGTACTTCATTGGGCTATGGAGGCAAATTTGTACAAACTAAATTATTATTATTTTTTAATAATTTATAAATCAAATTTATTAACTTTTAACTTAATAATTAAAATAAATAAATATTATATTATAATAAACCTAAAATACGTTAAACTTATCCATAAATCTTCTGTAATTGTATTATATAATTATTTTATATAATTTATAATACTTCCTCCGTCTCATAGAAAGTGTCTTGTTTTCATTTTTTAGCGTCTCATAGAAAGTGTCATGTTTCTAAAAAACAAAGAATATGTGGCCAGAAATTAACCGACCAAAAAGTCAAACAATATACACCACACAATACAAGTTTCTTAATCTGCGTACAGTAGAAATGATACACTTTCATGAGACGGAAAGAGTAATAAATTTATAAGTAAGGCCGTGGGCATGTTTTGTCCACCATTGATGGACTTCTTTCGGCCCAAAGCCCAATTAATCCATCAGGTTATCGGTCTGGGTTGTATATGCCCGATTTATTTTGAACTTTCAAATTATGAATCTAACCCTATTCAAAATGTAGGTGGGTTTGGGCCATTTTGAATCAATTTTGACATCTCTAAGTGAATGCGATAAAAACTGATTTTACCCGAATTTTGTGTACTCAACTTAGAATGAGTCGCGTCTTTAAGGATCAAATTGCATAAACGATCAATCACAAGAATGAAAACAATTAGCAAGAACAAAAAAAGAGAATGTCTCGCGGCTAAAAGTGCTATTTTATAGAAGATAAAGGGCCCTTTTGAAACCAGTGGAAAGTCGAGGCCCCTATGTGTAAATACAGAAAAGATTAGCAGAAATGAGGCGGGACGAGGAAAAGTATCGGCAAAATCGTTCTCTTTTCCGAAACGTGAAGATTAATAACTTCCGATTTCAGCAATTTTTCTTGATGGGAATCTGAAAAGGCAGCAATCTTTCAAATGGGTTTCCTCGATCTTCATTAATAAATGCCGGATCTTTAAGGAGGCGATGAATCTGAAGACATGTCATCTTTTCTTCGAATTCCGCCGCCGCTAGCGGTAGCGTTACTGCTTCCGCGGCGGAGGGCCGGTGGAGGAGTCCTATTTCTCTGATCCAAGCTGCTTCTTCGTCGGAGATTTTGGTTAGGACGAAGCCTTGTAGCAGAGACAAGAATCTGGCTTCCAGTTGTGAGGTAGAAGAAATGATTTCTTAATTTTCCCAATTTTTTTAATTTAAAAAGAATTTCTGTATTTTTTCTTGTAGATTGATATATTACCGAGTGTTTTAGACTTTTAGGGTATAAACTTTCCATTTTATTGGCATTTTGAGGTTACTATTAGCAATAAGTTTATTGAACCACGATTATGTATCTTAATTTTAGTGTCTCCTCATCCCCATTAGGGTAGATTAATAGATCTCCGACTATGTTGTACGGACACTTCACAAATACTTCAATTGTCTTGTTCAATAAATTTATATGCACTTAACATCTAATTCTAATAAAAATATATAAAATTAATTTATTTTACACCTATTTTTATATTTTTAAATAAATTAGCGCTAGTGTCATGTTTTAAGTTTTTTTTAAAATATCATGTCCTGTATTCAATGTCCGTATCGAGTCGTGTCACGTGTCCCGTATCCGTGCAACCTAGATCTCCCGAATGTTTTAGTGAATAAACTCTCCATTTTTTTTTGGCATTTTGAAGTCAATATTAGCTATAAAGTTTATTGAACCACACGATCATGTAGTTCCATTCAGTGGCGGATGCACACACAGCCAAGGAGAGGCAATTGCCTCCCCTCAAAATTTGAATTGATTTTTTTTTGTATTTTAAGTATCCCAAAATTATTTATTTTGTTGTAAAACTTCTCAAAATCTAGTATTTATGAGGGTAACAAATTAAAATCTTTTATTCTCGGGAGACATTAATTCATTCGTCTTCGTGAGCAATTTTATAAGACTTATGTATATTATTTTGCCTCCTCTTATATCTTATATTTGTGTTTTCTTTTTTCGTATCTTATTGATATAAAATTAAGAATATTTGAAGTATAAATAAACTATCATTTAAATACTTATTAATTCTTTAGTTAGATATTGTTATTCTTCATAATTTCCTCTAACTAAATTTAGAGTGATGTCAAAATAGAATTGTGTACTACATTTTTCGAATAAATATAAAAATATATGAGTTATTCATAAAAGAAGAATATAATCCTTAAATAAGTCATAAAGAGTAACTATAATTAGATTTAAGTAGAAAAATATGCTTAAACCTTTTTTTTTCCAGGGGCTCCGCCCGAACCCCGTCTAAAGATAACTCAAGCCCCGATATATTTTTTCCCCCTAACTCGAAAATCCCGGATCCGCCCCTGGTTCCATTGGTATTTCTCACTCGATAGAAAAAAAGCTATGAGTTTAACTGAGCTTGATGTTGCACCTAAATCTTTCGCTCTCACTATTATCCTTTTCTTGATACATTCCTTTTTTTGTAACTGCTCTCTCTGATTTTAAAGTTTCATTCTTGTTCAGTTTTCTTTGAAATAAATCTTCATAACTTTGTGGTAGGAAGATTGCATCTGAATCACATGGATAATGTGATGTTCAAAGATCTCAAGATTGTATATTTATAATATACTCACTCTATATAATTCGTTTAAAATTATATTTTAGATCAGATCCACAATTTGAGTTGTAAACATGTGTAAATTTTTCGGCCTCATTTTTGAAAACTTAAAAATTAGTACTACTAAAATAGGATGTAGTGTTCTACACCACAAAATTTATAAGACTCGATTTAGGGTAAATTTTCCGTCTTCTGATTTATTTATTTATTTTCTAGGATGACTAAGTAGATAAAGAATTTATTTTGGTAATAATTTAGACTACGAACAAAGCCTTACAAATTTATATAATGTACAACTACTTTATATAATGTACAACTACTATACTATACACCACAAAAACTTTGTCCTATTCTACTGCATGAGTCACTATTCACTACAGTATCTTCAAATAATATAGTAGTATATATTAGTAGTCTCTCTATCCCACTAGAAACGACGCGTTTATCTTATTGGATTATTCCATTAGAAATGATACTTTTTTAAAATGATAAAAATTATTTGGACCATAATTAACTACTAAAAAATTAAATAATTTATACCACACAACACCATTTTTTTAATTTCCGCAACCAAAAGAAACTTATTGTTTCTTATGGACAGAAGTACTACATATTATTGCTATTGTTGATTAACCAAATAAATAAATAAAATAAAGCATCACCAACCAACCATCATTAGCAATCATTATTACTAATTGTTGGTGCATATCTATACAAACAATCCAACAAGAGAATCTTTGACCCCATATTCTAAATTTTATTTTTAGAGGAAACATATTTTTTAATATCAATAGTGCTAATTATATCTCTACCTATAAAACCATTTATAAGAATAACTTTTTAAAATTACTAATTTAGGCAAAACGCCTAAACTATAATCTTTTACATAAAATTACAATTATAGTAATGTAGTGTGGTTTCAATCCCTTTTTGTCCTATCATAAAATATTTATTGTTGGTCTTATGAAGGTTAGTGTATTTTATGTACTACTTCTTCTTGTTAATATTGTCTTATCTTCGTTTTTCGACTGTCTTATTATTATTGTCTTCATCCAAAAAAAATAATTATGGATGACAATCAATTTAAATAATGGACCACACATCTTTAACACATTTCTACTCACTTTTTTATAACGAACCTCGCTTTAATATATTTTCACCCACTTTTTTTTTATGACGAGGAACCCGTAGCCGCTACCTTTGGTGCGCACAGGGTAAATCTCGTGTGACAGGGTGACAGACTCGCATATTTTCACCCACTTTTTTTTTTATGACGAAGAATCCGCAGTAGTGTCACAGGGTAAACCTCGTGTGACAGGGTGACAGATTCACACATAGCGTTTCCAGCAAACCACACAGAAGAGTTAAATTACCCTTAATGTATCACCCTTAATGTGACATGGTGACAGACTCACACCGCTATGCCAAAATCGGATCTTTCTAATTTACATGGTCTAAACCTAATTTTAACATGTTATCAAGAATAGCCCCACTATCACTCGCCACTAAGCACATGAGTAGTATTTAGCAGCAAATCCAGCAGTAATAAATAAATACGGAGTAATATAATGTATTGCAGCTGAGTTTCATAAATGGATTCACAAGCGTATGTTGTCCGAATTTTTTAATGGAAGCGGACAGAGATCGGTGGGTCCCATCTCCATCCGTAGACGTTCCATCATTACAGCTTGCCCCTCCTCCAGTTCCCACTCCTTCTGTCCTCACTGTCTTCTTCTGCTTCGCTTCCCTATCTCTCTCCCTCAATCTCTCTCTCCCACTTCTCTAATGAAAGTCAAATGCCCGAAGCTTGAGTAGAAAAAGAAAAAGAAAATCCGAGCAAGAAAAAGAATGTCGGATGGGAAGCCCGCCTTCCTCAACGACGAGCTCTCGAAGCGGACGTCCATATTCGGGCTGCGCTTGTGGGTGGTCGTCGGAATCTGCGTCGGCGCCGCCATCGTCATCCTCCTCTTCCTCATCTCCCTCTGGTTCACATCAAGAAGGAACAACAAGAAAACCCTCCTCTCCTCCCACAAAAACTCCACCATCCCCAACGTGTCCAGAGAGATCCAAGAGATCCGGGTCGACCCGACCCGGAAGCACGACGCCGATCCGAAGCCGGACCCGGCCGCGGAGTCGGACCGGATGGAGGAGAGGATCCATGTTGAGATTGGGAAGGGGCATAGGATTGGGTTCGGGGAGAAGGGCCCCGGGTCGGGTCATGGAAGTGGGGAGACACGTGGCGGCGGGGCGGAGGCCGCCGGAGGTGGGCCGGAGGTGTCGCATTTGGGGTGGGGCCATTGGTATACTTTGAGGGAGCTTGAGATGGCTACTAATGGATTTGTTGATGAGAATGTGATTGGGGAAGGTGGGTATGGGATTGTTTATAGAGGGGTTTTTGAGGATAATACCGTGGTGGCTATCAAGAATTTGCTCAATAATAGGTAAACAAAATTAATTTTTTTGTGAAATTTGATGATGGGTTTAACTTTTTATCCTATTTGTAATGATATAGGATGGCTTGTTGCAATTCTTGAATTGAAAGATCAATTTTGAGTAGTTTTTGTGATGCTTGTGATAGTGGGATTTGAGGTTTTTGCAGTGTGTTCTTGTTAGGGAAGGATGGGAGAAGACAAAAAGTTTGAATTTGGATTTTCTGAAACTTTGATGATGTTTTTTTTTCCCATTTGTAGTAATCTCATAGCTTACAAATAGTGTAATAATTGAGTTTTTAGTAGGCATCAATTCTTGAATTGAAGGATCCTTTTGAGTAGTTAGTGATAGTGGAATTTTCCCATTTCAATTCTTGAATTGAAGGATCCTTTTGAGTAGTTTGTGATAGTGGAATTTCTCATTTCAATTCTTGAATTGAAGGATCCTTTTGAGTAGTTAGTGATAGTGGAATTTCCCACTTCAATTCTTGAATTGAAAGATCCTTTTGAGTGGGATCAGATCACCTGTCCCAGAAACTCTGTCCCAATGTTGTCCCATAAGGTAAGCATCTAGATGAATACTATACATATACCGTAGGCATTTAGATGCTTACCCTTATGGGACAACATTGGGACGGGGTTTCGGGACAGGTGATCTTGTGCCCTTTTGAGTAGTTAGTGATAGTGGATCCTTTTAAATAGTTTGTAATAGTGGAATTTGAAGTTCTGTTGGCATATGTTGAATTGAAGCAAGTGATTGGCTACCATTCTTGAATTTGATCTTTTCTTTGTTTAGGGGGCAAGCTGAGAGGGAGTTTAAGGTTGAAGTGGAAGCCATAGGGCGGGTACGCCACAAGAACTTGGTGCGGTTGCTTGGCTACTGCGCGGAAGGAACCCACAGGTTAGCATCAACATAACAACCTTTAAAACTTTGCAAGAAATCAAGAATGTGAATCCGTATATTCGCCTTATTTAGGATGCTTGTTTACGAGTATGTCAACAACGGGAACTTAGAGCAATGGCTTCACGGTGACGTAGGGCCTTCCAGCCCTCTCACGTGGGAGATTCGAATGAACATCATACTAGGAACTGCAAAAGGGTATTATATACTAATACTCGAATCCTCTCATTACATCCTATTCAATCATTTTGGTTCGGTTTTGTAAAAAACTCGGTCCTTTTGTTAGGCTGACCTATCTTCACGAATGTCTTGAGCCTAAGGTTGTCCACCGCGACATCAAGTCTAGCAACATTTTGCTCGATAGAAACTGGCATGCCAAAGTGTCCGATTTTGGTCTGGCCAAGCTCATAGGCTCCGAGAGGAGCTACATCACCACACGAGTCATGGGAACGTTTGGGTGAGTCCGAGATTACACTCAATAGTTTCTTGATCAAAATGCATCAAAAGTTCAAGATGACTTGATTTTCGCTTGTCTTTTTCTCCAGTTACGTAGCTCCGGAATATGCTAGCACGGGTATGTTGAACGAAAGGAGCGATGTTTATAGCTTTGGCATACTTATAATGGAGATCATCACCGGTCGGAACCCTGTTGATTACAGCCGACCTGCAGGAGAGGTATGTATATGTTTATTTAAAGAGCGTGGTTCAAATAAGAACTATGAATAAAAAGATGGACGGTCAGATTTCACTGATGCATTTTCATGTGATCCTAGTTTCCTTCCATAATACTCCCTCCGTCTCATTATTTATGTCTCATTATTTATGTCTTATTTGCTACTTTTGTTTGTCCATTATTTATCTTCATTTCAAAAGTCAACATAAATGAGTGGTCCACAATCATCTGAATAAATGGACCCTACAATTTTATACCTTTCCACAACCCATCTGAATTTCCGTACCAAGTCCCTATAGGACATAGATATTGGAACGGAGGGAGTACTAACTTGCAAAAGATCAAAACCCCATGTAGGTAAACCTAGTTGAGTGGCTTAAAACAATGGTGTCCAACCGGAACTCCGAAGGAGTTCTTGATCCGAAACTACCCGATAAGCCTTCCTCACGAGCACTCAAACGAACCCTTTTGGTCGCGTTGAGATGTGTAGACCCGAACTCACAGAAGAGGCCGAAGATGGGGCACGTGGTACACATGCTAGAAGCTGACGACTTCCCTTTCCGCGATGTAAGAACGGATTATATTAATCACAAGCTTGCATATCTTTGTTTTGTGTAAGGTAAAAAGACTTTAGCTAACCTTTATCTTAAAAAAATGCAGGATCGGAGAGGCAGCAAGGAGCACGGACGATCACACCGCAATGGCACGGTGATGGAGAAACAAACGATGGAGCCCGGTGATAGCAGCGGATACGAGAGCAGCGTCCAAACTGACCGGACGATGTTCCGGAAGCAAGACACCGACAACGTAGTACAGCTTGAAATATGATTCATTTGTGAATTTGTGATGTTTTCTTTGAGGGACAAGATTGATTATATATGCTTCCACATTGTAATGTAAAGTATCTCCACCACCATTTTTGCAATCCACCGTATTTTAATCTTGTATTTTATTTCATTAGTGGTCGAGGTTCGAATAGCATCATACAGTTAAACCTTGATAAAGTAATAACTTTGGGACTGAGAAAAAATATTCATTTAACGAGGTTATTACTTTATTAAACATTATTTTAGTGCATTGACCAATATCGGGACCGGAAGAAATTATTATCTTAGCGAAATTATTACTTTATCGAGGTTTAACTGTATTTTGTTTTCTTTGTTAGTATTGAGATTTTAATGCAGAGACATCGTGATGGTACGGAAGCACGTTTTATTGTTTGTCTCGTTATTAATATTCCCCTCAATTGAGGACACAATAATTGGGATTTTTTGGTTGTGTGGGGACTAATTGGGCTGGGCCCACGGCCCAAACCAGTCCATCATTCATAAATAGTCCAACAAATAACATCAAGAGTGGGCCCATTAGGCGGCAGCCGGCGAGGACAGCTCATATTTTGCCAAATAAAGTGGGCCGTGTCCTTTAATAGGAATTATGACTCATCTGAATAAGAAATTAAATTTATGACGATGAAAATCGTTATTTGATGTGTTCTATTAGAAGAGGATCTAAGATTAAAGATTAAAGTATAGAAAAAGTAGGGTGAAAATATGCAATTTCAGTACAACTATTCTCTCCCTTATGCTATTAGTCTCATGTTTTTTTCGGCATGAAGATTAAGAAATTTTGAGTAGGGAGTTATTTTGAGTTTTAATTTTATTAAAAAATTAGCATATTTTTCGAAGCATGGTTCGTGGGAAGGAATGATAATTTATCTAAATTTTGTTAAGGTATAGTTGAGATGGTTATTACTCTTGAATACAGTTAAACCTCGATAAAGTAATTAATAATCTTGGAAATAAGACAATATAGTTAAACCTCGATAAAGTAATAATCTTTGAACCGAGAAAAAATATTCATTTAACGAGGTTATTACTTTATCGAATATTATTTTAGCAAAATAAATTATTATTTTAACGAAACTATTATTTTATCGAATATTATTTTATCGAGATTTAACTGTAGTATAGAAACGGGACTGAAGGACTAATGATTTTTATACAAAGATTCTACAATAAAAAAAAATAGTGCCGTTCTGCAAATTGGATGTAATTAAGAGATGAAGCATTAACTTAAGTGGTTAGCCACTAACATGCTACCACGTGTAATTGACCAAGACTAGGAATATATTGACTTGTCTAACTCATAATTATCTAATTCTTTAAAGGGGCATTTGCAGCAGTAGCCATACAGTTACTATTCTAAAGCAAATGTAGTCAACCACTAAAACAAAACACAAATCTAGTCATTTTTGTCCTTATACGGCTGGGCCGATGGGGGCCGATGGGGAGTCAATCGGCCCTTAATCGGCCACGATGAATCGGCCAAAGAAATATCCCAATCGGCAGATGGATGGCCGAATTGTTGTTGTCCATCGGCCCTACCCGGCATCGGCCGAAAAGAAATGGCCGACGGCCGAACAAGCAATCGGCCGAAGAAAGGGCCGAAAAGGGCCCGATGGAGGGTATCCGTCGACCCTAAGCCCCTCCTTCGAGACATTATTGGACAAGACGGTGCAAGACTTTTGCTTCGCAAATTTCCAGTAGAGGGCCGATGGAGGGCCGACGGGGCCGATGAAGACCGATCCATGACTTTTTACGCAAATCGGCCTTTATCTGCAGATTTGACTAGTCGGATATCACTTGCACATGCGGGAAACGAGAGGGCCGATGTCGGGGCCGATGGGGGCCGATGGGGGCCGATCGGCCCGATTGATATTTCACGTGAAATTTTGTCGAACAATTCCTTATAAGACGTAGGATAGCCGAATTGGTTGATTCACACAAAATTTTCGTCATTCCACTTCCAATCTTCTCAAAGCTTCAAATTGATTTTGATAGAAATGACGATTTTCGATCAATTATTGTGAAATTGAACGGCCAATTCGATGCGAGTCGAATTATGTCGGGGGCATGAGTTCATTGTTTACATTCCTTCAAACAATATTTCTCTCGAATATCTTCGACAAAACATTGATCGGTGGCTCGCCGCTTATTCCCTTCCTTTCAACTACTTCATTTATTATCTTCTTCGCTTCCCGACGAACCGGCCGGATGATGAAGGCCATTATGGGCCATGATATGCGATCTTATGCGACCGTGCTCTATAGACGTAGAGCCGGTTGTTTTTTGTTGTGTATCCGAAGTGCAAAATCCTCAATTTGGTGTTCCAAATCCGAATCAATTTCCCGAAGAAAATTATAATTTACGGGGTCCTAATTGCTTTACGGGGCAAGGAAGTAGAAGTAATGATGGCGGACGGGGTCCCCAAAGGAATGTTCGTGTGGAGACGGATTCGAGATGGTGAGGCAGACTTGGACTCATCATCCGATGATGATGAGGATGAATATATTCCTTACCGCCTTGACTAATTGTTCGTTACAAGATTTTCTTTGCATGGATTCGGAGGGAGGGTGGCGTAAGTCAACTTATGTCTTTGCTAGTTCCGATCCAATCGTTCTCGAACAAATGACGAGGACTGTACACGACAACACGTAAGCGCATGCAACCGGCTACTTCCTGTTGTTCCCCTTGATGTATCCGATTCGGTAGCGTCGCAGTAACCCGATTCTTGTTGTAGACGGAAGTCGCAAGTGGGATTGATGTTTAGCTCGAAAGATGAAGTTTATGCTGTTGTAGCTCTATTCCATTTGGAAAACGGTGCGGATTTCAGAGTGCAACGTTCTAGTGCTTCCCGTTTGGAATATTTGTGCAGAAGAAGTGTTGATTGTCCATTCCAGGCCTACGGGCATACTGTAGAGGTCAGACGTGTTGGGAGGTTGTTAGATGGGTTGCGGACCACAACTGTACAATTGATTTATCCGGACTTGGCAAACGAAATGTGAGGTCGAAGGCTGTCGCTGCTTATATAGCCCGTAAAATACGTCATCAAAGCAAGTTAATGAAACCGGGTGATATTCAGGCCGATCTGTTGGATAAATTTGGAATACAAGCAACCTACGGTGTTGCCCTCCGAGCGCAACGCAGCCTATATTGATGATTTAAGGCGGACATGCGGATTCGTTCAAAGCAACCGCCAAAATATCTCGCATTTGTTGGAACAAACAAATCCGGGAACATATACGGATCTTGATGTCGGTGAGGATGGTCGTTTCCGACATTTATTTATTGCGGTTAGTGTATCGCGAGCCCCTTGGTTAGGCAACCTCCGGAAGGTAATTGTGGTGGACGGTACCCATTTAAAAGGGAGAAACAGGGGGAATATTATTCGTCGCAGCCTACTTGTGATGCGAACGAGCAAATTTTCCCTCTCGCTTTTGGTGTAGGTCCTATTGAAAATGATGTTTCTCGGACGTGGTTTATGATGCGACCGAGAGCCGCATTTCCAATGGATTTACGGTTTAGTGATTGTTTCAGATCAACATAAAAGCATAGCGAATGCGGTAAGAGTGGTTTTCCCAGATGCACAACACGGACTTTGTTACTACCATTTATCGAATAAGCTTGCTAGGCACGGTGAGTGGGTTATCCGGTCATTTTATCGAGCAGCTTATGCTTATCGGGCAACATAATTCCATGACGCCATGAACGCCATCCGTCAGGGAAAACCTGCTATTTACGAAAAGCTCATGGAAATCGGATCGGAGAAGTGGTCCCGACTTTTCAGTAAAGGTCGTCGATACAGTTTACTGACATCGAATGCTGCCGAGTCAATAAATTCTCGACTGTTGGAGGCTAGACGACTACCCATTGTAGCTATGCTCGAGGCAATCCGTCATATGATAGGGTCGTGGTTCGATACACGACGGGTAAAAGCAAGTTCCAGAAATAATCCGTTGACGGAGGGTTCCGAGTTGAGGATGCGGAATGAAGTAGAGGCGGCTCGAAGGTTTACGATTACGCGAGTCACTAACCACAAATACAAGGTCGATGCAGGTGAGCGCCAGTGGAGGGTCAATCTTCTAGACGAAATGTGTGAATGCGGCGTCTGGCAAATTGACTTGTTACCGTGTAGTCACGTTGTTGCCGTTTTGTATCATCGCCGGGAAAATTTGTACAATCATATTAATGATTATTATACGACGGCGACATGGAAGGCAATATATGCCGGAGTGGTTAATCCCGTGCCTCCTCGAAATGAGTGGGGTGCCCCACCGGAAATAGAGGACATTGTTGTTCTTCCACCAATTATTATGCGGCAAGTCGGACGCCCGAGAAACAGCCGTCGTCCTTCAGGAGCAGAAGCTAGTACATCTGGTACGCGCCGTAGCAAAAAATGTGGTAACTGTAGAGAAGAAGGTCACACAAGGCGGAGATGCCCTTCATCTGGAACGACAACAAACGATTAAATTTTATTGTCAATGATCGGTTTAATTTTTTAGGGTTCATTGATGATCTATTAAAGTTTTTTTTTCAGGAAAAAAAAAAGGCCGAAACCCTAAAAGGCCGATGGTGGTAAACCCATCGGCCCTCCATCGGCCTAGGCCGAAACCCTTCGAGGCCGAAACCCTTCGGGGCCAATACCGTAGAATCTCGACCGAGGCCATGCTTGGCTCGGGGCCGATGGTATTAGGGCCGATAAATAATCGGCTGTGTATCGGACCTAGGGCCGATACATGATTTTGTAGGCCTCGGCCGAGAGGTATAGAATCTCGGCCGAGGCCATGCATGGCTCGGGGCCGATAAATAATCGGCTGTGTATCGGCCCCAGGGCCGATACATGATTTTGTAGGCCTCGGCCGAGAGGTATAGAATCTCGGCCGAGGCCATGCTTGGCTCGGGGCCGATGGTATTGGGGTCGATAAATAATCGGCTGTGTATCGGCCCCAGGGCTGATACATGATTTTGTAGGCCTCGGCCGAGAGGTATAGAATCTCGGCCGAGGCCATGCTTGGCTCGGGGCCGATGGTATTGGGGCCGATAAATAATCGGTTGTGTATCGGCCCCAGGGCCGATACATGATTTTGTCGGCCTCGGTCGAGAGGTATAGAATCTCGGCCGAGGCCATGCATATGGCTCGGGGCCGATGGTATTGGGGCCGATAAATAATCGGCTGTGTATCGGCCCCAGGGCCGATACATGATTTTGTCGGCCTCGGCCGAGAGGTATAGAATCTCGGCCGAGGCCATGCATGGCTCGGGGCCGATGGTACGAAATGTTACGAAATGGGACCGAAACATTACGAAATAGGGCCGAAATGTTACGAAAATTTCCAAATAAAAATTACAAAATGTTACAAAATTAAAATAAAATTACGAAATGTTCCACTGAATACACTACTCATTGGGAGAGCTAGATCCAAAATCTCCGTAATGGCACTGCTCGAAACATTTCCAAGCCATCCACTCCGATAGACTCTGACGTTTGATTTCAAATTACCCCATTTCGGAGTAGGATATCCAGTTATGAGCCGCTCAATTGCCATACACGTATATGGACCACAACTATGCGAATCCTCTTGCTTGAAGCTTGCTCCTTTTGCGGCATTAATACCAACTCGGGAGTCCGAATGCCCCGGATGCGTCAGATGGTACTTGTTCATCGTCCAGTAATTAGTAGCCTACCAAAGATCGATTAAAAATAATTAGTAGCCCGGGAAAAAATATTAAAAATATTAAAATACGTACATCTAGCAATCGACCGATCAGTTTGCGGAGTGGCCGCAAAAGTTCTTTTCGGTACTCATATATATCCTTGTTTCCACGGCGGTTAAGTGAGTCATACAACTCCAACTTCCATGACTCGATACACAATCTGACAGCCATCCAATGACTGGCGGCCAACACCGGGAATATAACCTATTAAATAATACAAATTAGTAAATATTAATAATAATTCCAGCGTAGAAAAAACAAAATTGAAACAATTGTAAAACTTACGAATTTGGCATCGAACCACGGAATCCTATCATCACCAAATGTCGTATCCGCTCCAAAAACGGCATCCATTAAACCCTGATTTGGGATCCAGTCACAATAATTCAATTCATAACGTTCATGGAAGTCGTTATCGGGCTCAACTTTATTGGACGTCCAAGCTGAATGTAAAGACGTCTGTAAAAAAAATATACACATTAGCAGGACAATTAAAAATAAACATATTTTATATTTAAAATATAAAATAAATATATACTTACAAAAACTGACGTAGTCGCTATGACGGTATAGCGTGAATCGGGTGTACACAACACGTCACGTTCTTTGAAATGAAGCCTCTGCCGGAGATAGCATATGTACAAATCAATCATGCTGTGACCCATGTCGTACTTAGGATCCAATAAGTTCTTGAAAAAGCCATGGGAGAGGTTATCTTTGGGAAAGCAGGATGACATTGGGCTGAAATTTTCATTCCCATGAACTTCTCAAAATCTCTCCTCAGTGCGTCCGCCGGATCAAACATGCGTGGAGCTCCACTAGGATTTGGGAGACGCTCCAGTATGGGCTGCCAATAACATTGTATTAAAAAAAATCCTAAATTATATAACTCAAAAAAATGTTTGTACCTCACTGCTTTGTACAATTTCCTGCTTCGACGGTTGGCTATGATACACCTGTTGTACATGCTGCGTATCAAATAAGTCATCCACGACCGACTGATGTTGCTGCATTTTGGACAAAAACTCATGGTCAAATGAAATAAAAAATATAAAACGACCGAGATAATTTGAATAGTTAAGATACTTGTACAAGCGGTGGGCACCGTGGAGCCGTATAAGGGAGTGGCTCCCAACGTCTTGGGACCCAAACATGTCGCTCCTCGTATATGCTATGTCGCCCCATATCATAGCGACGATTACCCATTCGAGCAGCCACATCCCACGGATTTGCATCGCCACTCGTCGTATCTTCCACATCTCTCTGTGGTTGTTCGCCTTCTTCATTCCAGCTGGGCCACTCATGTACATTAACAATCCTCCTCCGTGGTGGCTCCGATGGTGCAGATGTCTCCTCATCCGATTGATTAATAATTTTCTCGACATCCCACGAAGAACTGGATCGTATTCCCTTGCCCTTGCCCCCGAAGATACTTTTTTATCAAATTCCCCACTTTTTTGAAGAACTTTTCCTCATTCTCCTTCCAGCGCAGATCCACTTTTTCTAACAACTCAGTCTCGCGCTGCTGAAACCAATCTTCATCTCTTCGAGGCCCAGATGACTGACCCTCCGCCGGTGCACGTTTCTTCTTCGATTTTTTCTTCTGTGCTACCGGCGGAGGATCCCGTACACTGCCCTCTTCATCAATAGGATTCTCTCGAATCACCTGTCTCCGATGTACGGCGGTCGGTCTAGGAAACTCCACACCGATAGGATTCTCTCCAATCACCCGTCTCCAGAGTATTCCGATAGTTTGCTCCTCGGGAGTGGGCGTAAGACTCTCAAATGGCGGTGTGTCCATCTCGTTCAAAATTTTTAAAAAATAGGTTATAATCCGTTTCGTAAAAGTTCATAAATATTTAAAATGTTACTTACCTAGGCAAGGCAAAGAAACTAATCCATTCCGTATCCGGTGGCGTGACAAATACCCATTTCACACATCGGGGCATACCACCGTCATTAATAAGGCGTACACACACGACGGCCAAATACGGTATCGCCTCATATGCCTGCATCTACAATACGATTAAAGATCGGTACAACTATAAAATATAAAATAAAAAAAAAAGAATTATAAAATCCAAAATTTGTACTGAAGAGCCCAAACTGGACCATAAATATTATACTTCGATTTTACTGCTTCGACTTCCTTCGGTACAAAGCTCATGTAATGCAAGAGAGCATTGTACGTGTATGCTCCCCATGGAAAATCGTTCCACGCATCTATATCGTCGGCAAGAACCCACATCCGTGTCTCGACCTTCTTCGTGTCGGCAGTGCGAAGAAAAAACACATCGGGGCAAGACATTGGCCACCTTCAAATAATCGTCTTCAGAGAGGTTGCCGAGCTTGTCATTTTTCCATAAATTTAATAGCTCGCCTCCTGTTACTGGATTCCCTTTTGTGACTCTCATGTACACTCCAGACTCTTCAGGGGCACGAGTTGCCGTCCTATCGAAGGTAGATGCGCCGAAAAATAACCCGATTACGAGTGCATACTCGTACTGCGAAAATCGAATCTTCCGTCCGGATATGTGAAAACGGGCCTCCCCGGGCGGTGCCTGCACCTCATAGCACATCAACTGATGCAAAGCTATGATCGAACTCTTGCCCTTCCTCCAACAGAGCAAATGTCCAAACTGTCCGTCTATAAACCGACGAACTAGGTCAGTACCCCCCCCATCTAGAAAGACTGTTTTTTATTAGTTCGGGTAGACCATCTCTCCAATATGTCGTGACTTTTGGGTTCTTTTGTCTAACCGGTAGTCGGATATAAGCGAGCTGCAAGATTTACCGAAAAACGAATTAATTACCGAAACAGAATAAATAAGGGCCGATTTGACTTTTATTCGGCCGGAATGTATTAGGGCCGAATGTATTCCTTCTGGCCGAAGCAGGGGCCGAAGTAATTATTAGGGCCGAAGTCAGGGGCCGAAGATATTAGGGCCGATGCCTGCCGGGGTCGAATTTAATTCGGCAAGTCGGGGGCCGAAGCCTAAGCCTCGAAGGGCAACCGGGGCCGAAGCCTCAGAGGCCGAATTCTGTTCAGCCATTCGGGGCCGAATTTTATTCGACCAGCCGGGGGCCGAAGCCGATGCCACGAAACCCAATCGGGGCCGAATTCTCTTCGGCCAGACAGGGCCGATTTCTAGCCGACAACACGGGGCCGGGGCCGAAGGCATATTTAACTACGTCTGCCATAGTGAGGGCCGATTGAGTTATTCTTCATCGGCCCCAAAATCGGCCCTCCCATCGGCCCCAGTTTCAAAATTTTGCAGAAATTAAACACTACAATTCTCTCCAAATTCTCCACAATTTCATCAATACATGGACATTACAATGTAAACCCAACCATATTTCAACCTAAATTTCGTATATGAATGAAAAACAAACAAAATCATGGCATAAATTACTAACCTCAATTTCTGCGAAGACATTGAGATCGGCGGATGTGTCGTTCGACGGCGGCGAGCACGGCGTTGGCGGCGATTTCGGGCGGCGGGAGCGAGCGGCGAGAGGGAGGCGAGATCGAGAAAATACTCGAAGTAAAATGGTAAAACCGTAGTCAAACAGTTATATTCAATCGGCCCTCCATTATTGAAACTCGGGGCCGATGGTTGGGCCGATGGGGGGCCGATGAGTATCGGCCCTCAGTTAATAAAAACGGTTACAATTTTTCGGCCCTCAGTAAATTTCGGCCGTTACATAACGGCTACTTAAGCGTCAGGGCCGATAGCTCGGCCGAATAAGTCAGGGCCGATAGCTCGGCCGAATAAGTCAGAGCCGATAGCTCGGCCAAATATATATTTTTAAATTAATTATTAAAAATAAATGTTTATAAATTAAGTTTATTATTTTCCGAGGGCCGATGTCACGGCTCAATAGGGGCCGATCAAAATCGGCCCTTCAATTATAGCCATTTTTCTTGTTTTCGGCCGACTGGGGCCGATAGGTCGGCCGATCACGATCGGCCCTTTCTACAGATAAAATCGGCCTCAATTGGCCCTCACAATTGTTAATCGGCCCTCATCGGCCCTCCATCGGCCAGCGCCCACAAGAAGACAAAATGGCTAGATTTGTGTTTTTTTTTTAGTATGGCTAAATCTGTTTTTTTGTTTTTAGTTTGGTTAACAGAGCACATTTCCACTTCTTTTAAATGTTTATATTAATTTGAAGTACTACGAAAAATCTTTTCATTAATTAAGTAGAAGAAAAGTCAAAAGTTTCAAATAGGTACAAAAATCTAATAAAGATAAAACGCACAGTTATACCTCAATAAAATAATTGCTTTGAGACTGAAAGAAATATTCATTTAATGAAATTATTATTTTATCGAATATTAGTGTATTTATCTATATCGAGATCGAAAAAAATTATTATCTAAATAAAATTATTATTCTATTTAATATTATTTTATCGAGGTTTAATTGTAATATAATGTAAGTGTATAGCCAATTTTATTTTCTAAATTATGAATTTATCATATCTACCCATCATGACCAGTCCCTATCTCCCCAATTTTCCCACTTGCCGGATTTTCTGTCGGTGGAAATTATAAACCATTAAGCAACGGCTAATTATTAGTGATTTGTTTGTTATTCGGTGAACAATGTACTTCACGTACTATTCGGTGAACAATGTACTTCACGTACTAATTATTAGTGATTTGTTCGTTATTCGCGAATAGGAAACCTTTGTTCGCGAAGAGGATATCCATGTTGTGTCCGACAGTGATGAAGAAAATATTTTGGATAGTTCATCCGACGAAGAATACGATGAGGTGTCTGGTGCATTAAATCAATGTACGTTTGACGACTTTACGACATGAATCTGGATCACGTTGTGGACTATCCACTCCGTGAAGGTGCGACGTTTTGGGAGAAGACGGATTTGTTTGCTGTTGTTGCACTTCGGCACATGGAACAAAGTCTCGATTTTAGGGTGTCTCGTTCTGACAGTGGTCGGGTTGAGTATAAATGCAGACGGAGTCGTGATTGCCCATTTTTTCTACGGGCATCGTTTCGCAGAGATATGTTGTGAATTGTAAACTGCTTGCATGCCGAACACACATGTAATCGAGATTTTTTGCAAACTGGTCCAAGAAGGATTCGTGCAAAGTCCCTCGCTGCTTATGTTGCTCGGCAAATGCGCCGTCAAGAATCCGTCCTAAAATCGAAAGAAATTATGGCAGCTATCCAGAGGGAATTCGGCTTTCAAGCAAGCTATAGTGTTGCTAACGCGGTAGAGGCTGCTTATCCGGAAGCAGCCCATGACACTTGTTACTATCATCTTCAGAATAAGCTTACACGATATGATAACACGATATGATAAGCTTACACTATATAATAATATGAATTATAACATACATAATCAATTTAGTGAAACATAATTCCATAATAATCTCAGAGTATAAAACTTTTTTTCAAAAAAGTGTACTCAAGTTACATGATTACTTCAATTGAGTGGCCTACCATTGAGATTGAGTGATCTAAAATATAATGATTAATAATGTTTACACTGATGCAAAATATTTTTTTTAACATAAGGTTGGATGTAAAAAAAGGTCATAATAATATAATTTAATTTAAAAAAAATGTTGTCTTAATATATAAAGTAATCGTCTGGCGGTATTTTATAATCGGTTAGCGGTAACATCTTTGCAGTAATAGCAGCGAGCCCACTGAAGGCAGAAGTTAATAGTCAATTGTCTGGTTGTATTTGATAATCGTCTGATAGTCTCTGAACCCAAACCCAGAACCCTTATTTGGGATTTGAACCGTAAAGTACCCTAAACTATATATTAACTAAATTATATATTATATTTTAAATGATAACATAAAATTTGATTATAATAATATGAATTATAACATATATAATCTTAAAACGTGATTTAGTGGATTTGTTTATAATAATATGAATTATAACATATATAATCTTAAAACGTGAATTATAACTATTATCACCAGACGATAAATTCAAAGTTATGGATTTGTTTCTTTCTCCACATACCCAAAATCTCATATCACACAAAATGTAAATATTACTTAAATCATATAAATCCTGAAAATGTCATACATAAAATAGTTTCATTAACATTACATAAAAAGTCTAAGAGCCAAAATTCATAGGACACTTCCTTACTGTATGACCAATCTGATGACAGTTGCTATATTTTCTTGGTGCTCGTGGTCTACACCTATTTGTATCCGTATTTTGTGGAAATGTATTAAGATCCACGTCTGTTATTAAAGAAATACATGTATTACCATATAGAAAATAAAAAGTGAACTTTAATTCAATTTCGGTACATACATTCAAGCACTCTGTTGCATTGGATGTCATAAAATTAAAACGACGGGTAAGGCATTGCGAACGCGACCATCGGTGAACTCCAATACTCAAAAGCTTGCTATATGCACCATCGATGACGATATGGTTTATAATCGTCATCGCCTAGTTACAAGGTTCTGAACTAACAACATTGCCTAACTTCGCCAAGCGATAAAACTCAATCGCCTGGTCATAAACAACATAACATTCCACAAAAGTCGCATAAATGTATGTAGACAAGTACATTCAAACGATATTTAAAGTGAAGATAACTTAGATAAACACATTAGCCCTACTAAATCGCATACAATATGAAATTAAGAGTGAACCATGACCAATTTTTAACTAAACCGCATAAAATATTAAATTTTGTAGAAATGTGAATATGATAACTTACCGGATCAATCTTCTGTATGATATAACTAACAGGACTATAAGTTCTTACAAAATAAATGAAAGTTAATAAGTTTTTACTTTTTGTTAGAAAAAAACAGTTTTTTTAAGATGAGTAGTTGTAAGTTGCGATTGGAAGAGGCGATCTGGAAGGAGCAAGCAAAAAATTTACATGGAGAGAGTTTTTTTTTTCATTTCTTTGATATTTTTAATAATTTTTATCCTAGTTCTGTATTGAGCATAATAAAAAACAGAACTTAGAAACAAAGACTTTCTAATTTAAATAATTAAAATATATATTAAGTTACATAAAAATACATAAAAGTATAATTTTATGCATTTTATGGGATAGGCGATGATTATGGTAATTTAATGATACAAGCTAGGCGAAAGGCGATGGCGATGACAAAGACGATTAAATATATCAGCTAGGCGAAAGGCGATGGCGATGTGCAATGGCGATAACAATGGCGATGACCATGACGATTAAATAATTGTGGACCCTACTCACTAAAGTTGTCAGAAGTGGCTAGATAACTAGTTTTTTTTCACGGGTGGCTAATCTTCATATGTATTTTATCAAAACGGCTCTTTTTGCATATTACCCATTCTAATTTTGTAGTATATGAATTTTAAAATCTTTTTCTTAATACTTGAGTTTTTCAATTTATTAAAATTTGTGCATATGAGAAAATAATTAGAAAATCCTACGTGGAATAGTTGGCCGACCACCAAAATGACATCGTTTAAGCATATATATTAAACTTCGTTGTACTTTACTAAACAATGTCGACATGTTAGATTCAATTTTTTCGAAATTTTCACCGATGTACAAATTTTAATAAATTAAAAATTTATATTCCTTCTGTCCCGTCATTACTATTCCCTTTTATTTTTGTACAGAGATTAAAAAATTTTGTTAAAGAGATGGGATCAGGGCAAGTTGATCCGAACCGGGCTCTTGATCCCGGCCTAGTCTACGACACTACAACTCAAGACTATGTCAACCCTTTTTGTGCCATGAACTTCACTCAAGAACAAACCAAAACAATCATTAATATATGGGACGACCGACCTGTTTGGCAAAGGTGTTGTCGGAAAACACTCACCCACCAAAAGGTCATCCAATGAGATAGCACCATGTGGCGCTTTCTCATTGGTTGGCTATATTTTTTTTTGCAACGGATAAAATCGGGTATATCTTTTACATACTTTCATAATAAAAATTAAAAATTATACCAAAATTCGTGTTTTTTTTTTCTCTATAAATAGAGACCAATTTTGCCATATTTTTTCACACACTCAAATCCTACAATTTTGCCATATTTTTTCATACACTGAACTTTTTATATTTCGTCATTTGTAATTTCAATTTTTTGTTGATTTAATTTCGCTTTTCGCTTTCAATTATTGTTGTGTGTTTTATTAATTTATATGACTTTTACATTTTGTTCTATTAATTTAGTTAATTTTTATTATTAAAAAGAATAATATTATAATTACGAAATTTAAAATAATTAAAAATATATAATTTTATAATTGAGTGTTTGGGTGTTTGGGGTGGTCAGGGATAAAAGATAAAAGTGGAGGTGGTTGGATTGAGTTAAAATTGATAATATATGGAGGAGTGAGAAAGTAATTAAATATTAAGATGGTTGGGTATTTGGGGTGGTTGGGGATAAAAGTAGTCTTAGATAAAGCTACAACTGCTCGAAGGCAAACGCACACAGGGACAAAACACGAGTTTACTAGTTTTTTATATGTGGGAATACACGCTGGTGGCCAAAACGAAAAAAAAAATATAAATGTAGCTCAATTCTAAAACAAAACACTAAAGTAGCCATTTTGTCTTTATCCGGCGTAGGGCCGATGGGAGGGCCGATGGGGGGAGTCCATAGGCCCTCCATCGGCGGAGGGCCGATGGGAGGGCCGATGGGGGGGAGTCCATAGGCCCTCCATCGACGGAGGCCTATGGGAGGGGCCGATGGGGGGGAGTTCATAGGCCCTCCATCGGCGGCGGGCCGATGGGGGCCGATGAACTCCCCCTTCGGTATTTCTATTCGAATATTGATATTCGTATTCGAATTTTTAATATTCAAGTTCGAATATAAATATTTGATTCGATTCGATTAGTATTCAAATACAAATACAAAATTATGATATTCGATTCGATATTCGAAAATATTCAATTAAATATAAATATATAATACATTTATAAAAATATTTATATAAAAAATATATTTTATAAAACTTAATATAATAAATTTAATAATTTTGAATATATATATTTAAAACTTAAATATTTATTTCAAAATATATAATACATTTTGAATATATTTTATAAATTTTGAATAAATTTAAAACTTAAATATTTATTTCTTAAATATATAATTTTGAATCGAATAGTTTCGAATCGAATCGAATCGCATTAAATACGTACCAAATTTGAAATTATTAATTTTTTTTTTACTGTGATGGCCGATGGCATTAAAAATTTCTGTGATGGCCCCAAAATTTGAATTTTTTTTGAGGGCCGATGGCCCTCTGGTTGACCTTTTTTTTTTTTGTTCAGGGCCGATGCCCTCTTAAATTTTTTTTTAAATATGTTGAGAGCCGATGGAGATCGGCCCTCCATCGGCCCTCGGCCCTGGTAATTATTTCTGATTTTTTTCTTTAGGGCCGATGGACTCCATAGGCCCTCCATCGGCCCTCCCATCGGCCCTCCGCCGGATAAAGACAAAATGACTACTTTTGTGTTTTGTTTTAGTGATAGGCTACATTTGTGTTTTAATGTTCAAATAGTGAAAATGCCTCTTTTTATATTATATATAGAGTGTATTCACTTTTTAATTATATTTAAGCTTGACATATTTATTGATAATTTTCTTTAGACATCTTTTAAATAAAGAAGATTCTTCAATAAAAAAAAAATTAGAGGTGATTCAAAAACTGAAATTCTCACTAGACAAAGATGAAGCATTAACTCAATTGGTGACCAATAGCATACTACCACGTGGGATTCGCCAAGATTATGAATATAATGACTTCTCGAAATCACTATTAACTAAACAATTTCCAAAAAAAAATACTTCCTTCTAAGGCGGAACGCTCCCTACTATTTTTACATCCCACAACTTCGGTAGATCCGTTAGCCCGTTCATCTTGAGCTATTAACTAAAAAAATTCTAAAAAAGAATATTTTATCCATCCCGCTATTAACGTCTTATATTTTCTTTTTGGACTGTTCCATTATTAACATCATGCTCCTAAAAAAGCAAAAATTAACTCTTTTACAATCGCTAAGGATCATCTATCCCACAAATGGTGGGCCACTTGGTGGCCCACCAATCACGCGGTGTCACGCGTGCATTGGTGGGCTACTTTTTTATAAGTCAAATATTTATTTATTGGTAACATAGTCCACCAACGCACGCGTGGCACCGCGTGATTGGTGGGCCACCGAGTGGTCCATCGAAAATGGGCCAGAAGATCCGGATTGTTTTACAATCTCTTTCCAAATAGGATTATTTTAGAAATTTATGATTTTTAATGTTTTGAAAATTTTAAATTATTTATTCAATTACAATATAAATAATATTAAAAAAATAAATCAATCGTCTCAATTATGCCTTAATAAAATTTAAATAAATTCTTATTCCTTCCTATCAATATATAATTAAAATTCATAAAACATACATCCAAATAAAATATTAATCTCTTTATTGAAAAGAATGATAACGTTAATAACTTAATATAGGGAATATAAAATAATAATTGGTATGATCAATATCTTATTCTTGTCCACCAATCTTGACCTGTCCCTGTCTCCCAAAATTTTCCCACTTGCAATTTTTTTCGTCGGAGGAAATCATATTTAATATTAATATTTTCTCTTCTAATAATAGGCCATTAGGCACGGCTAGTTTAAACTTCTATCAATCCTCAGCTAATGTCCAATTAGTGCTTCAGTTATAAATCATCTCCTACACCAAAATATTAGCATTTTAGAATGTGATGAGGAATATTATAATGAAATTAAGCAGCAGCTTGAAATCGAGTTTAAAATCATTTACATAAGATTTGGAATGATAACAGATATAGTTACAGGAGGAGGTTCAAATGTGAACAACATGTTATCGTGTGAACGTGTGAACACTGCACTTTAAAGACAAATGTACTGCATTTTAAAGGCAAAGATACTGCATTTTAAAGTACAGTACGTTTGTCTTTAAGTGCAGTACGTAAAATACAGTATTAAAGTGCAGTATATCTACCTTGAAAGTGCAATACGTTTGTCTTTAAAGTACAGTGATCATACGTTCATACAATAAGGATTGTTCACACGGGAACCACTCTCTATAGTCACATTCCCATCCCATGAGAATAAACTAAAGTTTAATATTACTCATTCCATCCCGCTATTTGTGATTCATTTTCTTATTTGAAACGTCCAAATAAAAGTGGCTCATTCCAATAAAAAAAAAAAAAGAGAAAGAGATCAAATAATCTACACCTCATAATACAACTCTACTTAAAAACTGAGTCATGAATACTGAAATGGAGGGAGCGGTGAAATTATTTGTCTAAATGTTAGTCAGTAGCTCTTTCTTGCACTAAATGCAAACAGCAGCGACTTTGACCCAGTAAAAAAAAATCACCATCACAAGTAAAGCTAAAGAAGCAAGAGACTGAGTTCAATTCCCACCGAGACTGTTATGTGATTTGTCTGTCATCTTATCACATTAAGGGTGGTTGAACCCTCCTATGTGGTTTGCAGGCTACTGCACAAAAAACGTGGTTTACTCAGTGCGCACCGAAGGTAGCGGCTGCGGGTTCTATGAAAAAAAAAAAGACGACCAATGACTCATCATCAAGAAGAAGATAAGGTATAATAATTAACCCATAAACGGACTTTCGCAGGATGAAAGAACTAAATCTCTAGTCTCTCTGTCCATCTTCAGACAAGAAGATGAATCTGCTTCAAGCAGTTTGTATGATTCTACTTTCTTGCTTTCTGCTTGCTTCAACTTCAGCAGCAGCAGAAAGATCGACATACATTGTACACATGGATAAATCCTTCATGCCTAAAGCATATTCCTCCCACCATTACTGGTATTCTTCCCTCCTTCAATACGCAAAATCAACCGCCCAAACGCACGAGCTCGTCTACACTTACGACCACGCATTCCATGGATTCTCCGCAGTCATGTCGGAATCCGAACTTGCAGCATTGAAGTCCTCGCCGGGATTCCTCTCAGCTTACGCTGATGATCTCGTCACGCCGGATACAACTCATACATACAAATTCCTCTCTTTGAACACGGCAACCGGGATTTGGCCGGCGTCGCAGTACGGAAAAGACGTCATCATCGGGGTCGTCGATTCCGGTATATGGCCGGAGAGTCCGAGTTTTAACGACGACGGAATGACACAAATTCCGGAGAGGTGGAAGGGAATTTGCCAAAGCGGCGACCAATTTAACACTTCTCTCTGCAACAAGAAAATCATCGGAGCAAGATACTTCAATGAGGGATCTAAAGCTGCAAATCCGGATATCAACATAACTGTGAATTCAGCAAGGGATGAATACGGCCATGGGACCCACGTGGCGTCGACGGCCGCCGGAAACTACGTTAATGGAGTTTCCTTCTTCGGTTATGCTCCGGGGACTGCAAGAGGAGTTGCTCCACGCGCTAGAATCGCTGTATATAAAGTGATTGGTTGGAACGGAGGGGACTTCGAATCCGACGCTCGCCGGAATCGACCAAGCCGTCGCCGACGGAGTCGACATTCTATCAATCTCTCTAAGCTATCGGCAGAGATTATTGTATGAGAATCCACTTGCTATAGCTGGATTTGGTGCGAGAGAGAAGGGAGTTCTTGTTTCGATCTCCGCCGGAAACCGCGGTCCCGGCGCTGCAACTCTGCTGGATGGCATCCCTTGGGCTGTTCTAGTAGCATCCGGGACAGTTGACCGGTGGTTCGCCGGAACGTTAAGTCTCGGCAACGGGAAGGCCATTACCGGATGGACAATGTTTCCGGCAAGGGCTGTTGTGAGAAACTTGCCTCTTGTTTATAATGAGACTTTATCTGCTTGCAATTCAACTGAATTACTAAATGAGGCTCCTCAAGGAAGCATTATCATATGCAACATTACTGATAACGACGACGAAAGCTCCAAATTCGCCTCCTTAATGAGCGATCTACGCCAAACCAATGTCGAAGCAGTTGTCATCATTTCTAAGGATACAAGCATATTGAGATCGATCTCGTTTCCACACCCAGGAGTCGTGATCACGCCCTCCGAAGCGGAGGGAGTGATCAGCTACGCATCGAGTAGTCAAACCCCAACAGCCACTATTGATTTCCAGCAGACAATTCTTGGGACTGAGCCAAGAGCTGCCCCGGCTCTCTCCGCTTCCTCCTCACGAGGACCCGGTAGAAGCTACAGAAGAATCTTGAAGCCCGACATAATGGCTCCCGGAGTTTTAATCTTAGCAGCGTATAACCCCTACACTATTGGACCAAGTATAGGCAACATATTCCTCTCTAGTGATTACACTCTGTTATCCGGAACATCAATGGCTTGCCCTCATATCTCCGGCATAGCCGCCCTTCTCAAAGCCGCTCATCCGGATTGGAGCCCTGCAGCTATCCAATCTGCCATGATGACAACTGCAAATCCCCTTGATAACACTAACCAACCAATCAAAGACATGGGGTTTGACTATCAAGAAGCTTCTGCTTTAGGGATGGGAGCAGGGCAAGTTGATCCGAACCGGGCTCTTGATCCGGGGCTAGTCTACGATGCTACAGTTCAAGATTATGTCAATCTTGTTTGTGCCATGAACTTCACTCAAGAGCAAACCAGAACAATTGTTAGATCAAGCTACAACTGCTCGAAGGCAAATGCGGATTTGAACTACCCTTCTTTCATTGCTCTGTATGCAACTGAAGAGAACAGAACTACAACAGCAAAGTTCAAGAGGACAGTCACAAATGTAGGGGAAGGTGCAGCTACATACATTGTCAAGATACGACAACCGAAGAACACCACGGTAAGAGTATCACCACAGACACAAGTTTTCAAGAAGAAATATGCAAAGAGAAGCTACACCGTGACTATTCGGTATACGAGAAACAATGATATTTATAGCACAGATGGCTCACTCACTTGGATTGAAGTGAAAGGCAAACGCACAGTCAGAAGCCCCATTGTGATCTATCCTGATATCAACAGTGATGATTAGTTTCCTCCTCCTTAGTTGAAATATCTCTATTGTATCTATCAATCTTGTGAGTTCTAATAATTTCATGTTCTCAAGAAAATAATGCAATCCATGACATGGAAAATGTAATCCATGATTTCTGTTATCAATACCCCCAAATTTTCACTTGCAAGAAACACATAAGATGATAATTTCAGAAAACCTATCATATAAATGTTCTACACTTTGACTTATCAAAACGCCCAAATCGTCAATAGCAGAAACAGCAGAGGAATGCAATTTCAACAAAACCTAGTTTTCCAGAAATTAGCATTTCCACGGCATTGATGTAGGATAGCTGTAAAAGCATAGCTAAGTAAGTACCTGCTCTTGTTTCATCGGAAATTAGGTGATGAAGGTGATGAAATTCCGCATATTCCGATCTTTTCATCCACGCGCAGACGTTTTCCGCATACGATAAAACGGAATTTACCAAATTTCATCAACTCCTCCATCACTAGGGTTTCACACCCTGACAGTTTCGCGAGCGAGTTCGTAGTTCGTACACAGCTATAATATTTTGATCTTCGCGCTCGATCAAAAATATTGATCGAATTTGATTTATAGTAACATTTTGATCATCGCCAGTGGATGGATTTCAGAGAGCTGGACAGAGGAACGTGATAATGGCGCAAACCCAATCCAAGAATGAGTAGCGCCGGCCTTATTCCTAGCCTAAATTCTAATTTTCCGAGTCCACTTCCGGGTCGGATTCAAGAACAACATTGCCATAGTAAATAGCTTAAATAAATTGCGTGTTTTAAATGTATGCTGCTTTTTTTTTTAAGTTTAAAATAAGTTAGAATAATCGAAGCCTAAATGTTGGCAAAAGATATTTTTCAAAAGTAGAAACAAAAAATATTATAAATCAAAAACAGTTTATTGTAATTGTTTAGAATACTATTTTTTTTTCTAAAATTATTATTTTTTTCTTTCTAAATATTTTTTTCCTAATATTACAACTTTTGCTTAAAACAACTAAGAAATTTTAAATATAAATAGCTAAAAATTATTTATAAAAATTATTCTAAATACTGATTGCTTATGTGTTTGAAGTCTCTTTAATGATATGAAATACAAGTCCACAAATTGTCTAGTTACAATATGAATTGATGCTTGGACTTAAATACCAAAGAGTATATGTTTATAAATTATTGTAATTATTGAAGCATATTCCCTCCTTTCCACTTTCATCGTCCAATTTATTTTTAAATTTTAATACAAAATTAAGAAATTGTCCAATTTATTAAAAATTAAGTATAAAATAGTGAAATCCAATAAATTATATTTTTTCAATTACAAAATTGTTGCACATTTTAGTGGTGGCGCAGTTTTTTAGGATAATTATTATTTGTGTGCAAAGTTGTATTCTTTTTGTCCCATTATTCGTGTCTAGTTTGAAATGGACACGAAAATTAAAGTATTGAGTATAAAGTAAAAAATGGTGGATTTAGAAGGTTGAAAAATTGTGTAAACTTAAAAAGTGTGTGGGTCTAGGAGATTGGAAATTGGTATAGTTTATTTTCATTTTGGATAGTGAACCTAAATAATGGGATATCCATTTCGAATATAGTGGACATGAATAATGCTATAGAGGGAATATAAAGTTGTGAAGCCTATAAAAAATTGTGTAATAATTTATCAAAAAAAAAAATAAGTGGACGAGAATTTTATGACGGCTCAATCTAATATACTGGACAAAAATAGTAGACGGAATAATGAGACAGAAAAGGAGTACAATACTCCCTCTGTTCCGCCCGACTTGTCATGTATTCCTTCTCTCGGGCCGTCTCACCCGACTTATCTTGTTTCCTAAAAAGGAAAATAATTACTACACAAACTTCTAATTTTTCTTTGTGGGGCCTACCTTTCTACAGGCAATCACCCATTCATTTACACACAATCACGCACTCATCTTAATCTCCGTGCCGAAAAGAAACAACACAAGTCGGGCGGGACAAAGGGAGTATTATTTTAAGTTAAAAAAGAATGTAAATAATTTGAGTGAGACGGAGAGTGAATAGGACAGAAAGAAAATCTTATTATCATACTAGACGGATGGTGCAAGGTGGATGATTGAGTTGGTGTTGACTGTGTTTTTAGCCCTAATGGCCTTACATTTTTTAAATGTTTGAATTTTTCTTTTAATGATATTTTAATATGTTGGAATGTTTGAAGATCGTCTTTTGAGTTTTCCCCTTTTTCTTTTTGGCTTTCCTTAGACTACTTTTATCGTGTTGAAAATAGAAGTGTTTGGTCCAACTAAATGGTTAAAAATAAATTGACATACAGCTAGGCAAACACTTGGGGCAAACAAGTTCATCCAATGAGATGGCGTCATGGCGCTTTCTCATTTGTTGGTTGTATATTTTTCTAACAGATAAAATTGAATATATCTTTTACACACTTTCATGAATATATATATATATATATATATACCAAAATTCATGTTTTTTCTCTCTGTAAATAAAGATCAATTTTGCCATATTTTTTCACATAATAAAATCCTACAATTTTCTCTCATTTTGTTATCATTTTACAAAATTTATGCTTTCAACCCATATATCCAAATAACTACAGTTCTCAAAACTTCCGTTATTCACAATGCTATTATCTTTGCTTCGAAATTTTTTGCTTTCCTCTTTCAATTATTGTTGTGTGTTTCATAAATATTATTTATATGAGTTTTACATGTTTTTTCTATGATTTTAGTTAATTTTTATTACGGAATATAAAATAATTAAAAATATTTAATTTGATAATTGAGTTATTGAATGTTTGGATGTTGGAGGGTGGTCAGGGATTAAAGAAAAAAATGGAGGAGGTTGAATTAAGATAAAATTGATAGTATATAGAGAAGTGAAAAATTAATTAGTTGGTGTTTGGGGTGGTTGGAGAGAAAAATAGTCTTAGACTACGAATATACATGACCACCTAAATACCCAACCAACCCAACCATTCTAATATTTAATTAATTTATCTCTTCTCTTTATACTTCATTTTACTTTCAAACCAACCATCTCTACTTTTTATCATTTATCCCTAACCACCCAACCATGCCCAACCAACTATATTTTTTATATATTCTAATTATTTAATATTAATAATAATTATTTAAATTTTAAGGCGTAAAAATTAACTGAAATTGTAGAAAAAATTACAAAGCTCGAAATCGTACAAACTAAAATATAGGGAACATATGACAGTAATTGAAAGACGAAATTAAAACAACGAAAAACTAAAATTACAAACAACAAAATAAATAAAATTCAGTTATTATCGCCGAATTTACGTCAAATATGCTCGCTCAACGTCTTTTCGTGCAGCCTCTTGATGTAGTGCAAATAATTTATGCTTTCGAATGAGATGAGCTTTAATAGATTTGATGGAGTAGGTACGTAATGTCTTGGGGAGAGGGCTTTCTAAGGTATTCGTCGCCGAAGTTAGAAATTACACCATCAACAAATTTATTTAGTGATTTCCTTATGAGCTGGCCGCTCATCCGTAAATATTCATCATGCAAATCTGCTGCTGTGCCGTATGCGAACACCCTCATAGCTGCAGTGCATTTCTGAATAGGAGACATACCGAGACGGTCAACGGCATCACGCTTTTGTTGAAAAAACTCGTCGGTGGCAACTAGTTGATTCATTATACGTAGGAACAACGGCTTCCGCATGCGATACCTTGTTCGAAAAGTCTCTTCGGGATAAGATTGGATTTTCCAAAAAGTACTGCTCGAACACACCTTCATGGCCCTTCTCACGTCCACGTTCTATAAATCGTATCTTTTGCTTAACAACATGATCTGTTGGTTGTAGTGATAAAACCTCTGCTTAAATGGCCACTTGTTCGACAACGTTGTCAATAATGCGATCTTCTTCAGCATGTTATTCGTAAAAAGATTCATGATTTTCCCACCAACCATCATCTTCGAGATAATCGGAAACATTAAAATTAGAACTTGACTCCATTTGTTTGGGGGCGCTAGGATAAGTTGTTTGTGAGAGAATTTGTGTAAATAGTGTAGATATAATGCAAATAGTGTAGAGAGATTTGGTAAGTGATATATTTAAAGTAGAGAGATCATGGGTGAACAAAATTGCATTTATTGCAAATAGTGTTGCAAAAAGTGTTGTTTTTTTATCACTGGTGAACAAAATTGCATTTATTGCAAATAGTGTTGCAAATAGTGTTGCTTTTTTTATCACGGGTGGACAAAATTGCATTATTGCATCGATAAAAGTGATTACGCGTGAAGCAAAGAAGAAATTATTGAAAGCACTATTGGGCTCTATTTATAGAGAATGAAAAATTATGAATTTTGATATAATTTTTATTTATTTTTATAATATATATTATTAAAAAATATTTATTTTTCTATTTACAAAAAAATAATATTAAGAATCGATGGGATGATACCAAGTGCAACATCTCATTGGCCAAAAAATTCCAACCACCTGGTGGCATTGAGCAACAAAACCCACCCGAGTCACTCTTTCTCTCTCCTCCCTCACCTATTTTTTTCTTCTTTTTTTTGCTTAGTCTTACAATACACCCATGTTAACATTTCTTTATTTCTTAGGAATTGAGGCTTGACACTATGAGATTGCAAATACTATTTTCCCAATTTTGTATACTTTTTAAGTTCTATTTAAAAACACTTCATAAATTCTCTAATAAAATTCTCCAATAAATCATTTTTACGAATTTATCATTAATAAAATTATATAATAAACTATTTTTACCAATTAGTCATTAATAAGAACTCTAGAAAATTTAAAATAAAAAATTAAGCTATTACCAACACGAGTTTACGACGTTTTTATATTATATATAGAGTGTATTCACTTTTTATTTATATTTAAATTTGACATATTTATTGATAATTTTCTTTAGACATATTTAAATAAAGAAGATTCTTCAATAAAAAAATTAGAGGTGATTTGAACTCTAAACGAGATGAAGCATTAACTCAACTGGTGACCAATAGCATACTACCACGTGGGATTCGCCAAGATTATGAATATAATGACTTCTCGAAATCACTATTAACTATTAACTAAACAATTTCCAAAAAACAAGACTTCCTTCTAAGGCGGAACGCTCCCCTGCCGATGTATTTTTTACATCTCACAGCTTCTGCAGATCACTTAGACACGTTTATCTTCGGCTATTAACTATACAATTTTTTTTTTAAAAATAAATATTTCATCTATCCCACTATTAACGTCTTTTTTTTTTTGTTCCATTATTAACATCATGCTCCTAAAAAAGGAAAAATTAATTCTTTTACAATCTCTTTCGAAAAAGTTTATTTTAGAAATTTTTGATTTTTAACATTTTGAGAATTTTACAATATGAAAAAATATCGAAAAAATAAATCAATCGCCTCAACTATGCATTAATAAAATTTGAATAGATTTTTATTCCTTCCCATCAACATATAATTAAAACTCATAAAATATACACTCAAATAAAATATTAATCTCTTTATTGAAAAGAATGATGACGTTAATAACTTAATAGAGGGAAAATAAAATAATAATTGATACTATCAATATCTTATTCTTGTCCACCAATCTTAGCCGTCCCTGTCTCCCAAATTTTCCCACTTGCAAATTTTTTTGTCAGTGGAAATCATATTTAATATAGTGGAAATATATGTTTATATTCATTCCCACTTAAAAAAATATAAAATTATCCATTCATTATAATTATAGTTACAAAATATCTAAGTTTATCAATTTACTATACTTTTTCACTTGTGTCAATGAGTGCTGAGGGGAGCTATAGGTGCCGACGAGTGCTGATGGTAAGCCTACGGGTGCCGATAGTAAGCCTATTTCCATCAGATGTGCACTGCCTTTAGTGCCGATGGAGTGTCTATGGAGTGCCTATGGGTTATGCGGAGAACTCAAAATTTCTATCAGCATCATAGGCACTCATAAGCGCCCATAAGCATCCATAGGCTCATAAGCACTCCATCGGCATTCAAGACAGTGCACATCTGATGAAAATTGGTTCACCATCGACACCCGTATGCTTACCTTCGACACTCGTAGGCACAAGTAAAAAAGTGAATAATTTGATAATGTTATGTATTTGGTGAACATAACTTTAAGAAATGAGTAATATTATGTTATTTTTAGTGGGAATGAGTATTTGAGCAAATGTCTCTTTAATATTTTCCCTTCTAATAAATAATAGGCCATTAGGCAACGGCTAGTTTAAACTTCTATCAATCCTCAGCTAATGTCCAATTAGTGCTTCAATTTTAAAATCATCTCCTACACAAAAATATTATTCCCTCCGTCCCATTGGAATTCCAATGGGCGCAGGAATTTAAGAGGTTGTATTTATGAGTTAATCTTTATGACACACTTGTAAGATTAAATAATATTTTAAACTTAATCTCTTCCTACTCTATTTACCACCTACTCTACCTAAGCTATTTTAATTTCAAAATTACTTTGATTATATAAACAACAACAAATTAATCGAGGGTTTAGATGTGAAATTTTAATTCGAATGTTTTGATATGTCGCCAATCTTTTCATAACAGTAGCCAATCTTTAAAATAAATATATCAAAAACCTTGATATGGATAGTCAATCTGTCTTGAACGCTCCCCTACCGATGTATTTTAAATTTTTTATATCACATAGCTTCGGCAGATCGCTTAGCCACGTTTATATTCGGCTATTAACTAAACAATTTCCAAAAAAAAATACTTCATCCATCCAGCTAATAACGTCCTATATTTTTTTGGGGGCTGTTCCATTATTAACATCATGCTCCTAAAAAAGCAAAAATTAACTCTTTTACAATCTCTTTTCAAAAAGCTTATTTCCCACACGATTCCACTTCGTTTCGAACTTAAAAATTTATGATTTTTAACGTTTTAAAAATTTTAATTATTTCATCAATTAAAATATGAAAAAATATCGAAAAAATAAATCAATCGCCTCAACTATGCCTTAATAAAATTTGAATGAATTCTTATTCATTCCCATCAATGTATAATTAAAACTCATCAAATATACACCCAAATAAAATATTAATCTCTTTATTGAAAAGAATGATGGCGTTAATATCTTAATATAGGCAATATAAAATAATACTCCCTCCGTCCTGTTATTTGTGGCTCAATTAGTTTCGACACGGGAATTAAGAGAGTAGATGATAAAGTATGAAAGAGAGTAGATGATAAAGTATGAGAGAGAAGATGAGTAAGATAATGCAGAGAGTATGAGAGAAAAATGATACAGTATGAGAGAGAATGTAATAAAGTAGGAGAGATAAGATGATAGAGTAGGAGTAATTTTTTACCAAATTAGGAAATTGAGCAAAAATAATGGGACACCCCTTTCGAAAAAGTGAGTCACAAATAGCGGGACGGAGGGAGTAATTGGTACGATCAATATCTTATTCTTGTCCACCAATCTGACCTGTCCTTGTCTCCCAAATTTTCCCACGTTTTTGTCAGTGGAAATCATATTTAATATTTTCCCTTCTAATAAATAATAGGCCATTAGCAACGGCTAGTTTAAACTTCTATCAATCCTCAGCTATTGTCCAATTAGTGCTTCAGTTTTAAAATCATCTCCTACACCAAAATATTAGCATTTTAGAACGTGATGAGGAATATTATAATGAAATGAAATTAACCAGCAGTTTGAAATCGAGTTTAAAATTATTTATATAATATTCGGAATGAAAATTAAGTATTAATACGAAGCTTTTAAATATAATACTCACTCCGTCCCATAAAAAACATCTCATTTATATAGGGCACGGAGATTAAAAATTTTGTATTGTATCGTGTATATTATTTTACTTTTGATTTGTTAATTTTACTCCACATGTTTTTTGTTTTTTTAATAAACAAGACACTTTCTATAAGATAGCCTATAAAGGAAAATAAGACACTTTCAATGGGACGAATGAAATATAAAACTTTTAAATACAATTCTATAATTTTGATTGTGATAAACGTATAACAAATAACGGATATAGTCCCATTCCCATCCCTAAGTTAAAATTTATTATTTCCGTTCCGCTATTTGTAACTCATTTTCTTATTTGAGACCTCTAAAAAAAAGTGACTCATTCAAAGAAAAAGAAAAAGAAAGAGATGATGCGGACCAAATTTAACTGTAAAAAAATCAAACAATCTACTTCTCATAATATAAATGCCTAAATTCCCCACCCAGTAAAAATAAAATAAAATCACCATCTCAAGTAAAGCTAAAGAAGCAAGAGAGTAATGACTCAGCATCAACTGAAGTAGAAGTAGAAGATAAGTTATAAAAATAATAATTAAACAAAAATCGAAAGGATTTATAAAAAGACACTTTTCTAGGATGCAAGAAACAAATCTCTTGTTCTTTCTCTCAATCTTCAGACATGAAGATGAATCTACTTCAAGCAATTCCTATGATTCTACATTCTTGCGTTCTGCTTGCTTCAACTTCAGCAGCAGCAGAAAGATCAACATACATTGTACACATGGATAAAGCCTTCATGCCTAAAGCATATTCCTCCCACCATTACTGGTATTCTTCTCTCCTTCAATCCACAAAATCGACCGCCCAAACACACGAAACCGAACCGAAGCTCGTCTACACTTACGACCATGCCTTCCATGGCTTCTCCGCAGTGTTGTCGGAATCCGAACTTTCAGTGTTGAAGTCCTCGCCCGGATTCCTCTCAGCTTACGCTGATGATCTCGTCACGCCGGATACAACTCATACATACAAATTCCTCTCTTTGAACACGGCAACCGGGATTTGGCCGGCGTCGCAGTACGGAAAAGACGTCATCATCGGGGTCGTCGACTCCGGTATATGGCCGGAAAGTCCGAGTTTTAACGACGACGGAATGACTCAAATTCCGGCAAGGTGGAAGGGAATTTGCCAAAGCGGCGACCAATTTAACACTTCTCTCTGCAACAAGAAAATCATCGGAGCAAGATACTTCAATGAGGGATCTAAAGCTGCAAATCCGGATATCAACATAACTGTGAATTCAGCAAGGGATGAAACCGGCCATGGGACCCACGTGGCATCGACGGCCGCCGGAAACTACGTTAACGGAGTTTCCTTCTTCGGTTATGCTCCGGGGACTGCAAGAGGAGTTGCTCCACGCGCTAGAATCGCTGTATATAAAGTGATTGGTTGGAACGGAGGGGACTTCGAATCCGATGCGCTCGCCGGAATCGACCAAGCCGTCGCCGATGGAGTCGACATTCTATCAATCTCTCTAAGCTATGGACAGAGATTATTGTATGAGAATCCACTTGCTATAGCTGGATTTGGTGCGAGAGAGAAGGGAGTTCTTGTTTCAATCTCCGCCGGAAACCGCGGTCCCGGCGCTACAACTCTGCTGGATGGCATCCCTTGGGCTGTTCTAGTAGCATCCGGGACAGTTGACCGGTGGTTCGCCGGAACGTTAACTCTCGGCAACGGGAAGGCCATTACCGGATGGACAATGTTTCCGGGAAGGGCTGTTGTGCGAAACTTGCCTCTTGTTTATAATGAAACTTTATCTGCTTGCAACTCAACTGACTTACTAAATGAGGCTCCTCAAGGAAGCATCATCATCTGCAACATTGCTGTTGACAACAACCAAAGCTCCAAATTCGCCTTCCTAAAGAGCGATCTACTCCAAACCAATGTCGAAGCAGTTGTCATCATTTCTAAGGATACAAGCATATTGAGATCGATCTCGTTTCCACACCCAGGAGTCGTGATCACGCCCTCCGAAGCGGAGGGAGTAATCAGCTACGCATCAAGTAGTCAAACCCCAACAGCCACTATTGATTTCCAGCAGACAATTCTTGGGACTGAGCCAAGAGCTGCTCCGGCTCTCTCTGCTTCCTCCTCACGAGGACCCGGTAGAAGCTACAGAAGAATCTTGAAGCCCGACATAATGGCTCCCGGAGTTTTAATCTTAGCAGCATATAACCCCTACGCTATTGGACCAAGTATAGGCAACATATTCCTCTCTAGTGATTACACTCTGTTATCCGGAACATCAATGGCTTGCCCTCATATCTCCGGCATAGCCGCCCTTCTCAAAGCCGCTCATCCGGATTGGAGCCCTGCAGCTATCCAATCTGCCATGATGACAACTGCAAATCCCCTTGATAACACTAACCAACCAATCAAAGACATGGGGTTTGACTATCAAGAAGCTTCTGCTTTAGGGATGGGAGCAGGGCAAGTTGATCCGAACCGGGCTCTTGATCCGGGGCTAGTCTACGATGCTACAGTTCAAGATTATGTCAATCTTGTTTGTGCCATGAACTTCACTCAAGAGCAAACCAGAACAATTGTTAGATCAAGCGACAACTGCTCGAAGGCAAATGCGGATTTGAACTACCCTTCTTTCATTGCTCTGTATGCAACTGAAGAGAACAGAACTACAACAGCAAAGTTCAAGAGGACAGTCACAAATGTAGGGGAAGGTGCAGCTACATACATTGTCAAGATACGACAACCGAAGAACACCACGGTAAGAGTATCACCACAGACACTAGTTTTCAAGAAGAAATATGCAAAGAGAAGCTACACCGTGACTATTCGGTATACGAGAAACAATGATATTTATAGCACAGATGGCTCACTCACTTGGATTGAAGTGAAAGGCAAACGCACAGTCAGAAGCCCCATTGTGATCTATCCTGATATCAACCGTGATGATTAGTTTCCTCAGTAGTTGAAATATCTCTACTGTATCTATCAATCTTGTGAGTTCTAATAATTTCTGTTCTCAAGAAAATAATGCAATCCATGACATGGAAAATGTAATTCATGATTTCAGTTATCAAAAACCCCAAATTTTCACTCGCAAGAAACACGTAAGATGATAATTTCAGAAAATCTACCCATATAAATGTTCTACACTTTGACTTATCAAAACGCCCAAATCGTCAATAGCAGAAACAGCAGAGGAATGCAAGCTAAGTAAGTACCTGCTCTTGTTTCATCGGAAACTAGGTGATGAAATTCCGCATATTCCGATGTTTTCATCCACGCGCAGACGTTTTCCGCAGACTGACAAAGGTGCAATAAAACGGAATTTACCAAATTTCATCAACTCCTCCATCACTAGGGGAAAACACCCTGACAGTTTCGCGAGCGAGTTCGTAGTTCGTACACAGCTATAATATTTTGATCTTCGCGCTCAATCAAAAATATTAATCGAATTTGATTTATATTAACATTTTGATCATCGCCAGTGGATGGATTTCAGAGAGCTGGACAGAATCGTCATCATGGCGCAAACCCAATCCAAGAAGGGTTTTAAGCTCAATTTACAAGTAGCGCCGGCCTTATTCCTAAGCTAAATTCTAATTTTCCTAGTCGACTAACGGGTCGGATTCAAGAACAAGACTGCGTAGTGTTTGGAATAACTTAAATAAATTGCGTACTTAAAATATAGGCAGCTGTTTTTTAATAATTTAAAATAAATTAGAATAAACGGAAACTTAAAAATTTAAAAGAGATATTTTTTAAAAGCAGAAACAATTTTTTTTTAAAAAAAAACAACTTGTTGAGAATATTTAGAATACTATTTTTTTTTCTTTCTAAAATTAATTTTTTTTATAATATTACAACTTTTGTTTAAAACAACTAAGAAATTTTAAATATAAATAGCTAAAAAATATTTATAAAAGTTCTTTAAAATACTGATTGCTTTTGTGTTTGAAGTCTCTTTAGTGATATGAAATACAAGCCCACAAGTTGTCTAATTAGAATATGAATTGATGCTTTGATTAAAATACCAAAGAGTATATGTTTATACATTATTGTAATTATTGAAACATATTCCCTCCTTTCCACTTTCATCGTCCAATCTACTTTTAATACAAAAATTAAGAAATTGTCCAATTTATTTTTATTACAAAAAATAAGAAACTTTTTAGTTGTATAAAATAGTGAAATTCAATAAATTTTATTTTCTCAATTACAAAATTCTTGCACATTTTAATGGTGGCACAGTTTTTAAGGAAAGTTATTATTTGTGTGCAAAATTGTATTCTCTCCGTTCCATTATTCATGTTTTCTTTGAAATGGACATGAAATTTAAGGTATTGAGTATAAAGTAAAAAATGATGGATTCAAAAGGTTGAAAAGTAGTGTAAACTTAAAAAATGTGTGGGTCTAGGAGATTGGAAATTGGTATAGTTTATTTTCATTTTGGATAGTGAACCTAAATATTGGGATATCCATTTCGAATATAGTGGACATGAATAATGGAACAGAAGGAATATAAAGTTGTGAAGCCTACAAAAAATTTTGTGTAATAATTTAACAAAAAAAATAAGTGGACGAGAATTTTATGACGGCTCAATCTAGTATAACAATGGAACCTTATTCTCATATTTTTGAAGAATTATATATATATTTTTTTAAATTAAGTTTATATGTTCAGTAATAAAACTCATACTCCCTCCGTTCCGCCCTTACTGTTTTCATTGCTATCTTTTTTTTTTGCTAGAAAGATAATAAATTTTATTTAAATGTGTATTTTATAAATTTTAATAATATTAATATATAAACACAATTTTCGAAGAGTGGTTGATAGAAAAAAATAAGAATTCATCTAAATATTTTAGAGATATAATTGAGGTAATCAATTATTTATACTTTTCTTTTCAAGTTGTAATTAAAAGAGAGGAGATACTAAGTTCATCTTAAGTTTAATAATTACCTTTTGCCATTTTAGGATAAAAGATAATAATAGTGGTTTAACCCGATTAAAAAAGTAGGATACTAATAACAGGACGGTAATAAAATCTTATTCTCATTCTAGACGGATGGTGAAAGGTGGATGGCTGAGTTGGTGCTGACTGTGTTTTTTTGCCCTAATAGCCTTACGTTTTTTAAATGTTTCTGCTAAACTATGATTAAGAAAAAATGTTATTCTCTAACTTCTTCTTTTTGCTCGATGAGGAGTGTCGATATTATGAATTTTTCTTTTAATGATATTTTAATATGTTGGAATTGTTTGAAGATCGTCTTTTGAGTTTTCCCCTTTTTCTTTTTGGCTTCCTTAGACTACTTTTATCGTGTTGAAAATAGAAGTGTTTGGTCGAACTAAGTGATTAAAAATAAATTGACATACAACTAGGCAAACACTTGGGGCAAACAAGTTCATCCAATGAGATTGCGCCATGACGCTTTCTCATTTGTTGGCTATATATCTTTTATACACACTTTCATAAAATATATATATATATATATATATATATATATTCGTGTTTTTCTCTCTGTTAAATAAAGATTAATTTTGCCATATTTTTTCACATAATAAAATCCTACAATTTTCTCTCATTTTGTTATCATTTTACAAAATTTCTTCTTTCAACCCATATATCTAAATAACTACATTTCTCAAAACTTCCGTTATTCACAATGCTATTATCTTAGCATCGAAATTTTTTGCTTTCGGCTTTCAATTATTGTTGTGTTTCATAAATATTATTTATATGAGTTTTACATGTTTTTTCTATGATTTTAGTTAATTTTAATTATTATTATTATTAGAAAAAATAATATTATATTTATGGAATATAAAATAATTAAAAATATTTAATTTGATAATTGAGTTATTGAATGTTTGAGTGTTTGAGGGTGTTCAGGGATAAAAGAAAAAAATGGAGGAGGTTGGATTAAGATAAAATTGATAGTATAGAAAGAAGTGAAAAATTAATTAAATACTATTAAAATAGTTGGTGTTTGGGGTGGTTAGGGATAAAAATAGTCTTACAATACACCCGATGTTAACACTTCTTTCTTTCTTAGGAATTGAGGCTTGACACTATGAGATTGCAAATACTATTTTTCCAATTTTATATACTTTTTAAGATCTATTTAAAAACACTTCATAAATTCTCTAATAAGATTCTCCAATGAATCACTTTTACGAACTTATCATTAATAAAATTATATAATAAACAATTTTTACCAATTACTCATTAATAAGAACTCTAAAAAATTTAAAATAAAAAATTAAGCTATTTAATAATAAACACGAGTTTAAGATGTTTTTATATTATATATATAGAGAGTGTATTCACTTTTTATTTATATTTAAGTTTGACATATTTATTGATAATTTTCTTTAGACATCTTTTAAATAAAGAAGATTCTTTAATAAAAAATATTAGAGGTGATTCGAACACTGACATCCTCACTAAACAAGATGAAGCATACTACCACGTGGGATTCGCCAAGATTATGAATATAATGACTTATCTAAATC
Organism: Lavandula angustifolia; assembly: GCA_028984105.1. NCBI lineage: Eukaryota > Viridiplantae > Streptophyta > Magnoliopsida > Lamiales > Lamiaceae > Lavandula > Lavandula angustifolia. Next base: position 5,861,284 of record CM054821.1, on the reverse strand, counting down.
ACTATTAACTATTAACTGAACAATTTCCAAAAAACAAAACTGTCTTCTAAGGCGGAATGCTCCCCTCTTACATAGCTTCGGCAGATCGCTTAGCCACGTTTATCTTCGGTTATTAACTAAATAATTTCCCAAAAAAAATACTTCATCCATCCCGCTAATAACTTCCTATATTTTTTTTGGGGCTGTTCCATTATTAACATCATGCTTCTAAAAAAGCAAAAATTAACTCTTTTACAATCTCTTTTCAGAAAAGTTTAGTTCTCACATGATTTCGCTTCGCTTCGAACTTAAAAATTTATGATTTTTAACGTTTTAAAAATTTAGATTATTTCTTCAATAAAAATAAGAAAAATATCGAAAAAATAAATCAATCGTCTCAACTATGTCTTATTCTTGTCCACCAATTCTTTATTTAAAAGAATGATGGCGTTAATAACTTAATAGAGGGAATATAAAATAATAATTGGTACGATCAATATCTTATTCTTGTCCACCAATCGTACCCGTCCCTGTCTCCCAAATTTTCCCACTTGCAATTTTTTTGTCAGTGGAAATCATATTTAATATTTTCCCTTCTAATAAATAATAGGCCATTAGGCAACGGCTAGTTTAAACTTCTACCAATCCTCAGCTAATGTCCAATTAGTGCTTCAGTTTTAAAATCATCTCCTACACCCAAAATATTAGCATTTTAGAATGTGATGAGGAATATTATAATGAAATTAAGCAGCAGCTTCAAATCGAGTTTAAAATCATTTATAAGATTCGGAATAAAAATTAAGTATTAATACAAAACTTCTAAATACAATACTCACGAAAATTAAAAAATTTGTATTGTATGGTGTATATTAATTGACTTTTGACTTATTAATTTTAGTCTACATATTCTTTGTTTTTTTAATAAACAAAACACTTTATATGAGATAAGACACTTTATATGGGACAGAAGGAGTACAAAACTTTTAAATACAATTCTATAATTTTGATTCTAATAATCGTACAACAGATAACGGATATAGTCACATTCCCAAGCTAAAACTTACTCCTTCCGTTCCACAATTTGTGATTCATTTTCTTATTCGAGACGTCTAAATAAAAGTGGCTCATTCGAAGAAGAAGAAAAAGAAAAAGAAAAAGATGGTGCGGACCAAATTTAACAATAAAAAAGTTAAACAATCTACGCCTCATAATACAACTGCCTAAATTCCCGTGCCGAAAAAATTGAGTCACAAATACTGAAACGGAGGGAGTAGTTAAATTATGGTAAATTGGACAGTTTAGTCCCCAAACTATGACGGTTTGGCCAATTTGGTCCCTTATTTATTTATTTTTAGTTAATTGGTCCCCAAACTATACAATTTTAGATGAATTGGTCATTCTTTAAAATTTTTTGTTAGTCAACGATTTTTAAAGGGCATTTTCGGTATAATTTTGTTAAGGACCAAAACATCCAATACTAAAAGATTGAGGACCAATTTAGCAAAAAAAAAATCTTGAAGAATTTTTAATATGTCAAAAATAAAAAGATACTTAGTCATTTTAATTTTTTTTACGATCAACTACGCCAATTATAATATATTTGAAGATCACAATCGTAAATTATAATATATTTAGGAATCATAATCGCCAAATTATATTACTAAGTGACCAAATTTATTCAAATATTACTATAAAAATGAGGGATTAAAATCACCCTCTCAAGTAAAGCTAAAGAAGCAAGAGACTAATGACTCAGCATCAACTGAAGTAGAAGTAGAAGATAAGTTATAAAAATAATAATTAAACAAAAATCGAAAGGATTTATAAAAAGACACTTTTCTAGGATGCAAGAAACAAATCTCTTGTTCTTTCTCTCAATCTTCAGACATGAAGATGAATCTACTTCAAGCAATTCCTATGATTCTACATTCTTGCGTTCTGCTTGCTTCAACTTCAGCAGCAGCAGAAAGATCAACATACATTGTACACATGGATAAAGCCTTCATGCCTAAAGCATATTCCTCCCACCATTACTGGTATTCTTCTCTCCTTCAATCCACAAAATCGACCGCTCAAACACACGAAACCGAACCGAAGCTCGTCTACACTTACGACCATGCCTTCCATGGCTTCTCCGCAGTGTTGTCGGAATCCGAACTTTCAGTGTTGAAGTCCTCGCCGGGATTCCTCTCAGCTTACGCTGATGATCTCGTCACGCCGGATACAACTCATACATACAAATTCCTCTCTTTGAACACGGCAACCGGGATTTGGCCGGCGTCGCAGTACGGAAAAGACGTCATCATCGGGGTCGTCGACTCCGGTATATGGCCGGAGAGTCTGAGTTTTAACGACAACGGAATGACTCAAATTCCGGCAAGGTGGAAGGGAATTTGCCAAAGCGGCGACCAATTTAACACTTCTCTCTGCAACAAGAAAATCATCGGAGCAAGATACTTCAATGAGGGATCTAAAGCTGCAAATCCGGATATCAACATAACTGTGAATTCAGCAAGGGATGAACAAGGCCATGGGACCCACGTGGCGTCGACGGCAGCCGGAAACTACGTTAACGGAGTTTCCTTCTTCGGTTATGCTCCGGGGACTGCAAGAGGAGTTGCTCCACGAGCTAGAATCGCTGTATATAAAGTGATTGGGTGGAACGGAGGGGACTTCGAATCCGACGCGCTCGCCGGAATCGACCAAGCCGTCGCCGATGGAGTCGACATTCTATCAATCTCTCTAAGCTCTATGCAGAGATTATTGTATGAGAATCCACTTGCTATAGCTGGATTTGGTGCGAGAGAGAAGGGAATTCTTGTTTCGATCTCCGCCGGAAACCGTGGTCCCGGCTCTGCAACTCTGCTGGATGGCATCCCTTGGGCTGTTCTAGTAGCATCAGGGACAGTTGACCGGTGGTTCGCCGGAACGTTAACTCTCGGCAACGGGAAGGCCATTACCGGATGGACAATGTTTCCGGGAAGGGCTGTTGTGAGAAACTTGCCTCTTGTTTATAATGAGACTTTATCTGCTTGCAACTCAACTGAATTACTAAATGAGGCTCCTCAAGGAAGCATCATCATCTGCAACATTACTGATAACGACGACGAAAGCACCAAATTCGCCTTCCTAAAGAACGATCTAAGCCAAACAAATGTCGAAGCAGTTGTCATCATTTCTAAGGATACAAGCATATTGAGATCGATCTCGTTTCCACACCCAGGAGTCGTGATCACGCCCTCCGAAGGGGAGGGAGTGATCAGCTACGCATCGAGTAGTCAAACCCCAACAGCCACTATTGATTTCCAGCAGACAATTCTTGGGACTGAGCCAAGAACTGCTCCGGCTCTCTCTGCTACCTCCTCACGAGGACCCGGTAGAAGCTACAGAAGAATCTTGAAGCCCGACATAATGGCTCCCGGAGTTTTAATCTTAGCAGCGTTTAATCCTTACACTACTGCAGTAAGCATAGGCAACATATTCCTCTCTAGTGATTACACTCTGTCATACGGAACATCAATGGCTTGCCCTCATATCGCCGGCATAGCCGCCCTTCTCAAAGCCGCTCATCCGGATTGGAGCCCTGCAGCTATCCAATCTGCCATGATGACAACTGCAAATCCCCTTGATAACACTAACCAACCAATCAAAGACATGGGGTTTGACTATCAAGAAGCTTCTGCTTTAGGGATGGGAGCAGGGCAAGTTGATCCGAACAGGGCTCTTGATCCGGGGCTAGTCTACGATGCTACAGTTCAAGATTATGTCAATCTTGTTTGTGCCATGAACTTCACTCAAGAGCAAACCAGAACAATTGTTAGATCAAGCTACAACTGCTCGAAGGCAAACGCGGATTTGAACTACCCTTCTTTCATTGCTCTGTATGCAACTGAAGAGAACGGAACAACAACAGCAAAGTTCAAGAGGACAGTCACAAATGTAGGGGAAGGTGCAGCTACATACATTGTCAAGATACGACAACCGAAGAACACCACGGTAAGAGTATCACCACAGACACTAGTTTTCAAGAAGAAATATGCAAAGAGAAGCTACACCGTGACTATTCGGTATACGAGTAACAATGATATTTATAGCACAGATGGCTCACTCACTTGGATTGAAGTGAACGGTAAACGCACAGTCAGAAGCCCCATTGTGATCTATCCTGATATCAACAGTGATGATTAGTCAGTAGTTGAAATATCTCTACTGTATCTATCAATCTTGTGAGTTCTAATAATTTCATGTTCTCAAGAAAATAATGCAATCCATGGAAAATGTAATCCATGATTTCTGTTATCAAAAACCCCAAATTTTCACTTGCAAGAAACACATAAGATGATAATTTCAGAAAACCTACCCATATAAATGTTCTACACTTTCACTTATCAAATCGCCCAAATCGTCAATAGCAGAAACAGCAGAGGAATACAATTTCAACAAAACCTAGTTTTCTAGCAATTAGCATTTTCACGGCGCTGATGTAGGATAGCTGTAAAAGCATAGCTAAGTACCTGCTCTTTTTTCAGGTGATGAAGGTGATGAAATTCCGCATATTCCGATGTTTTCATCCACGCGCAGACGTTTTCCGCATTCCGATGTTTTCATCCACGCGCAGACGTTTTCCGCAGACTGACAAAGTTGCAATAAAACGGAATTTACCAAATTTCATCAACTCCTCCATCACTAGGGTTTCACACCCTGACAGTTTCGAGAGCGAGTTCGTAGTTCGTACACAGCTATAATAATTTGATTTTCACGCTCGATCAAATATATTAATCGAATTTGATTTAGAGTAACATTTTGATCATCGCCAGTGGATGGATTTCAGAGAGCTGGACAGAGAAACGTGATAACGGCGCAAACCCAATCCAAGAAGGTTTTAAGCCCAATTTGCAAGAGCCGGCCTTATTCCTAAGCTAAATTCTAATTTTCCGAGTCGACTTCCGAGTCGGATTCAAGAACAACACTGCCGTAGTGTTTGGATTAATTTAAATAAAGAGATGAACTGATGTGCATCATGTTGCATATGCAACATGATTCAATTGTCCAATTTTAATTCATGTTTGACCCGTTGATCCGCTTTAACTCATGTGTTGACCTTTTTTTTTTTTTTTTCATATTTGGTTTTTTTTTTCATTTTTTTTTCTTTTTTTTTTTCATTTTTTTTGTCTTTTTTTTTCGTCTTTTATGTTTTTTGTTTTTTTTCTTTTTCATTTTTTCGTCTTTTTTTTTTTTTTTTTTTGCCTTTTTCGTTTTTTTTCATTTTTTCGCCATTTTTGTCTTTTTCGTTTTTTCCTTTTTTTCGCCTTTTTTCATTTTTTTGTCTTTTTCGTTTTTTTTCGCCTTTTTCGTTTTTCGTCTTTTTTCATTTTTTCGCCTTTTTCGTCTTTTTCATTTTTTTTCGTTTTTTCGACTTTTTTCGGTTTTTTTTGTCTTTTTCGTTTTTTTTTTTAACTTTTTTTTTTCGCCTTTTTTTCTCTTTTTTCATCTTTTTCCTTTTTTCGTCTTTTTCATTTTTTTCGTCTTTTCGAAAATACAAAAAATGACAAGATACTTTTTTCGTTTTTTCGTTTTGAAATATAAAAAATATTTTTCGTTTTTTCCCCTTTATTATAAGTACGAGAGTGTCACTCTTTGTATACAAAAGTGTCATTTGTTCTAAACAATGACATTTTTTTTCGTTTGTTCTAAACAATCACACTTTCATTCGGGACAATTGACACTTTTGTTTATTACGATTGACACTTTGAGTAACATTTCTGGTTATTATGCTTCATATTGATTAGTAGATGAAACTGACACGTTCCTTAATTCTGAGTGTCAATTTACTTCAGTGTGATTGACACTTTAAGATAAATGACACTTTCGTTCGTTGTAATTGACATTTTTTTCATAAACAAATGACATTTTTTTTCGAAACAAATCGCATTTTAAAAAAAAATAATTGATATTCAATAAATGATATAAATGACACTTTATTCAAATACAAATGACACTTTTGTTTGTTACGATTGATACTTTGGATAAGTAACAAATGACACATTTATTAATTACAAATGACACGCCTTCCTTATCAAAAAAATTGGAAAAAAATTAAAAAAAATTATTTGTTACAATTGACACTTTTGTTTGTTACGATTGACACTTTCATATGCAAAGAGTGACACGTCCATCCTTAAAATAAGGAAATGAAAAAAAAATGAATTTTTTTTTGTTTGTTTCGATTGATACTTTTGTTTGTTACGATTGACACTTTCGTATGCAAAGAGTGACACGTCTGTTCTTAAAATTAAGGGGAAAAAACGTTTAAAAAAAAAAAGAGTAAAAGAAAAAAGTTTTTAAAAAAAATAATGATGTCATGCTGACGTCAGCGGGTCAAACACGGATCAATATGGGTCAACGGATCAAACACGGGTCAAAATTGGGTAATTGGATCATGTTGCATGTGCAACATGATGCACACAAGTTTTTGCCTTAAATAAATTGCATGTTTGAAATGTATGCCGCTTTTTTTTTAAGTTTAAAATAATTAAGAATAAGCGGAAGTCTATAAGTTAGCAATAAATGTTTTTTAAAAGCAAAAAATAAAAATATAAAAAAAAATAAAAGTAATAATAAAAATAAAACAGCTTATTGAGAGAGTTTAGAATACTTTTTTTTTTCTAGAATTAATTTTTTTTTTCTAATATTACAACTTTTGCTTAAAACAACTAAGAAATTTTAAATATAAATAACTAAAAATTATTCAATACTGATTGCTTATGTGTTTGAATTATCTTTAGTGATATGAAATACAAGTCCACAAATTGTCTAGTTAGAATATGAATTGATTCTTGGATTTAAATACCAAAGAGTATATGTTTATAAATTATTGCAATTATTGAAACATATTCCCTCCTATCCACTTTCATCGTTCAATTTACTTTTAATACAAAAACTAACAAACTGTCCAATTTATGTTTAATATAAAAATTAAGAAACTTTTTAGTGGGTGTTTGCAACTGTTGAACTTATTTAACTTCTAGCTTAATTTAAAGAAAAATTATTTTTTTGTATTTGCAACAGCTTAAATTCGGAAAAATTCTCTACATTTAAGTTAAATAAGTTGAAGTTGGTTAAGTTGGTTTTTACCATCTTCTCCAACTTAATGACATATTTATAATTTCGGATAAGTTATGATTTAACATTTTACTTATAAATCACAAAATAAGCTACTATAGTTTTTGCAAACACTATTTTTTCAACTTTTTCTTCTTTTAAGCAGTTTTTGCCAACACACCCAAAATTCTCTAATAAATCATTTTTATCAACTTCTCCTTAATTTAAGCACTTAAAAAAAGTTTAAGCTATTGCAAACACCCCTTAGTTGTATGAAATAGTGAAATCCAATAGATTATATTTTCTCAATTACAAAATTCTTGCACATTTTAGTGGTGGCACAATTTTTAAGAAAGTCATTATTTGTGTGCAAAATTGTATTCTCTTCGTCTCATTATTCATGTTTACTTTGAAATGGACACGAAATTTAAAGTATTTAGTACAAAGTAAAAAAATGGTGGATTCAAAAGGTTAAAAAGTAGTATAAACTTAAAAAAATGTGTGGGTCTAGGAGATTGGAAATTGGTATAGTTTATATTCATTTTGGATAGTGAACCTAAATAATGGGATATTCATTTCGAATATAGTGGACATGAATAATAGAACGGAAGGAATATAAAGTTGTGAAGCCTAAAAAAAATTGTGTGTAATAATTTAAAAAAAAAAAATAAGTGGACGAAAATAGTGAGACAGAAAATGAGTACAATACTTCCCCGTCCCGCCCGGCTTGTCTTATATTCCTTTTCGAACCGTCTCACCCAACTTATTTTGTATTCTAAAGAGAAAAAACTCCTACTTTTCTTTGTGGGGCCTACCTTTCTACACACAATTACCCGTTCATCTACACACAACCACCCATTCATCTTAATCTTCGTGCCGAAAAGAAACAATACAAGTCGAGCGGGACAAAGGGAGTATTATTTTAAATTAAAAAGGAATGTAAATAATTGGAGTGAGACGGAGAGTGAAAAATAAAAGCTATTTCAATTTTGAAGTTAAGATCAATTAGATGATAAATCAAGAACCATATACACACTATCTGCAGCATCACCATTCAAACAACCGTTAACATCTTCCACCAAACATCAAAACACTTCACATTTCTCTCCAAACAGACTATAAATATGCACAAGCGCTCAGTAACAAAACCTCCATCATCATTGGTCGAAACACGAACATCGATAGAGCCCGTGCAACGATCAAAACACCTCGATCGATCAACAATCTAGTTGGTTGCTGAGGGATCACAAAAGTAGGCTGTAACAGCCTTCAATTGTCCATTCAAGTAATTCTTCTCCACCTAAGATTATTCATTACCAAATTCAAAACCAATAAAAGATAAATTTAATAATTTAGCGATCGATGAAGAACGTAGAGAAATATGAAAAATACCTCTAAAGACCAAGGAGGGACTGCAGACAAAGATAACTCTGCAAGTTGGTTAATATCTACGTTTTTCGGAAGAAACATGACGATCTTGGGAGCTATTTCCTTTCCCACATCGAACAGCGATTTCCTAATATAAATAAGATGAGTATGGCATCAGCAGTTATGTAAAAGGAATGAAGGAAGAGTCGAGTTATCAAACGACGAAAATACCCATCGCGAGGCTTAGGCATACGGTTGATGTCGAATTTGTGTTGTTTGGAGTAATCCGGGCCTCCCCATGGTGGAGACATGAAGACTGCATCTGCCTGCAAAAGTTTGGACTTAATTTTGGTTTCCAAGAAATCATAAAGAGAGATCAAATTATCAATACGGTTGAACCTCGATAAAGTAATATTCGATAGAGTAATAATCTCATTTAAATAATAATTTCTCCTGGTCCCGACATGGGCTAATGCACTAAAATCATGTTTTATCTTGTTAAACGATTTTTTTTCCTATCCCAGGGTTATTACTTTATCGAGGTTTAACTGTAGTATCAGAATAAAGAAAGAAAACTACAAGAACATAATCTTGAATTTTTCTCTGAGGAGAAGTTTCTTACCTTCAATTTAGGGGCTAATGAAAAACAGTCACCCTTTATGAAATCTATTCTGTCATCAACTTCATATATTGCTGCATTATGTCTAGCATAGTCGATTTTAATCGGGTCGATATCAACGGCGATCACATGCCTACTCCTGCAAAATAACAAGGGACAACTATGGATATAATCCTTTTCCTAAACAATGCATAAGAATACAATTAAACCTCAATAAAGTAACGTTCGATAGAGTAATAACCTCACTTATATAATAATTTCTTCCAGTCCCAAATGGACTAAAATAATGTTCGATAAAGTAAAACCTCGTTAAATGAATATTTTTCTCCGATCTCAACTCCCAATGTTATTACTTTAAAAGGTCTAACTATATGCCTACGTTAGACAGACAATAAGTTATGATATAAACCGATACGGATATGATATTTTTCCCGATCATGATTAGGGAGCATTACGGTACGAATAATACTAACCTTAGTGCAAATTGAATAGCATTTCCACCAGCTCCGTTGAATAAATCAACTATTACACCGTGGCCGCAGCGGTATGCATGATGCTTGGCGAGGATTTCCGGGGTAACGGAATACCATCCTTCTTCATCCATCTTAATGCCGTCGTCAAATCTGGAGAATAATAGGTATCTCTGCAACCAATATTTGCTTATACTCGAAGGCAGTTCGTCTGGAACTTCTGGAAGACCTATCGAGGCAAAGTAACGCGTATCAAAACTTTATATCACTAATACTACTCGACAAAGGAAAGCAGTAGCATTATGTTTTAGGATAATAATAGTGCAACCGATATGAATTAAGCACGTATAGAGATTTCCATCCAAAAGTAAAGCCAAGGAACGAAACAAACTAAAACCCCTTAAGAAATTATAGTATTCTTCAAGCTCAAAGCAGAATAAAGCGTGAAATGCGATTACGTAATGTCGTAATCATATAAAACTAGACATGGGCGGTTCCGGTTCGAAAATTTGGAATCGAAACTGGCCCGCCGAGGGACAGTTCCCGGTTCCGGTTCCGAACCCGCAACCGGCGGTTCACGGTTCGGAGTTTTTTAGTTTTTTTTAAGAAAAAAATCAGAAAAAACGGAGGAGTTTCTGAAAAAAAAAAATCCATCTTAATTATATTAAATCTAAACCTAAGTTCAATCATTCATCACGGTTTTTTTTTTCATTTTTAACTATTAAAATATTATTTCTTAATATAAATATACATAAAAAAATTAAAAATAAATACATCTTGAACGTCTGGTTTTTACGGGTTAAAAAAAGGAACCGGAACCGGCCCGCCGAGACACAGTTCACGGTCACGGTTCCAGTTCGGAACCATTGACCACATTTCCGAACCAGAACCGGACCAGCGGTTCCGGTTTTTTTGGTCACCACTATATAAAACACAGTTCAGATATGAGTCATATGACTGCCTTAGAAATAATGAAAAGAAGACCAGAGAATCAAACCTTCACTTGATCCGGACAATTTCCTTCTTGATTTTGTTTTCCTAGCTTTCTTTTTCTTATTCGTAGTGCTAGCGATCAAGGCGTTATCAGCTGGAAGCGAATTTTCAGATATCCCACCCAACTCTCGACTTAACGAACAAGCATCGTTCGGAACGTCTTCAGACATACTGATATCCATTTGGTTGTTATCCGGTTCATAAAGCGCTGACACTGTATTAGTAGACTCATCAGCAACATTACTACATATGAGGTGTTCCATTCCGGGAGGCGGGTCCCACGTTGATTCCTGCCTTTCGACATTGTAGAAGAAGGTCGCCATGTGAAACTCATCCCAATATGCTATCCATTCCCCACAGTTGTTAACTACTCGGTAATCGGTTTGTTGAGAAAACTCTTCGTACGGAGCAACATCCGAATCCTTTAATCCCCTCGAATAGCAATCAACCACCTCATTTGTTAAGCAGCTTCCTTCTGAAGTTTTGAAATCCAGATCAAGACCGACAGCCACCATCTCGTTTGTGCACGGGATATGCTTGGCTTCATCCGACATATCGTTCGCAAGTACGGAAATTCCACCAAAACAAGCATCACATTCGATATTGGACTCCACACCATTGTATTCATCTTCATTGCAAAGAGGTGGATCAGGCGAAAGGCCGATTTGCGATACGGTTTCACTCTTTAGGTTATCATTTCGGTCTAGCATTTCCGAAGTATTAAGTACACTAGCCGGAGAATTGATCCGCTCCCCACTCCCTTTTGTCGGATCTTGCATGTACTCATCGATAACAATCGGAGTTTGTTGATTGCTCTTTCTTGGCCCCTTCTTTTTTACACTAGGCATGCCGTATCTCGTCTATAAAACAGCATTGAAATCGTTACACGAGGCAAAGACAAATACAAGGATAAAATAAGAGACGAGAACGACAACAATATCACAGTAAAGATTGTGGGGTAACTTCCGAAGATACGATACAATCTTCTGAAAAATCAGACATTAAGCATCAAAACCGCATATTCTCTATACATCATAAGCATTTATACACAAAGAAATTAAGAAACTTCAAGAAACTGAAGAACTCAACCGCCGTTATCTTCCAGTTGAGGCATTTCATCGAGAAAACAAGTCGATGCTATAGTACACTTTATTAGAATCCTAAACTACGACGTTTGTATTCCAAACTTAGGTTTACTAGTAAACAATCTCCAACTTCAGCATCTAATTAACACGATAAAGACGGATAATAACGATGCAAATGTCTACCTCCTTATTAGTTCGGAAGGAGAGCGGAAGCCCCAGACTATTCATTTGCTTAGCTAGCTCCACATCTACCTTTTCAGGCAACGAACAAAACCCTGCGAACACACAATAAACTTCAAACATCAAACAATCATTCTCCAACCCTATACTCCCTCCGTCCCTAAATTCTCGTCCAATTTCTCTTTTTAGCAAATTATTACATACATCTTTTTTATGGGATGCTTAAAAGCAACTAACAATTCTCCTTAAAAACTGTACCGGAACCAAAGTGGACAAGAATTTTGGGACGGAGGGAGAATTAGATACATTGCAAGCTTTTAGGAAGCTAAGAAAAAACACTAATACTTGCCATTAGTTCTTTCACAGTCATCCTTCTCATAACTTTTCTCACTGCTCACAAGTCTCTGCATTTCATACATACCAAGAAGATTTCAAGATATCAAGTTGAATCACCACCAACTTAACCAACATCAAAATTTTTCCTTCTAATTTTTTCTTTAAAAAATAAACAAAAATTAAAAGCACAAGGGAACTCACAACCGGATCTTGAACATAAGATGCCACTATTCCTTCAATTGAGCCATCATCCCTATCAAGTAAAACAATTTACAATTACCAACTACTAAAAAAAAAAAAAAAAAACAAACAAGGGAGAGAGAGAGAGGGATTGTGCTGACCATAACTGGACTTCGGTGAGTTTAAACAGCGGGCCGAGGGCTTTAACCGCCGGCGATTCATCAAGAAAGAAATCCATAGTAATGGAGCTTCAATTCTTGAAGCGGGTTTCTGCTATTAATCAACGACGAACATTTATCTGCAGAGGATTTGGTAGCTGGACCCTCTTTAGAATAATGCAAATTGACGAACAAGAACGGCTCCATCTCAACATATTTAAGAGAAAAAAAGGACGGGGAATAACAAAAGTTTAAGAATGACTTGGAATCTTTGTCAACTACTCGCGATGTGTGAGAGGGGTAGCGGCAACGCCGGCAAGAGCCAAAAAACTCACCTAATCACCTTTAATCAAGAATCTGGTTCTTAATATTTTTTTTTTTGAATATTTTTAGAAATTCTTAAAATATGAATTTTTGATAGCCCATAAAACCATTTTAAATTTGAGAAATATAAAAGAAAAATATTATTTATTTTCAACTATACATTTTTCTTTAACTTTTGCAGTCTCTCAAGAAAAACCGGTTGAGAGAAAATGGCAAATTGGCTTAAATAGTTATCAAAAAGTTTGATTTTTCATCAAATTAATTTTTATTTTTGAGTTTTGTTTTAGCTAAATCGATCCCAAAAATTTAGGATTTGATCAAATTTATAACTCCGTTAATTTTTCCTCAATTAATTGTTAATAAAGGATCTTTTTTAAAAGTATTAAAATATAATAAGGGTAATTTCAAAACTAATTCGGTAAATATTTTTATGCCAAGTTTTTACTAAAGACTTATGCGGCCAATATTTATATCCAAATTTCTTATGAATTAGCTAGTGGGAAAATATCTTTAAGAATTCTTTTACCTTAGTTTAAACGATTGGAAGCAGTTTTTTATGCTTATATACAATGTGTTTTGTCCTTACCACTATTTTATTCTCCTATTACCACGTGAAAATATTTGGGACGCTGCATTTAGCTGCATTCGGGTAAATAAATTAATTGTGAAAATTATAAATTTGGGTAATTGGTTTTCAATAAAAATTTGGGTAAAAGTATTGGATAAATCGGTCCTCTAAAAATTTTATTTAAAAATTGTCCTTATTATATCAATATTGTTGTAAATATATTTTATATATATACTTACCATATATTGTGATGACCATGTAAACCCTAAAAGCCCACGAGCCCATCTTGTACTCTATAAATAGAGGTCTACACCCTCATAATAATACACATCTATTTTCTCATTCTCTCTATTATTCTCTACTTCTGTTTAGTTTATAACACGTTATCAACACGAGAAAGCTCTACTCTTCCCAAGAAAAGACGTCAGGAAGGTATAAATGTTTTTTCTCAACATCCATATGTATTTTTTTGAATTTTTGTATAGATTCGTAAAGAAGATTGATTGGTTCACGTGTTTTGAAAATTATAATCATGCTTTGGAAATTAATAAACAAACATCCATTCAATATTTAAAAAAAAAAAAAAAAAGTTCGTGAGTTGAAATGAATGAAGATTATATGTGTTCAACTTCGATTCAAATAATTAGTTTATAACACGTTATCAATGCTTTTACTTTGTGTGACGGCACTAACATCAATTGGAGATTATATGTGTTCAACTTCGATTCAATTAATTACTCTTATTAAATTATTATTATTATATGCTCTTGAAGAGCAATTTCAAAATGTATTTTCAACTTGATTTGTTGCTCGAGAAGTATCACAATCAATATTCCGGAAGAATATTACATGCTCTTGAAGAGCTTTTACTTTACGTTTTTATTTATTTATTTATTTATTTATTTGTTTGTTTGTTTGTTTATCTAATGTTAAATAACAATTGTTGCTCCTGAAGTAGCACAATTCATATTCATAAAGAAGATTAATGTTCTTGAAGAGCAATTCAAAACCACCTTTTTTAACTTAAATTGTTGCTCTAGAAGTAGCACAATCAATGTTTTGATATAAGTTACATGCTCTTCAGGAGCATTTTCAATCAATATTTATATGTACGTTTTTATTTATTTGTTTGTTTATTTAATGCTTTAATCCAAATTGTTGCTCCAGAAGTAGCACAATTCATATTCCTGCAGAATATCACATACTCTTAAAGAGCAAATCAAACTTACTTATTGAAATGATTTAATTGTTGCTCCAGAAGTAGCACAATTTAATATTCCTATAGAATATTATACACTCTCTTGAAGAGTTATTTATTTTATTTATGTATTTACTATGTACCCCAATTTTTTTTTCTTCTACATATTGTATAACATGTATATATATATATTTACATATAATCTTAATTTGTTGCTCCCGAGGTAGCAACAATTAATATTCCTGAAGAATATTATCTATTTTTCTTCTGAACAATTATATATTATGTCTTATTGATGGACGGATCTTGGTTCTTAAATTATTATTGTTGTTGCTCCCGAAGTAGCACAATTGATATTCCCAAAGAATACGACACGTTCTTGAAGAACAATTGAGTTTCTACAAAATATTAACCTTTCGCCTGAACTATTTTAATATAGACTAAAATTGTTGCTCCTGAAGTAGCACGATTGGTATTCCTGAAGAATACTGCATGTTCTTGCATAACAATTCAAGCTCTCGATTTTTACGTTGAAAAATATTTCTATTAATTATATATGTTCATATTAACTCTAATTGTTGCTTTTGAAGTAGCACAATTAACTCGGCATGTTCTTAAAGAAAAACTCAATTGTTATTTGTTTAATTGTTGACGAAGTATAACCTCATGATAATGATGCATCATCGTTGTTTGCTGACTATGGTTTATTTATTTTTAATACCCATTTTATTTGAGCGCCATTCATTATTTTAATTATTGATTAATGATGTGAAGAACAATGCCCATTTTTTTTTTAAATGATGTGAAATAGTAGATCTTATAATTCGTAATTTATTGATTATATTTATCTTGAATAAATATATTAAATTGTTGCTCTAGAGTAGCACAATTAAATTCCTGCATAATAAATATATTGCGATAATGACATTATTACCGCATGTTTGTGGAAATGCCTCAATGAAAGAAATGTATTATCTTATTTACTATTAATTGTTCCTGAAGTAGCATAATTTATATTCCAGAAGAATATTACACGCTCTTAAAGAGCAACTCGTATCTTGAGTGATATATTTTTATTCTTAAAAAAAAGAATAATTTATGTCTTATTGACATTAATTTGTATAAGTTTAACTTGTGCAGAGTTGCATGGTGACAAATATCATCAAAATTGAGTTCGTTGCACTTGTTATACATTGGTTATTAAATTAATATTCCTGAAGAATATTATTAAATCAAATAAGTTTTTGTAAAACCTTACTCATGATATTAATTACAAAATGATTAAAGCCTTATGTTTTAGGTATTTGAAAGAAAGGCATCCCAGAAGGATTGACGCAAAATGATTAATTTTCCTTAGTCATCATCTTCGTGATGATTTGAGATATTTTTATCTTTGAGTTACATTAGCTAAATGTAACATTATATCTAGAGCATCGAACATCATTGAATGCTCCCGAAGAGCATGTATCATTATATCAAATGATACGAAATCAACTATCGAGTTTGCCCCTTTTACTGTAGTAAGTCTAAAAGAAACTTACTAAGTTTTAATGTATCCGCTGCAATGTATACCATATTGAAATAATATACAAAGGTAGTGATTCTTTTGTATTTACCAGAAGCTAACAAAAGAAAAGTTATCACACTACCATTTTAAATGTATTACATATTTATGAAAACAAGTGAAACAAATCATGTTATACACCGGAAGTTCAAAGGGATTTATGCTTTTACATGATAGGCTTTGACATTTACGAGCAACTATCATGCGCAACATAATTGAAAATTTATATGAGCGTAACATAGGGATCCTGAAGAATCTTTACATGAATTTTCATGAATGCTTGGTTTCTTGAAGAAATTAAGCAATTGATAAAACTAATACTTCAAATAATAAATAACTCAATTCCCTCAAGAAGATTTGTCTTGATAAAGCGAGTGAGTTTATTAAATTCCAAGTTCCTCCTGAAGAGGATTTAATATTATATTGCTTTGTGATTGAGATTCCACACCTAGTTGCTCATGTCCATACTCAAAATGAGTTTTGTATGTAAAAAAGTGCGTCTCACATTAAGATTGTTATTATGATGAAATAACATTTCCAACATTAGTTGGAACATATGTCACATTTGGATTACTGAAGTAATCAATGTGAAATCTACATCAAAACAAAAGCACAAGTAAAAACTAGTCACATTTGGATTCCTGAAGTAATCAATGCGAACGAGAAGTCGAAAGGTTCACTTGCAAAAGATTGCAAACCAAATTCTTGATGCTTTTGTATATAAAAGAAGTGACAATGTTATACATTTGCTGTAAATACCCCCGCAAGAATAAATGTCCCTGAAGGACAAGTACAAATGGTAGGAAATGAATATAAAGTTCGTCAAAAATATGGTCGACCAATTGGTTCTAAAAGAAATTTTGTGTCTAAGAAAAGGGGCACAACATATGAACCAAACAATGACGAAAATGATTAATCAATCAAATAAAGTTCCTGAAGAACTACAAGCGTCTGAACATATTGAGATCTCAAAATATTGGAGAGATCAAATATCGTCGTGCGTCGTGGACGCACGACGGTATTTTCGCCTTTCAATATGACTATTGAAATGATAAAATAGGATCCTCAACGACGATCTATAAGAGATTGTCAAGATATAAATAATTGGCCAGAGAGGAAAGAAGTCATACAAGGTGAAATAATATTCCCAAGAAAGCAGGAAAATATTTGGACATGTAGTTCAAATCCGGAATAATATTCCCAAATGATATGAATGTGTCTTTGTTAGAAAGAGAAATAAATTTTGCGAGATATAGGGCAATACTCGTAACACAAGTCTCTCTCAAAGGCCGAGAATCAATTATGAAAACTCTCCCAGAATTGACGCAATTTTTTTTATTAATCTACTTATGTCACAAAAGGCTTGATATGCGTCTTATGGATGTAGTATATATCTATCAATATGATTCACAATATAGTGACATATATATGAAGATCCCTAAAGGATTTAACTTGCTCAAATCATGTAAGTCAAAAAGATGTCTTCAATTAGACTGCAAAAGTTATTGTAAGGGCTGAAATAATACAGCCGTATATGATATATAAGAACGACGAGTATTCCTTGACAGACGGGTACATAAATGATGACTTGAGTTTGATTGAAACTCATGAAGAACATAATACTTATATGTATACTCCATCCAAATGACTTACATAGAGCAAATCATTATGGATTATTTTATTCATTGATATGTTGATTTTATAATCCAACTCACGTTCTTGTCGGCACTAGGGGAGATATGAAACATAAATGATAGAATGCCGCAAATATCTCGTTGGATTAATTATTTAGATTCACGCACTATGAACCAGAAGTTCATCAAGTTATTTAGTGCAAAAGGAGTGACTAAAATCTCATATACATGTTGTATATGCACCATGAACGAACTGAAGCTCCTCATAGAAAATATAAATCAATTAATTCTCATTAGCGCAAGAAGCGTGAGAGATTTATTGGTGCTAAGATATAAGAAGTCCGTGGAATACAAAATTAGAACACATCGCTCCAAATACCTCATGAAGAGGATAAGTGAATCATTATGTACAAAAGTACTTGATGAAATCAACACATGCCTAAAGACGGAGTTAGAATCAAAAGACTTGGGTTGAATTAATAATTGACTCGACCTGTAGATTGAGAATCTCCTTGATGGAGTTACGCGACCTACCTAAAAGGTCTTTAAAGAGATTTTATTGTATTGCATCCACATGCCTATTTAATAGTCGATTCAATCACTTAAAGTGGATATAGACTCATTTAGACCTATAGAAGATAACAAAGATGAGGACTAGAAGTTCCTTAATTATGTGCAATTGGAGAATTTAAAATGGTATTGACCATCCTTTGTTATTTTCGAGACAAATATGATATTGGTCTATTTATGAGAGTAATGATATATTGACATATTTCATGTTATTATCTATGCTGATAATTAAACTTGTGTTGCACATATTAGTGTAGACCTTAAAGATAACCTTGAAGATTGTTGTCTTGAGGGGAGTAACAAATTGTAAATAATCATGAAGATTAGACTGACTCCTAAAGGTCAAATGACCCTGAAGGTCAAATGGTTGTACTCTTTTTTCCTTTCTAAGTTTTTTCCCAAAGGGTTTTCTTAGTTAATGTTTTTAACGAGGCATTTCGATGCAACACACGAGTAAATGAGTCATTGAGATTGATTCATAAAAGAGCCAATGCAACACATGATCTCCAAAAGAGTGGCGGCATCAACATCCAACAAATTCGCTCAAGTGGCAATCTAGCAGATTCTTTTATAAAGGCATTACCAACGTCAAACATTCAAGAAGTTGTTACACAAGATCGATATGCGCCGACTCAAGGATCAAGAATGAATATATTGAGGTGGAGCAGCTGTAATCTTTTTCCTTCGACCAATTTTTATCCCGATGGATTTTTCTGGCAAGGTTTTAATGAGGCAGCAATTTCTTTTAGGGATGGTCAATCAAGGGGGAGTGTTGTAAATATATTTTATATATATACTTACCATATATTGTGATGACCATGTAAACCCTAAAAGCCCACGAGCCAATCTTGTACTCTATAAATAGAGGTCTCTACCCTCATAATAATACACATCTATTTTCTCATTTTCTCTATTATTCTCTACTTCTGTTTAGTTTATAATAGATATATATATATATATATATATTAAATTTTATTGATTAACTGAAAAATTAAGGAAATAGCTAATTTGGACAAATTCTCATCTTTATGATCAATTTGGCAATGAAATTGAATTGATAACTGTTTTGCCATAAATCAGACATTTAAAGTCCATTTAGACCAATTTCCAAAAACAAATAAACAAAAAAAAAATCACAACAATGCAAATACATTAATAAACTAGTGCGTTCGTGCACTTTATTTTTTAACTTAAAATAATACTTTAGTATAAGAATTTAAAATTTCTTAATTTTTATACCGAAAAGATACTAGACAACTAGAGCGGGACAAAAAAATTGTATTCTTAGTTCGTTTCAACTATTATGCTTAAGATGCTAAACTTTCTAGCATTAAATTGACATTTTAGGACCAAAAACTCCTCTTTTTTTCTTAAACTTCCGCAGCATTTCAAGAAATTCAGAGCTAAAAAAACAGAGCAAAGAAGATCCACAACAATGAAAACACATTAGTAAGCTATCTTCTACACTATCCCAACACGGACACAAAACACGAGCATAAGTGCTACCCGGAGAGGCACGGAACTTGAAAGTTTAAAAAGCAAAAAATAGGTTTTCTACTAATCTGTGTAGTCAAGAGGGTCCCTAAACATACTGCATCTTTGAACATCACGCACTCCACCAACTGTGCTCGGAAAGCCGGGTGCAGGGGAAAATAGTTACAGAGAAGGAATCATATTCCTATGTACTATTTACACAGGTGTGTATTGTTCTACAAGTGTTTCGGTACAGCCATCCCCCACCGGCCTTACCATGGACCCGTCTGCATCCTTCTCAAGCATTGCCTCTTGCCCCCGGTCTGGTGTTTGATCATCTCCAGAGCCTGAGAAAATGAAACATACTTGTGAGGTGCTGTTCTTGTATTCTACTCTTGAATGGAGAAATCCCATCACAAATGGTTAAAGATAAAGACATGAAAGCCGGGATAGATTGGCGGAAAAAAGGCAAAAAATATCCGTATTTAGCTCAAAATCTGTAAAACTATCATGTTTTCGTTTTTTTTTGGCAAGAGATACCATGTTTTCTTCAAAAATGTTGCACGGTTTATGTCAAATTTAATCGTAAATGGAATGGAATGACGTAGGGATCCAAATGTAAACATAATGTCTGATTAGATACGCTCGAATAACACCTTGAGAATATATAAAATGTATATAACCCTATTCCGGCCTGGTCAAGTATGGAATGAACTTATAATCATGGAATCGACTCATCATCGGATTACAAGATCATAACCCTAGCCCTTTCCCGTTTTGGTCGGAACAGATCTACTCATTTTTTGTCTCAAATAACCTTTAAATGTCCAAAAATATAGCCATGTGAATAAAGGTTGAGAACATAATTTTACTAACCATCAGAAAGAGTTTAGAGCATTTGAGATTCACGCGCAGTTAAATTCGACAAGGGTGTTTTTGTGCAACGTTTTTAAGAACACACAATATTTTTTTAAGAAAAAAAAAACACGGATAGCTCAAACGAACAGGTAAAGTATACGTAGGATCGATTTTTCATTGGCCTAACGGAGAAGCAACAAACCTGATTCTTCTGCGTTTCCAACATTTCTGCCTGTTTCCTCTCCAACAGTTCATTTTCCTCCTTTAGTTTAGCAACTTCTGCTTCCAACTCCATAGTGTAAGCCTGTCAAGAACTCACGAAGATGAGATCGTTCGTAAGGTTTAACATTCATTCGAAAACGGAGCAGAAAGAAAAACAGAAACCAACAATTAAATGTTGAGTAATGCAGCTGAAGCGAAAACTCAGTTCTTTAGAGCACAACACTAATTAATTACTCATTCCGTCCCGTTCATACTGTCTTGTATGCTATACTAGGTTGTCCCATTAATACTGCCTCATTTCCATAAAGGTAATAAAACAGCACTACAAATCACAAAAGTCATTTGGGCCCGCAACATTTACACAAAAAAATCAAGTTTCTTAAACTCCGTGCCGAAACTCTACAAGACTGTATGCTTCGGACGGAGGGAGTATTTATATTGCGTAAAATGAGATCTCTAAGCTTCTCATGAAGTGTAACTTGTCATAACTTTCATGCCTCCTCGCACTAGACAGCTATCGCAATACAACTCTGCTTCATGAAGACATCCAATCTTTTCATTGAAATGCTTTTGAGGATGTCCATGGATGATAAAAACAGAGCTTTATAGATCATAACATAGAAAATGTAACAAGAAAAACAGAGCTTTGAGTAATACTCCCTCCGTCTCACTCCATTAGTTCACTTTCTTTTCGGCATGAAGATTGAGAAAGTTGTTTGTTGTATGTAAAGTAGTGGGATCCACTACAATATACTCCCTCCGTCCCGCTAAAAACGTCTCAATTGACTTCGGCACGGAGATTAAGAAATTTTAATTTAGTGTATATTTTATGAATTTTAATTGTATAAAGAAAATGACACAGTTTTCGAAGAGTGGTTGGTGAAAAGAAATGAGAATTATCCAAATTTTTGCAAGGCTAGTAAAAGGCAATCGATTTTTATTTTTTATATTTTTTTTATATTGTATTTGAAGAAATAATTTAAGGTTTTCAAAAAGTTAAAAATCATAATTTTCTGAGTTCGGAACGGAACATAATCGAGTGAGAGATAGATTTTTGAAGAGATATAGTATAAGAATGTGGGGGTTGAGTAGTGAGTAAGGGGACCCACTTCATTTTATATTTAAAAGTAATTTTTACTATTTTAGGAAAGAAGACAGAAATAGCGGGACAGCCCGATTAGACAAGTAGGACAGAAATAGCGGGACAGAGGGAGTATTAGATTATTAATTTAAGTTAAAAAAAAAAGTGAACTAATGGAGTGAGACAATCCGAAAAGAAAAACTGAACTAATGAAATGGGACGGAGGGAGTAATACTTTGCTACTAAAGGCTTACTGCTCTCCTGCACTACTCTCTATAATAATTCATACTACCTCGACTCGTAAAACAGTTCAAGAACTCAACTAAAATTGAGGGAAACGAAAGGAAGTAATTGAGACGTGTAGGATAAAGACAGTGCGAAGAAAATGAGTATGAGAAACAAGGTTTTTGCACAAGGAGACTAGAGGATCACAAGAGGATCACGGTAAGAAAACGCGCAAAGTCATCACTCAACGAAACCTATAGTGGAATTTGTAGGTGCAAAATAATACAGTTCAACCTCGATAAAGTAATATTCAATAGAATAATAATATCGCTTAGATAATAATTTCTTCCGGTCCCGATATAGGTTAATGCATTAAAATAATGTTCGATAGAGTAATAACTTCGTTGAATGAATATTTTCTTTCGATCTCAAGGTTATTACTTTATCGAGGTTTAACTGTATACAGAGTGAAAGAACAAAGATTGCTAGATAGGGCTTTTGAAATGCTTCCTACAGTTAAAGCAATAGAAGAGTTACGAGGATTCTTTTCAGTTCTCATATAGCATGTTGTCTCAATGTGAAGTCGTCAAGAAAGCAAGATAACAGTCAAGAGCAATTCACCTTCACAAATAACAAGCTAATAAAGCTAAGTTTTTTCTTACCTGCTTACGTGCACGCGATCTTGCAGCCGACTCTCTGTTTTTAATCATCCTTTTCTGCCTCCTCTCGACCACCTTCTCCAGAACCGCGCTTTTCCGCCCCCTCAACCCACCGTGGAACACATAAGGAACCGGCGACACATAAGACGTGTCCACATTACTCTTAGAAAGCCCATCCGGTGAAACGGCCGGAGAGCCGTTAGATGCCAAGCCAACAACCCCACCCGGTGAGGCGTTTCTGGCCCTAATCCTCGGACTACCCAACTGACCGTTAGTCGGGATTCCCATAGCCGATCCGTAGCCCAGATTCAACTGCTTGGGAAGTATCTGTTGTTGGTGCTGTCGTTGTTGCTGCTGTTGTTGTTGTTGGAGCTGGTGATGATTTTCTAGCTGTTGTGCGTTCGGCCTTATCCCGTTCGCATTTGCTTGCAAATTAGGAGCAATCTGAGTAGTATTTTCAACACTCCGGCCCGTAATCTGCTGCTGCTGCTGCTGCTGCTGCTGCTGAAACTCGAAGCCCAAACCGGAGGTGCTATTCACCGGGTGCCACAAATCACCGAAAATACCGGCATTATTGGAAGCTAACTGAGCCTGAGCCTGAGCCTCCTCCCTCACAACCCCAGCCCTAACCAAGAAGTCCTCAAGTGTAATTTCACCTAATGTCTGCTGCCTCTGCGGCACGCCGAAGCCAACAGCTTCACAACCTCCGTCCTTGCCAACGCCCTCCTTCAACATATCCCTCCACACCTCCTCAACCGTCTTCTGGCTTAGAGTTCGAGGAAGAATCAACGAGCCCTGCCGGTTCAACCCGCCCTCTTGGCTTCCTCCACCCCCACCGCCGTTGACGATCCCGAAATTCTGATTATCCTCAGCACTCCATATACTTTTCAAAAGCTCATCCATGTTTAGAGATCCGAAATCCTTCCCTATTCCTCCAATGGTGCTTTGGAGCTCGTCGAACGTTAAGGAATAGACTGAGGACTGGCGCGTTAAGCCACTACCATATGGAGGCCTTCCACCACCACCACCACCCGGCGGTGGCGGCTCGTTCGCGAAATTCTTGAAATTTAAGTTACTTCCCATTTGGATAATACTCCCAAACAAAATCTATTCAAACCAAATCCCTTTCCTTCACAAATTCACCTATAAAAAGAATGCAAAACCATTCATATAAGCAGATTTAGAGTTACTAAAAATAAAATAAAAAATCAAATCTTGAATTTCAGAATACTATTATGCTTCAATTTAAATTCACCGACATTATATCTTGCTACATGAAATCAAAGTAAACCATAAACCACAGATTTACAAGATGCCCATATCACATTCATCCCAAAGAAAAGCAGAAAAACAAAAGAAAAGCGGATTCAGCCCACAAGAAAATAAAAAAGAAAAATCTTTAAAGCCATCAGAGCAAAATCATGATTCCCAAGCAACAAAATCAAAAGAAGATAAACGTCACGAAAAGCAGCTCAAGAAATTAGTCAAACTAACCAGCAAATCTCGACCTAAAAATGGAAACTTTTAACGCAGCAGTCCCAATTAACAGATAAACTGATGCGAGAGGAGAACGAGACAATCAACGCGCACACAAATATCTTTTCTTGTCCGAAAAAAAAAACATGAAGCTCATAAATAATCCGCAAAGCAACAAAATTTTCACGTATTTTTCACCGAGATGTCGTCGTGGGCTGCCGCCATCTGTCCCGCGTTGGACTTTTCGATAGAGTGGAGATTAATATTAATATTTATAGGGTTAACAAAACATGGTAGGACCCGCCGTGGCGAGGCGTGGACCAATCGGAATGGCGTAGTAGGAGGGTTTGGTGTGACGCCGGACCAACCACGAGGCGTTAAGTGGAGGGATCTCCGCCGTACACGTTCGGATGAATGGACGGTGAGATGTTCGGGTTGTGGTTTTTTAAATTTGTTGTTTAGTGGATGGGCCTACGTGGCCGGGCCCGGCCCGGATCTGACATGATTGGTCTTGGTGCTCCACTAGTATAAGATAACATCTGCTTTTTTAGGCAGGTCGGCCGTTTTTACACCTTTGATTTGTACTTAAATTAACTTGATAATTTTGTACCTAATCACATTTACATGTGCAGTAGCAGGGGGCGAATTAAAAATTAGAGGCGAATTCTGTAATTTCAGAGAGAAGACGTGTACTTTTTCAAGGGAAACGAAATACTAACAATTATAGAAAATATAAATAAAATATATTCCCTCCGTTTGCTCAATTTGTCCATATTTTTTTTGTATTGTCACATTTTATTTTGTGGAAATATGCACTCTTGGCCAAAGCCAAAAAAAAAGAACACAAATTTGGTATTTCTCTAAAAAAAAACACATATCTAGCCATTTTGTCATCTTGTGGCGCAGAGTGTCAGGGGCCGATGGAGGGCCCTCAACATGTTATTATAAAAAAAAATAAAAAATAAAAAAAAATATTTACTAATTGAGGTCATCGGTCATCGACCAAAATTATAATTTTTTTTAATGATCAATGGCTTAAACTGAAAAAAAATAAAAAAAAATTCATTGATTGAGGGCCATCGGCCATTGGCCAAAATTTGAATTTTTTTATATGGCCGATGGCCTGAACCTTTAAAAAAAAAAAAGTTTACTGATTGATGGCCATCAGCCAAAATTTGAAATTTTTTTTATGGCCGATGGCCTGAACCTTAAAAAAAAAAAAATTTACTGATTGATGGCCGATGGCCATCGGCCAAAATTTGAATTTTTTTTTGAGGGCCGATGGCCCTCCTGCTTAACAATTTTTTTTTTTGGTTCAGGGCCGATGCCCCTCTTAACATTTTTTTTAATATGTTGAGGGCCAATGGAGATCGGCCCACCTTCGGCCCTCCATCGGCCCTGGTAATTGTTTCTGCAGAATTCAGTGGCTCGGCCGATGAATTTGCTCGGCCGACAGGGAGTTTTTGATATTTTTCTTTAGGGCCGATGGACTCCATAGACCCTCCATCGGCCCTCCGTCGGATAAAGACAAAATGACTATTTTTGTGTTTTGTTTTAGTAGTAGTCTACATTTGTTTTTAATTTCTACTGTTTGGCTAATAGTAGAAATTCCTCTTTTATTTTTCTACTTTCTAAGGAAATGGATTCTCACATCTTTACCAAATCAAATCAATTTTAAATAATTAAATATTTACATGGACCTCACACATTTACCATATAAATCAATTCTAAATAATTATTTAATTATATGAATCTCACACTTTTATTATATAAAATTAACCTGCATAAATAACCGCGCCGAAAGAAATCAGACAAGTCGGTTGGGAAGGAGTGAGTACTAGATTTTCATTCAAAACTTTTTCATTCCAATAAAGTTTTATTCCTCAATTTGTAGATATTCTACGTTTTAATCATTTATTTACATAATAATATGTTCGAAAAATTTAATCACGGAGTAATAAAATTTTGTGAATATCACATATATTATAATTGGCAGAATTTGTCATCAACATATTTAAAATTGACGTATTTGGTCCTTAAAAATTACTTTTTTACAAATTAAAAATTTTTAAGTGAAGAAATCGGGCAAATAGATCCTGAATCTTTCAACAATTGGATGTTGGTCACCAGTCAAATTATACAAAAATGCTTTTTAAGAATATGCAGACAAATGGTTGATTAACAAAAAAATTTTAACATAATAATCAATTTATCCAAAATTCTATAATTTGAAAACTAATTAACAAAAAGAAGTATGAATAAGAAACCAAATTATCCAAACACTCATAATTAAAAAAAAAAATCAATCTTCCTAATATATTAGTATAATAATAGAAAATGAAAATTAGCGCTGACTTTAGATACTAAAAAACCTTATCCATATTACCCATTGAATGGGCCCTTTGTGAGAAAAAATCGAATATCGTTTTGACTACAATCCATTATTTCCACCGTCCAATTTAATTCCCATAAATAGATAAAAATGTGAAAAGCTGCAAAGTCCATTTATAACCAAAATCTAATATTTTTACCAATATCTAGGAGCCATATGTAACGATGCCACGTCTCAAGCTTGACTTTAGCTTATGTTGTCCTAACATCATCATTCCATAATAAATATTTGAAAAATAAATGAAAGTACTCATTCCGTTCCATCACACTCCTAAAATATTTATTTTCCATCACACTCCCAAAGTATTTCTTTTCGGGCGATCTCTGATTTAGGCCCAATTTAAATAAAGACTTATGATAAAAGAATTTATTATTCTATAATGACTTATGGTATAAATACTTAAATTTAATAAGTTAATTGTGTTTGAATACATGAAATTATAATAACTTATATAGACAAAAAAATAAAATTAAAAAAATATAGTTGATAGGAGAACCTTCTTAAAAATTACTTATAAGTTGTCATAAGTTAATAATATTAACTTATGAAAATAAGTTAAAAGTAACTTATTATTTAAAATAAGTTATTTCGATAAGTTCTTTCAAATACGCGTAAAATGACTTATTATTTAAAATAAGTTAAAATAAATTATTTATAAGTTCTTCCAAACGGGGCTTTATTCAATTTTTAAATTAAAAAATAAAACTCACACTTTTACCAACTCAAATAAATTATAAACAATTAAATAATTATTTGGATCCATCACCTTTACTATATATAAATCAAATTTTAAACAATAATTAATTATATGGATCTCTCTACTTTTATTATATAAAACAACCTCGCTTAAATAACTGCGCTAAAAAAATGGACAATTAAGATAGGATAGAAAGAGTATAAAATATACTCCAACAAACATAGATGAAACATAATCCTCAGTTAGGAGAAGAGGAATGATCCTCTTTTTCTTAAAAAGCTCGTAAGGATTAGAAATCTCAACGAGTATATAATTGTAAAAATAATTCACAAATTAAATGAGTTTGTATAAGTGTCGTATTTTAGAGTCAGACCCCTCACATCAAAGGAACCCGCAGTCGCGAGAGTTAAACCACCTTAACACGACACATACATAGCGTCTCCAGTGGAATTTGAACCCATGACCTATCGGTCCCGGGCCACCCACCTTCGCCGTTACGCAATCCCATGGGAACCAAAGAAACTCATCCTTAATACTCCATCTCAATTATCTTCACTTTTCCATTTTGGGATGTCATAAATATATTGTCTACTTTTTAAATATGGTAAATTATTATACACAACTTAATTATAGAACTCATAAATCTACACACAACCAACAACTCTCCTTAAAAACCGCGCAAAAAGCAAAATGGACAAAATAATTGAGACGGAGAGAGTTCTACAATAGAAAGAATACTTACATATTCTTGCCAAACAATTGTAGGCCAATGATCAGACAAAGCTACTATTTTCATTCAAACATTCATAATCCAACTGGGATTTAAAATCCAGCATAATACATGTCAATCATGAGCTCACTAATATGGTGAGATTGATAGACTAAGCAATATAGGAAGAGGGATTGTTCTTGGCACTAACGTTTAGTGAGAAGCCAGTTCGAAAAATGTACCTTCAATCGCGCCTACGACTCCTAAAATGCCGGAGAATGAAGCTGCCCGCGTGTAGAGGATATTTTTTCCTTATCAATCCCTTTATGCATTTCCAGTACGAGAAGTCGACCAACTCTCCATCCTTACGTACTATGAATAGACATCTTGAGCTTCCGAAGTTGGGATGGTAACCGATCTGTCAAGCAGAAAGTCCGACACAAGAAATGAAGAAACTTTAGATATAGCCTACGAAGGCTGAATCTTTAGAGGTATATGGATTAGTGCCCGCGTAAATGTGAATTAACACGTGCAGAAAACATCGATAAAAAGTAGAAAGTAAGCAGAAAAAGGAAAAAAATAGGGTGTTTTTTGGCGAACACTTTGTGTTTGAGCCAACAACAATCATATGGTCCTAATAAACCCCATCAAGAAAACCATTTTTTGTTGAATACTTGACATAAATGTTATCTTAACACATCAATTTGTTCATATATATATATACGACGATCAATAAAAACAAAACATATTAAAAAATATAAATGTTGATAACTCATGAAGCAATTATGAAAGTATTTGGAACAACTTAAATAAGCTGCTTCTGGACTTTTTTACTTAAGCATTTCTTTTAATGTTTGGAATGTAGACTTATACTTTTTTGGAGTTTAAAATAAATCAGAATACAGAAGCTTATAAGTTGGTCAAGGGTGCTTTTTAAAAGCAGAAGTCAAAAACAATTGAAAAAGTAGCTTATGAGAGTGTTTCGAATACTTTTTTTCTAAAATTAAGTTGCATTTTTTCTATATATTGCAAACACTAACAATTTTTGTTTAAAAACAACTTTAAGCAACTTTACACATAAGTAGCTAAAAGTTGCTTATAAAAGCTACTCCCTCCGTCCCGTTATAAGTGACTCAAAATTTTTCGGCACGGTTATTAAGAAAATAGATGATAAAGTATAAGAGACGAGTAGGTAATAAAGTAGGATAGAGAAGATAAGTGAGATAGTGAGAGAGTGGATGGTAAAGTAGGAGAAAAAAATGAATTATATAATGAGAGTGGATGGTAAATTAGGAGAGAAAAAATGAGTTATATAATGAGAGTGGATGATAAAGTAGGAGAGATAATCGATAAAATAAGAAAGATAATTGATAAAGTAGGAAAGAAGATAGTAATTTTTTGCCAAGTTGGATCCGAGCCACTTTTAATGGGACGTCCCAATCGGGAAAGTGAGCCATAAATAGCGGGAAAGTATTACAAACACTGCCTAAGGCAAAATACAATATTTCTGCACACACTTGCTTGGCAAATGTTTCAGCTGTGGAGTTCTTTTCTGAACTCCTATTTTCAAGTTTATTAATTCAAGAACCAGAAAACTTCGTAGAGTGAATACATCGTATATTATAAAGAAATTTCAATCACCTTCCTAAATGCTTATGAAGGACCACTCAGATCATGCCATATAAAAGATTATGGAGCTATCATGTCTTTAGGGAGAGAGTAAGAAGGATACCGTGATGTAATCGACTCCAGGACCGATCTTATTTTCGTACTCTGGATGATAAGGAAGCACCCTCTCTAGAATAGTTCTTTCATGTTCAAAACTCAACCTATCTCCACTTTCATACCTGCAATACAAAATGTAACAAAAATGCGACCTCATAATCGTAATGCACGAACAAACAAGTTTCGAGCTATAACATTCTTGCAGAAGATATATGGCCAATTGGATTCACCCGTTTTGGCAAAGTAAAATTCATACTCTATGATCCTAAGGCAGTTTTATGCAATAGCTTTTACAAACAACTTTTAGCTATTTTTGGTTAAAGCTGCTTAAAGTTGTTTTTAAGCAAAAATTGTTTTTAAAGCAAAAGTTGTTAATGTTTGCAATATTAGAAAAAAAAACTTGATTTTAGAAAAAAATAATAATACAAACACTTTCATAAACTGCTTTTTAGTTTCATCCCTAACCAGCTTATGGATTTCTGCTTATTTTAACTTATTTTAATCTCTAAAATAGCAGAAACCTATATTCCAAAAATTAAAAAAAATACTTATGCGGTTAAAAAACCTAGAAGCAACTTATTTAAGCCGTTCCAGACACTACCTAAAAATCGAAAGACGGGATCAACTTCGAGCCGGTAAAAGACTTCTAGGCATCTCCCAAGTATATTTTTTTCTAAGTTACTCATACAAGATCCATAACCCTAGTTGATTCTACATCATAAAAAAACACCCAATTAAGCCAATCCCTCTTGATTCTACATCATATTCTTGCCTATTTATAGCACTTGAAGGACAGTAACTTTATCTTACTAATGTCATAATTACCATCCATAATCCTAATTGTAACTCTGATGTAAATCACACCCAAAGACTAGAATTAAGTGAAAAACCATCCAATTAAGCTAATCCCTCTTGATTCTACATCATATTCATTGCATTTGAAAGACAGTAATTCAATCATCCATGTAGAAGCTACTTTCTCATGTTCTTGTGTGATTATGTGCAAGATAGACTGCATAATCATATACTGCAAGCATAATGTGCATAGATTATACAATAATTTCAAGAAATTAAACGAAATATACTTACTTTCCAGAATGAATAATCATTCTCAAAAAACCCACAAGGGGAACAGTGTCCTCCAAAATCCGATCCTCCATATCGACCCACGTGTCGCCATCTCCGCCCTTCTTCCCACTCCCTTCACCATCCGAATACTCCTCCGCCGCCGGGTCCTCCAAGTCCCTAGCGGCGGGCGGCGGCGCCACGGGCTTCCTCAACAACTCCGCGCTGCGTTCGTGGCTGCTCCGAACCGCGCCGGCCCTCACGGCGCGCAATCGGGTTCTGCGCGGCGGGAAGGATATCGAGATTGGGGGTAAAATTAGGGTTTGCGGAACGGGTTTTCGGTGGAAGGAGTATATAGTTGCTGAACTCGAAGATGCAATTGAAGACGCCATTGCAATCCACCACTTGGATGCAATTAAATTGTACACGGAAAACGGTCGGGTTTATCAATTTCTTTTTATCGAATTCTTTTCGGCCCAATTAGTTTTGCCAGAATAGGAAATCTTGAAAAGGATTGGGGAAACCGAAATATCTTTAATCCAACTCGTTTAACTATGGAATCGTTTGTTCTACGTATACACCGGCAATATTTGGTGGAATGTAGCATCACTAATTCACTTTCACAAAGATAAAATTCAAGAAAATGAATTGATGATATATTTGAATTTACCATCAACTATGAAATGACTAGTCTTGAATCTAATATTGCATGTGATGAGCTATATTCATGAAGGTGATGATCGTCTAATAGTTGGTACAGTTAAATCTCGATAAAGTAATAACATTAGGATCGTGAAAAAATATTCATTTAACGAGGTTATTATTTTATCGAAATTGACCCATATCGGGATCGGAAAAAATTATTATCTTAGCGAGATTATTACTTTATCGAGACTTAATTGTATATTCATACTTTAAAATAAGAGTGTCGGGTTGGTAGCTCGAAATTAAATTCAAATTCGAGACCATTCACACATTGAGATTTCAATTTGTATTTTGGACGAAATCCACTAACTATTAGGTTTGAGAAACCTAATTGTTTAAGTATGATTCAAAAACTTAATTTCAATTTAGTACAAACGGAAATGGTTTATATAAGAAAACTCCTTAAAATAGGAAGTAAGAAGGAATATGCATCATTCATCTTATCATTTGATGATTTGAATTAAATATGCTCTGTAATATTCCTTATTATAAAAAAAATGTAAAAATTACTAGATTTATACATAAAGATTAAAAAATATGCATAAAATATATATGGAGTATGCATACTTTTAATCTTCCTATATAACTTACCGAATCCATACCCTAATACTAACAATGAGATTTATAACAATTCATGATTTCGAGAACCCTTTTATTAAACTTCCCTAAAGATATATCAATGTAACATTTAGTTGACGTGGATAAGAAAAATCATTTGGAAAGGGAAGAGATTTTAGGCAATTTTGATATTTTTAATATATGTGCACCACAAATTAAAGAAAAATATAATATTACAAAATAATGCTCCATCTGTCCCGCTAGAAACAACACGATTTTCTTGGATGTGGGAATTAATAAATTTGTATTATGTAGTGTAGATTGTTTAATTTTTTATTAGTTAAGTATGGTTCATATAATTTTTATCAGTTTATAAAAACGTATTATTAGTAGTGAGACGGCCCATAAACAGACGGTGGAAGTACTATTCCTTGAAAATATCAAAACCTTAAATGGGTGCAAATTGACTTGAGAAATATATTGGAGTCTTGGTTGACGCAACTACGAGTCTGTCAATTTTCTCACATTCCAATTTTGTAATAATTTATTTTTATTATTAGTTTACATTTTCCAAATATTAAGGTTGCCTCAACTCCCCCATTAAACCACCAATTCTAGAATACAATATTCAACTGCTAGATTAACTAAGAATCCCATCAGATTACAGCTAATCATCTGCTTGCACAGCCTGCCAATCCAGAATCCCTCTCACACACACCCAAATTTTTAAAAACTTGCAACTCATCCCACATCCAAAATCCCAACAACAAAGTGTTCAAGAAGTCCGTAGTTTCTTTATCATTCCTGCTCCCTCTTTCAGGTACTTCACTTTTCCTCACTTTTTTCACCTCGTATTCCCACAAAAACGGTTTAAACTGTCCGAATTCGCATCAAAGTTTGCGCCTTTACTGAAGAAGCTTCCAATTGTTGTCTCTTCTTTTGCTGTAATTACACATCGGTTCTTGATCTGAGGAGAATAGTTGTTGATGGAGGGAGGTGGTGAAGGAATGGAGGGCCCACAAATGAAGCTGCAGGCGCATCGGGCTTTTACTTTGGAGGCCGATGAGGCGGTGTCGTCGCCGGTGACGCGGCAGAAGTCCGCCGCCGCGAAGCAAATCATCGAGAATCATTACAAGAACTACCTGCAGGGGTTGCAAGATCGCAAGGATAGGTGAAGGATTTGAAATCTTGATGCTTTGTTGGTTCAAGATTTGATTTGCGATTTTGTCGGTGAATGGGTTTTTTTCCTCTTTTTTTAAGTAATGATGATTGATTCAAGACTTTAAGTTGAATTCTTGATACTTGAAATGTGAATTAGGTGGTGATAGTGAGATTTTTTTTAGGCTGTAGTTGTTGACAATGTGAACAGATGTGCATTTTTGTGAGTTGATTTATGTTTTCTTTCCCTCTTTCTTGATGATGAATGGGTGGGTTTAAACCGGCAACATGTAGCGTAGTTGGTATTCTCATTTATGCGTAATTGGTTAATCTAGATTTGATCTAGTGTCAATCCCCGTTAGGTCGATTTAAATTAATAATATATATGATAACGAATGGGTTTAAGTTGAATTCTTGATACTTGAAATGTGATTGAATCATGTGGTGATAGTAAGGATTTTTTAGGCTTTACTTGTTGAGAATGTGAAATCTATGTGCATTTTCTTAGTTGATTTATGCTTTTTCCTCTTTCTTGAAGTGATTATGATTGGGTTTAAGTTGAATTCTAGATACTTAAAATGTGGTTGAATCATGTGGTAATAGTAAGATTCTTTAGGCTCAAGTTGTTGAGAATGTGAAATCTTTCTGCATTTTATGAGTTGGTTTATGTTTCTTCTTGCTTCTCTTAATTTTTTGGGGTTATTTAGGAGGAGGGCTTTGCAGAGGAGGGCGCAAGAGGCTCAAGTATCGAGCGAGGAGGAAGAGAGAATGCTGAGGAATTTGGAGAAGAGGGAGACAGAGTATATGAGATTGCAGAGGCACAAAGTAGGGATTGATGATTTTGAGCAATTGACTGTTATTGGAAAAGGAGCATTCGGTGAGGTATGATTTGTTTCTTTCACCACGTAACGAAGCTTTACTTGCACGGGTCGATTTTCGCACTTGCATCTGCAAGATCTTGTTGTTCGTTGATGGAAAGAAGCGGTTTTTAAGAGACCCTTTACAGTTAGGAAGTAGATTTATTTGGTTCTTTAAAAAGAATGAGATTAGTGTTGGAAAGATCTGCCGATCTATTTCCTCAGTTTTTCGAAAAAAAAACTTAGTATAAAGACGGATCGTGATGGATTTGCTGTTTAATTTAGTACGAAAATCCATCGCGATCCCTCTTTATCCTAAGTTTTTTAGGAAAACCGAGCAAATAGATCAGCCGATCTTTGCATGTAATGCATCAACGACTCAGCCTCGTTATCTACTTACCGAGTCTGTGGTTCATGTTTGACCGGGCGAAGTGATGCAGGTTAGACTATGCCGAGCTAAAAACACAGGAGATATATTCGCCATGAAGAAGTTAAAGAAGTCCGATATGCTCAGCCGCGGCCAGGTGAGAAAATAGGCTCATAAATCAAGACTCGTATATATGACATCGTCGTGTCTCTTTTTCTGAGTTGATTCCGTGTAGGTCGAGCATGTTCGGTCCGAGAGGAATTTGCTCGTGGAGGTTGATAGCCGGTGCATAGTGAAGCTCTTCTATTCCTTCCAAGACTCCGATTTTTTGTACCTCATCATGGAGTATTTACCCGGCGGTGATATCATGACTCTATTGATGAGGGAGGATATTCTTTCGGAAGACGTTGCTCGGTTTTACATGGCGGAGAGCATTCTAGCTATCCAATCCATCCACCAGCATGGTTATGTTCATAGGTATTTATTTACAGACTTTTAAGCCCTTGAAAATTCTTGGAAATATAACTATGAGTTATTTCAATTTGTGTGAAAGGGTGTGGGAAATTTACATAAAGGGTATTTTGCCATCAATTTATCGATCATGAAATTTGTCGAAATATGTATTTTCTATAGGGATATCAAACCGGATAATCTCATATTGGACAAGAATGGTCATTTAAAGCTATCCGATTTTGGATTGTGCAAGACTTTGGAGAAGTACTCATCGATATTGTTGGAAGATGACGATCTTCTGGCTCAAGATCCGAGAACGGAAGGTGATGTGGGTACCGGTGAGTATACTGCTCCGTGGTTAATGGCAAAGGAGCAGTTACTGCAATGGAAAAGGAACCGTCGAGCCTTGGTACATTTTGCTTTTGGCTCTTAACTTCCTTTCTGTATTTTATATATACGAGATTATGAAGTTATTAGGGCACTCCCACTTGTAGGCATATTCGACCGTTGGAACTCTTGATTATATGGCGCCGGAGGTGTTACTGAAGAAGGGATATGGAATGGAGTGTGATTGGTGGTCATTGGGAGCGATTATGTACGAAATGCTCGTAGGTTATCCTCCGTTTTGCTCCGATGATCCGAGGATGACATGCCGCAAGGTAAGTTTAAAGTTACAGTTAAACCTCGATAAAGTAATAACCTTGGGACTGAGAAAAAATATTCATTTAATGAGGTTATTACTTTATCGAACATTATTTTAGTGTATTGACCCATATCGGGACCGGAATAAATTATTATCTTAGCGAGATTATTACTTTATCGAATATTACTTTATCGAGGTTTAACTGTAGAAACATTTTGCGCAAATTGGTTGAACTTTTACATGAAACTTCGTTGGGATTAAAATGTTCTTGAAAATCTTGAATTCTCTCTCCCTTTTTTATCAGATAATAAATTGGAAGACATGCTTGAAGTTTCCTGAAGAGCCAAGAATCTCAGATGAGGCAAGGGATCTTATCTGTCATTTGTTATGTGATGTTGAGAAAAGATTAGGGACAAGAGGCGTCGATGAAATTAAGGTACGTAGAACATCATTTCATGCAAGGATATAATCTTGTTTGAATTTTTCTTCTCAACTACAAGGATTCAATTCAATTGTTGTTTTAGGGACATCCATGGCTTAGAGGTGTTAAATGGGACAGCCTCTATGAAACCGAAGCCGCCTACAAACCGGTCGTTAACGGCGATTTGGATACACAGAATTTCGAAAAGTTTGATGAAGTAAGTGACTGTACACATAATTCCTTCTGTCCCGATTATCTTGTCCACTTTGCTTTTTGGCGGTTTTTAAGGAGAATTGTTAGTTGTGAGTAGAGTTGTGGGTCTCATAAAAAAGTTGTGCGTAATAATTTGTTAAAAAAGGACACTGGACAGTATCGTTGGAATAACCCGAAATGGAAAACTGGACAAGACAATTGGGACGGGGGGAGAATTATGTTATCTTGCAGACTTTTATTGATTCTTTGCCCTCTTGATTTACATTCCCTTATAATTGAGCGAGATTGTACTGCAGGGAGAAAATCCACCATCCAACACACCAAGAGTGGGGCCTTGGAGGAAGGTATACAAATTAGTGTGGAAGCTTTGCTTGCTCTGCTCTTGTCTTTGATGATTTCTTATAACGATTTCCTTTCGTGTTCGAGCAGATGCTAACGTCGAAAGATGCTAACTTTATCGGATACACTTTCAACAAATCAGACCTTCTCAAATCAGCTGGATCCGCAGGTATTCATTTCAAGATTCTGACATGAATATCTACTTAACTAGTACAAGAAGTATAGTGTTAGGCATAATCAAGAAAGGATTAGGATTGTTAATCAAGATTGATAGTGCAGGTATAGATGTGAGTTCAAATGCACCTTCCAAACCTCCATCTTTGGTCTCACTATTTGGTAAGTTGATCTTCTCTATTATTCTATTATTATCAAAGCAATATATATATATATATATATATATATATATATATATATAGGGAGTGGTTCCCGTGTGAACAGTCCTTATCGTGTGAACACTGCACTTTAAAGGCAAACGTATTGCACTTTCATGGTAAATATACTGCACTTTACATGCTGCACTTAAAAACAAATGTACTGCACTTTAAAATGCAGTATTTTTGCCATTAAAATGCAGTACATTTCTCTTTAAATTGCATGTTCACACGATAATAGGCTGTTCACATTTGAACCTCCTCATATATATATATATATATATATATGTATACTGGAGTAGGTTCCGGTGTGAACAACCCTTATCGTATGAACATGTGATCACTTTCGTGGCATAGGTGCTGTACTTTTATATGTCAGATTACAAAAAAAAGTCCATTAAGTGCAGTCTGATTATTTGAAAGTGCAATACTTAAAAAATGCCTAACATTATACTTTTTCGAGGCATAGGTACTGCACTTTTATATGTCAGATTACAAAAAAAGTCCATTAAGTGCAGTCTGATTATTTGAAAGTGCAATACTTAAAAATGCAGTATTATCGTATATAAAGAGCAGTATATTTGTATTTAAAGTGCACGTTTACACGTTCACACGATAAGAGCATGTTCACATTTGAATCTGCTCCATGTATATATCTTGATTATATGCAATATACCATAACTTTATACAATGATTCTTCATGCACAAGCCTTTTGACTATTTGGAGTTACTTAGATTCTGCACATTATAAGGCCTAATCTATCTTACTCCATTGCACGGATGCATAATCTTCGACTCGTATTCTTCTGAGTGTAGGGCGGGTAGCTCTAGAAGACGCGGTGATAGCAGAGGAGGATGCAAGGGCACTCCCATGATGAAGTCTGATGCTCTTATTCAGATTTGTATGCTTCAGGAGAGAGAGAGAGGAAGAGAGTGAGAGAGAGATGTAGCTGATTTTTCTGTACGTGAAGAGAAGTTGAATGAATCTGCAGCTGGATCAAAATTTTGGCAATCTGTCCTTCCATTGATTCTGTATCTGAATCTGGATTGCTTCTTGTTTTGGTGGGGGAATATGGCTGATACATGCAGAGATTATTGCATTTGTAAATGATACATTGTTTTTGGCAATTATAATTTATATTATATTTTCGGGGATGAGATTACTTATTCAATAAATTCCTATTTAATTAGTGTTCGATTCAAAGCTACATAGTTTTGAATTAAAAAAACTAAAAATTGAAAGGAGAAGATTGAAAAAAGATTTGTTTTTATCGGTTTGATTTACTACTTGTAAAACCGTAAAGAGGGAATAATCAAAGAATGCATTTTTTTAATTCAAAATTACGTAATTTTGAAACGGATACTAATTGAATTGGGATTTATTGGACAATTGATCTTATCCCGTATTTTCGATAATAAATAACGACTTTGACGGACCATCTTTTGATTCATTGTATTTTTGCCACAAAAAAGATAAAATTGAAATTAATTACTCCTTCCGTCCCACAGAAAGTGTCTCCTTTCTATTAAAAACGAAAATTAAGAAAATAAGATTGTATGGTGTATATTGTTTGACTTTTTTAACTTGTTAATTTTGGTCAACATATTATTTGTCTTTTTAAAAAATAAAACAATTTTTATAGGATGACTCGAAAATAAAAACAAGACATTTTATATGAGGGAGTGAGAGTAATTAATTACTCATTTTTTAATAAAATTAAATAATGAATCACGTATTATTAATTTTTTTATTTATCATTTCAAATTATAATTTCGAGAAAATATCTACAGGGGAGAGGACATCTTGTCAGACCGACACGTGGAAAGGGACGACAGTTAGGATGACCTTTTTGTTTATTACAAAAACACCGAACTTGCAAGTTGTAATATGACTATATTTATCGATGAACACCTCAAACACCCAACCATCTCAATGTTTTATTAATTTCTCTCTTTTCCATATACTCTATTTTCTTACTAAATATAAAATCTCTACTTTTTATAGTTTATCCGTGACCACCCAACCAAAGCAACCACACAACAAAATATTGTCTATTCACATTATTTTTTATAATTATTTATTTCAACATATTATTAATTTGAATAAAAAATATTAAAATTAATTTTCGGTTAATGGAAACACGAAAAAAAACTCAATATCAATACAACTCATATTAATAAAACAAAGGCGCAGCACAAATTGATGAAGTAAAAAATTGAAACAACGAAAAACACATAACTACAAATACGAAGTAGGAAATTTATTTAGCTATCATGGGCGAATTTTTGTCATATATGCTCGATCAAGTCGTTTTGAAGCTCTTTCTGCCCTTCTCTGTTCCAGCCTTGTGCATTGTTTTTAGGATTGACATATTTTTCATGATGAGTCTCTTCAATGGAGGTTGGGGGTGTTTTGAATAAGATTATCAGGAAATTGTGATTCTAACCCAACATCTTGTGATTCGAATTCGCTCGAGTTAGGAAAATCATCGAAACTAGGGTAATAATCATTGGAGTGGGGAAAATTTTGAGAATTATAGAAGTTGTTATAGGGATCCATAGTGAAAGAGTGAGGAGTAATTAAAAATATGGAGAGAAAATGAGATAATTGTAGAATGTGGAGAAATATATCAATATTGGTGTCTATTTATAGAGGATGAAAAATCATG
Organism: Lavandula angustifolia; assembly: GCA_028984105.1. Lineage (NCBI taxonomy): Eukaryota > Viridiplantae > Streptophyta > Magnoliopsida > Lamiales > Lamiaceae > Lavandula > Lavandula angustifolia. Next base: position 5,821,621 of record CM054821.1, on the reverse strand, counting down.
AATTTTGATATAATTTTTTTTAATATATACTATAAAAGATATAATCAAATTAAATTTATAATAAAATTAATATCATGTGACCAATGGGATAGTGACAAGTGTCACTATCCCAATGGCCACAACAAAGACAAACGTTCGTCTGCATTGTGGGATGGAGGAGAACGTGGTTGCCCATTTCTCTCTCCTCTCAATGTATTTTTTTTTAATAGATGAAATACAAAAAAACCGGCCGAACGCTTATAAATGTACGCCGATAAACGCAGTCTAAGAGAGCCCAATTAGTCCGCATGGATTCGTGTTGCAGGCTATTACCTTATTACGAGGAACCCGCAACACTGTCTCTCTTGTGTGGTTTGCAGGCTATTACCTTATGCACACTAAAGATAGTGTTGCGGGTTCCTCGTAATAAAAAAAAAAGAAAAAAGAGAGAGCCCAACTCAATTTCAACGAACTCTAATCCAATAAGAAATTTTTTAATTTACTCAAAGTTTCAATTTTTCTTTCTGGGTTTGAGATTTTGAACAAAGGGCAGTTGAGAATTCAATGGATTCGTCTGATTTTTCCGCAATAAATCTTGCCAATCAAGAAAAGACTTCCAAATTGGTGGTAAATTGCTTCTCTCTCTCTCCAAAAGGGGGATATTTGTAGATATTTTCTCGTTTGTTGGTATAGTAATTATTCAGCCGTGGTTCTTAAATATCCATTGAGAAACTTGTAACAAGATTCTAAGAACTATCAAGATAATATTGTCATCATCGTGCAATCGAGAAAAGAGAGAAATACATGCTTTTCCCAGTAATGTTTTTGTTGTTGTTGATGAGAGAGAAATATATGTTTTCTGTCCCTTCAATTATGCATCACATGTCAATGTTGATTAGTATCAAGAAGTTATGAGTCCCTTTGAGATGGCGTAGCGGAGAAGGTGGGTAGTCCGGGATCAATACGTCATGGGTTTAAATTCCACTGGAAAGTGTGTCTGTCACCCGTTTACCCTATGTGCACCAAAAGTAGCGGCTGCGGGTTCCTCGTCTTAAAAAAAAAGAAGCTATGAGTTGTACATAGTGGATTAAGGAACATACTTTTTCAATTTTCAGTGGATTAGTATGTTCAATCTCTGCACTGTAGATTTTGGGGGGAAAAAAAGAAAAAAGGGAAGTGCTAATTGCCTAATGAGAAAGTCTGTCTGTTAACCCACATCGATCGACTGATAGTGATGTTTAAATATAAGTTTGGATAATCTATCATGTTATAAGGCCTTTTAAGAGGGTGCAAGGGGGCGAGTGGCTCAATTCTAATAGAGACGGAGTTAATGTTGTTAATAAGAATCGACTTCGCTTCAATGTGGACTTTATAGTTAAACCTCGATAAAGTAATAATCTTGGGATCGGAAGAAAATATTCATTTAACCTATATCGGGACTGGAGAAAATTATTATCTAAGCGAGATTATTACTCAGCAGTAAAAATCACTACGCGTTTGCCCTTTCTTGAACGAATTTGATGATCTAGTGGTATGTTTTCTTGATATCTTCCTGAGCGTTGTTCTAATTCGGTAATTAATTTGTATGACCGTCGAGATATATCGAATATTACTTTATCGATGTTTAACTGTACTTTTATAAACTCTGAAATATGCATTGGTTGATGGCTTGATGCATTATGTATCTTCCGCAGTCTCACGAAATGGAACGAATAGCCCCGGAATGGTCCAACGAAAAACACTGCTTGTTTCTCAAATCCATGGAATCCACATTTGTCAACCACCTCTACACATCCGTAGAGATGTTTGGGTTGCAGTCCCACAGAAGCACTGCATCGAGATCAAAATCGTTAAAGCAAAAGCAGACGAGCACCCCGCCCTTTCGGCCAGGTTTTTAGCCTCCATCACCTCTGTTTTTTTCCACTTCTTTGCTCTTGCGTTTGTCTCCAAGTTTAAGGCCTTCTTTGAAGAGTTATTATTTTGGTACCTTAATTTGTAGGGGTGTTTTCTGTTTTAGCCACCCTACTTAAACAAAAAACAAATTTAGCCACTTTTATAATTTGACACAAAAAATAGCTGAAAATACACATTATTCCTACTTTTTCAGACTTTCCAGATTGATTATAATGATTTGTGATTTGGATTTGTGGTTATTTGTGCAACAATAATTGGGCAATTACATAAATATTTGATTTCTCGAAAATAACGTGGTCCTGCTCTCATACTAATCAGTCCTGGTCTTACATTCGAAGTCATGATCATCTTTTTTATCATTCTGCACCAGCAAGTCTCGTTCGATGTCATGCTCCTCTTAAGGACATAAGACGATCATTGAGCATGACTTACATTACAACAAATCTGTAGATAGAATATATTCGTCTAGTTTTTCGTATTCAGTTCTTGGTATTTCAAACAATCATTGATATCAGTTATGACAGACTGAAAAATGTCAGATTTATATACTTTTGGCTATTTAGTGAATGAAATTATAAAACTGGCCATATTTGTTCTTTATTTAACATATATGGCTACATTTGTATACTAACACTAATTTGTATGTAGTTTAAAGTTCTGCGAGATGGGTTTTGGTCTAAAGTCGATTTCCAAAAGGATGAAGACATACATGACAAACGAGAGGAGAGTAAAGCTCCATTGTTGAATCCATGGATCCAGCATTGTAGAAACTCCAAAATACAGAACAAGAGATGTTCGTCTTCTTTTGCTAGAACGCCTTCTACAGTTTCTACGAGCAACTTGCCACCTTCCTGTGACGATTCTTATGGAAGCAATCTAGGTATGCCACCTCCCATTATGGACATTCTTAGGAAGACAGAGTTATATAGAAAATATGAAGTATGCATAATACTTATACTTCATTCGTCCCGCTATTATTGTCCTACTTTTCTAATCGGATTGTTCCGCTATTACTGTTCTCTTTCCTAAAATAGCAAAAACTAATTTTAAACAAAAAATGAAGTGGACCCCTCCTACTTAATACTCATTCCCACATTATCATACCCTCTCTATTCAAAAATCTATCTCTCACGCGATTTTCGTTCCACTCCGTACTCGGAAATTTATGAGTTTTAACTTTTTGAAAATTTAAAATTATTTCTTAAAATACAATATGAAAAAAAAACAGAAAAAAAAATCGATTGTCTCAACTATGCCCTGCAAAAATTTGGATAAATTCTAATTTCTTCTACCAACCACTCATCGAAAATTATGCTCATTTGTTAATATAATTAAAACTCATAAAATACACACTTAAACAAAGTTTCTTAATCTCCGTGCCAAAACCAAAGGGAACAGTAATAGCGGGACGAAGAGAGTATTTTTTAATTCAGAATTCGTATTTTTTTATGTATGACGTATTTTTCTAGAGCAAATGAAAGGTGCAGATTGCTTCTTATTTCTTATTTCAAGGAGCATTCCTCATGATCCATTCTCTTCTTACATCTAGATTACATCTTGCAAGTAACATTCATATTTTTATGTAATTATCACTATTGCACATTATTGCATTAATATTCTAAAGAATCTTGATTCTTGAAGGCTTTAGTTGTGACATGCTTTTTTTTCTTTTGAATCAGAGGTGACTGATCAGAACTTCAATGACCACGAGGACAACGTGTAGCAACAATCAAGTAACTACTTGATCTGCATCTTTCAAACATCTTGAATCTATCAAGATTCTCTCAAGATTGCAACTCATTCTTTTTTGTCCCAAATGGCAATGTCGTTCGATCTGATCCCACTGTCGAAAGCCAATTGCAGAAACACTCCAAAGATTAGATTTTTCTGCATTTTACCCAAACCAAGATGTGAATTAACTCCATGCAGAGAGAGGTGGAGAAGGATGGGGGAATGCCATATTCAACCTCATGGAGACATTTTTTGCAGTAAGGCAAAGAATGGAGATCTATATTATTAGTTTAAATCAACTCTAAAGGGAATCGAACACTAGATCAACCATTTACGCAGAAGTAGGAATATCAACTACACTACATGTTTCTGGTAGGCGAAGAATGAAGATGATTCTTTTCATAAAAAAGTGGAGCAAATCTAAGAGTAACTCCAGTGGTAGCTCCTTAAGTTTTTGGGAGTAGGAGAAAAAAGCTCCTAACCATTGGAGTAATTTTTTAGAAGCTGGAAATTACTCTGCAACTTTCACAACAGGAAGTTGGTTTCTTGTAAAAATAGCTTCCGTCGGCGCGTGGAGGTGTATTTCACGAATTAATGTGGTTGGACATTGGGAATACGCGCTGACTGCATTGAAGACTATGCCAACTGTGTTGGTTGGCACATGGCCCACAAGTGCGTAACGTCAATTTTTCATGAATATCTCAGCCCACAAACGTATATATCTTTGTGCATATCAAAAATCTTGCTGTAATAATTGTTTCACTATATATATGTGTATATATCTCAACCACCCACAAACGTATATATCATGATATTAATAATATTATGAATATTATTAAATCTTAACCACCCCAAAAAAATTAAATCTTATATGAATTAAAAATATATTAAATTAAAATTTTATATCAATTTAAATTATCATGGTATACTAATAATATTATGAATACAAAATAGTGATGATATTCAACTATATAGATATAGTTGTGTGTATATATATTAATGAGACCCATAAAAAGTTGGATTTATATGTATACAGTTAGAGAGAAAAATGAAGTGAATTTTAAAAGCTGATGTGACATTTCAAAAGCTGAGGCGATGAATAAAAAGTTGGTTTTAAGAGTTAAGGGTTGAAGGCACCTAAGGTTGGTGAAGAAGGGAATCCTTAAACTTTAAGAAGGGAAGAACAACCTCACCCCACTCACACCACCCCCAAATAAAGGAGCTATTTTGACAACATTTTCTTCTATTTTTAGTTGTAGTTTATAAATTCTGAACCACTAACCAAGAATTGGGATTTGGTGGCCATTTGGGCATATTACAAATTCAAACCTAATTTATTCATTTGCCCTTATTTTCTTCTTTATGGGGAAATCTTGTTCTACATTTTCTCTGGAAGAAAGCTCAACACAATTTGGGGGGAAAGAAGAACAAAATTAGCGAAAGAAATAGACCCCATAATTTTCAGGCTACTCCCATTGACACCCCCGCCCCATACCCCGCCTAATTCGACAAAAGAAGAAATGATTAAAAGAAATTGTAAATTCACCCTTCTCTCATGACTTAAGCCGGTCAGACGTCTTTATTTAATTTTTGCCAACCAATGACCATGTGACAAATGACAATTCGAATCTATAAATTTTTATTGCCAATATAATTTTATGACAAGTCCACTTCACCCCATGTCACCTATCTACAACACACCACCTTGTCAAGTCTACAAGCTTTTTATGACAAGTATACAAGAGCCCATGTGACAAAATGAAAATTCAAAGCTCATCTACCACAATTAATATGAAACGTATCGACTACAATTATTATGGCTCACCTAAATTACTATATATTTTATGTACAAGATGTATATGAAGATCACATTTCATCGAACTCAATTTATATTTTCTCTTCTTTTATAATTTTATTCAGTCCATTTCACTTTAAGTATTTTAATCTTCGTATAATCTTTATCTTTTTATCTTGTTATAAAATCAAGTATCTACTTTTCTTAATTGTATGATAAATATTTTTAATTAACATCATGAATTTTAAATAATATACTTTCAAAAACATCATGAATTTTAAATAACATAATTTATAGTATTATTTAAATTTAAAAAAAATATTATATTATATATAATACTTAGTTAAAAAAATATGAAAATAAATTATAAATTAAATTGAGCTGATTTAAGAATGATAATAGAATTTAAATAAATTGTATTGTGATGTAATTAAAGAGAGAAATGAATATTTTATTTAGAATGATAGATTCAATAAACTCAATTGCAGTCGTCGTTCGTCGCCTTGATTTCCCCATATTCTCGATTTCAAATTTCGGTAATTAGGGTTCCAATTCCATAGCTTTTTTCTTCAGATGCCTCTGGAAGAAAGCTCAATACAATTTGGGGGAAAGAAGAGCAAAATTAGCGAAAGAAATCGAGCCCAGAATTCCCAATAAACTCAATTGCAGTCGTCGTTCGTCGCCTTGATTTTCCCCCGATATTCTCGATTTCAAATTTCGGTAATTAGGGTTCCAATTCCATAACTTTTTTCTTCAGATGCCTCCGTTTAATCCATCAGCGAGGTCGGTGGCGCGTTTGTTCACCCGCCGGAATCCGTTGCGGCAGCGAGGTAGAGATTATCCCAATCGTAATCAGATTAGGTCTTCAAGCAGCATCATCAGGAAATCCTTCTCCCCTTCCGCGGAGCTCGGGCATTACAGAATTCGCGATTTCCTCGATTGCGGAAATCCATTGCGCATCAGTAATGGTGTTGTTCTCCAAAGGAGAGGGTTTCTCGGTTGCGGCGATGGCGACGAGGGTAATACGCTGTCGAAAGTTCACGAAGAAAGGCGAGTTTTGGGGTAATTCTTCACGAACCCTAGATTGTTATTTTGATGAAACGTGATTGGCCTTTTTTGAGTGATGATTGATCTTGTAAATGGTAGATACACACCTGAGCAGCTGTTCAACGTGGTTGCCGCCGTCGACATGTACGAGGAATTCCTTCCGTGGTGCCAGCACTCGCAGATAATTCGGCAGAACCCTAATGGGAGTTTTGATGCAGAGTTAGAAATTGGGTTTAAGTTACTTGTGGAAAGTTATCTCTCTCATGTGGAGCTCACCAAGCCGAAACACATTAAGGTGAAGATCTTTGCTAAGCAATTTGGTTTCCCCTCCATACATTCGTTTGTGTTTTTTTCCTTCATCCAATTTTTTTTTTAACTGTTCTCGCATTTATCGCCTTACCGTATGTGAAATTTATCACTAGTTAGAATGGGAGATGGAATACTAACTACTTAAAGGCGTTCGGCAGTGTTTATCAAGTGTTTGCTTTGGAAATGGGGGAGAGAGAGGGGTAGGGGGAAGAGGGAAAAAAGGTGGAGAGGGAGAGGGGGAAAGAGGGGAGGGAGAGGGGGAAGAGGAGGAGAGAGAGAGAGAGAGAGAGAGAGAGAGGGAAGGGGGAAGGGGGAAGAGGAAGAGGAAGAGGAAGGGAGAGGGAGAGGAGAAAAGGGGAGAGAGAGAGGGAGAGGGGAAAGGAGGGGAGAGAGAGGGGGGAAGAGGGAGGGAGAGAGAGAGAGAAGGGAGAGGGGAGAGGGGGAAGAAGGAGAGGGGCAAAGGGGGGGAGAGAGAGGGAGACGGGAAAAGGGAGGAGAGAGAGAGAGAGAGGGAGAGGGGGGAAGGGGAAGAAGGAGAGGGAGAGGAGAGGGAGAGGGGGAACCTGAAAAGAGTTTTCTTCTTTAGCCCCGTTATCTTATTGAAACGTATTATTCGGATGAATTAGACCAAACCAGGTGAAAGCTCTGATACTTTCCTACCTACATTACAACCTTCTATTTACTGATACAAAGCAGACAGTAACTCAGTTTCGGTTTTCGATCATTCGGAAAGGAGTATCATCTAATTGGGACGGTTTGATTAAGCACTTAAAGCAGTATTATTTTGCTATTTTCTTTATAATGCATTATATCAACTATTTCCGTCTTGTTGCAGACAACTTCATCCCAAAGTAGCCTTTTTGATCATCTGATTAATGTCTGGGAATTTAACCCTGGACCTGTTCCTGGAAGCTGCAGCCTCTATTTCCTGGTCGATTTCAAGTTCCAGTCGCCATTGTATCGACAAGTAAGCTTCTTCAGTATGATTATACCTGATTAGATTGTTAAAAGCTTGATGTGATATTCATTCAACTACAACTCCACTGCAGATTGCAAATATGTTCTTCAAAGAAGTGGTTTCTCGGCTTGTTAATTCGTTCAACGACAGATGTCGACTGATATACGGACCCGGGGTGCAAGTTCTTGAAAATACTCATTAGCTTAGAACATAAGAGTAAGCTGTTCATCTTGTGGAAACACAGTGCCTTTGAATATTGTCTGTGAATTTTCTCAGTAATACAGATTGCCTTGTTGAGGTATTGAGTAAATATTCATCTGGACCACAAAGAACAAAGTTCTGATCATCTTTTTACTCCCTCCGTCCCAGCTGACTTGTCTTGTTTGGTTTCGACTCAGATATTCTGATGAGTGGGTGGTTGTGTATAGATGAGTTGGTGATTGTGTGTAGAAAGTGAGAGTTTATGTTGTAATTATTTTCCTTTGAAACAAGACAAGTCGGGTTGGACGATCCGGAAAGGAATACAAGACAAGTCGAGCGGGTGATTATGTAATCTTTTGATTATTCCATCAAAATCAATGTAATAAGCATGCTTATAATGTTCTTTTCCTGCCCTTTTTATTCCTATTCTTTTTATTCTACATTTTTAGTAATTCTTCCGTTATAGGTACAAAATCTTTCAGGTACATTTGATTAATCATCTCTCTTGTTATGTTGCATCCACAGTAGTAACTTACTAACTTTTTATGTATAATTTTTTTGGCAAGATTCATAATTTTAAGCTTGATCTTCAGTTCAAAGGCGTATCTAAGGGGTCGTGTACCATCCTAGATTTTATTCACATATTCCCCAAAATTGTACATTTCGACTCCTTAATTTTTAATCGTAGATTGGCTCTTGCATCAGTCATTCAGTCCTATATGAATTATACACATTACATAGACAATGTAAATCCGTTCGATTGAAATAAATTCAGAAAATTCCAATTTAGGGACTCCTCGATAATTAATTCAGGTATGACAATGGTAACGAGTATGACAATTGCAGCCAGCAAGAATTGCATGTACTATTCATACAAAGATTAGCCTATAATTGTTTCAATGGTATATATATGTATAATGAGTTCAACAAGTCATAATAAGTTTACAAATGCAGGGACTGAATACCTGTGTACTTGAGAATGGCTGCAAGTATTCTCTCTTTATCTCTGGTTGCAAAAGCTTCCAGCAGGACTCCATTTTTGTAGAAATGAAAAAGTGGAACACTCTGCATCAGATGAATTCACTTCACATGGAGACAAGAAGAGCCTCAAACATCATTAAAATCTTGTCTAGCATATCTTACCTTAATTCGGAGACGTTCAGCAACCTCGGATTGTTCGTCGTATTCATCAATTACCTGCAGTAGTCGAAAGTCGAAACATGAAATCTTCAAGGAGAATCAAGAACAAGTTCAGAAACATTGAGTATCTTGATAACAAGAATCATCTGTAGATACACTCACATTGTGTTTGAGGAAAATGACTGGAGCATCTTTGTTACCAGATCCCTTGCAGAGCTTTACGAAACCCTGTTCTATATACTTGCAGCTTCCACAGGAAGTTCGATAAAAATCCACAACGACTAATGCACTTGTTTCCTTAGCCTTCTCCAGAATCGTTACGAATTCCTCATCAGTGAAGAACTCTCTTACACACTCAACTGGACACAGCTCATCTTCATCATCCAATAATTCTTCGACGTTCTCATCAAGCATACTCTTGAGCTCAAACGAATTCACATACGAATGCTGCTTTTGAGTAAGTAAGATGCTCCCGGTTTGGTATATATGTGTTGCCTTCAAATGATCTGAATTGCATCTTACTCTAAAGTTCCCAAATACCATGGAACTGCCAGAACTGGTTTTTCCATTTATGTTCCTCGTAAAGCTCAAGGGAGCGCTCTGACGAACAATAACAAGGTTTTGCATGATCAGATGGAGCAGAGAATGACAGTAGAGTCTGCAACATATATGATGGTTTAGTAGGTACTAATGCAAGATGCAGGAATGCATTAAACTACTATTCCAGACGACTCGACATCACTTCCTCAGCAAAGCTTAATGCATTTAGGATCATTCCCAAGCTAGAAACTGTCGTGCAGACAGCAATGCGAGTTGTAGACGGTTGCTAGCCCTCAACATATAATCTGTTAGGAATAGAGAAATGTCGATGCAGATTGATTAACAATCTGAATCTGGAAAAGTGTTAATCTGCCTCAAAGTGAGATGCCAGAAGCAGATTCTTCAAAGATTTGCAAGAACTATATTGGTTTTAATCTAAGAACACAACATTTGCTTATATATCTTGATAATTATCACAAAACAAAGGAAGTTAACATGCAGAGCCACTGAATGCTAAATGTTTATGTTATTCCTCTATGTAGACCAACACTAATACATTCATTAATCAAAATTCTATCGATGAAACGTTTTCCAGAGTTCGATTAGACCCCAATACTAACTCATTAATGTGCAAATGTCAAAGATCATTTTATACTTGCTTAATGCTTATGATCATGAAACTAGAAGAGAATGTGAGACACAATTTAAAACTTCCCCTTCTTTCATTACTTTTGTAACTAGACTCTTCTATAAGCAATTATAAGCTATTCTTGACATAGTAATTGCACAAAGTGAGACACATTGTATTATCGCTCTCATACTTCAAGAAGCTCCCCGGAGAAAGAAATAAAACTTTCAATCTTTGATTAAATCAATTATTTAAGGTTTGGAGCCATTCCTTTCCAAGTAATCAGATTTTAGAACAGATCTTAAATGATGGCATAGTTTCGATTCATAAAATCATTGCAATAGCAGCTTGGAACAATGAATTTGAAATCCGCACCAACTCAGCCTATCAAAACTAATGTAACACTTTCATCATTTAACACCAATTTCAAAATCAACTCTAAATTAATCTGATCCATACAACTGTAATCACGCATATAATTCTCCAGAAAAATCAATCAAATTCTACAAGCTTGTTCTCTTCAAATCAGTCCTAAACTAGTTGAAAAAGCATATTTCGTCACTGATCCACTGATCAAACCGAAAACCTAGCTGCTCAAGCAGTCAATAACACCACACAAAATTCACAGTTCACATCAACAGAACGATAATGCAGACCGTGAATTATCATACGCACTTGGGAGAAATAGATCAATCGAAATCTGGAAACGCGAAGATTACAGAGTTTTAAGTAGAGATTAGGTTACCGGAATCTCTTCGATCTCGCGCGACGAACAGAATAATGTTTTGGATAAGAGAAACGGTTTAGTGATCTTTCAATGGCTGTGGTAGTTCAAAGCTTTGGCCTTTTACATCATTAGCCCAAAACTTTTCTTAATAACAGAACGATCCTATATCTTCTCTATAATAACAGAATTAGCCCAAAACTTCTGTTAATAACAGAACGACTCTAAAACTTCTGTGTAATAATGGAAAAAAATAAATTTTGGATAGTTAGGTCGACTCCAGTCATATTTTAGTCCATTATATTGGCGATATTCACTTTTATTTCATTAAGTTGTACATTAGTCCAATTTTCGTCCTTTTTCAAAATCAAACTTACTTTTTCAATTTTAGTCCGCAAGCGCGTGGTCTTAAGCGGTTATTATATAAAAAAAAATTCAAAATTGACCAATTTGCTTAGTTTTCATCTTTAGTGTGTCAGTTTGACATATGTGCCAATTTCCGTCCATTATGTTGGCATATATCCAATTTTAACCAAATAGGTTGAAAAATGTCCAATTTCAACCCGTTTTATAAATCTTATTAATTAATAATTATATCTAATGAGGTTGCATTTGTTCGCATTTGCTTCTGAATCAAACTTAGAACATCTCTTAATAATTAATATTTTTGCATGTATATATATTTATATAATCTCGCCTTCTTTTATGACCTTAAAATCTTCAATCGAATTTCCTGATTTTCAGATTTGCAACATTTTCATCGAATTTCTTGATTTTCGGAGAGTAAAGTTGGGTAAGTAACTGCAACGCGCGTTATAAAGTCACTACGCGCCTGTTGATTAAATTGGAAAATAGGTTTGATTTTGAAAATGGACAAAAATTATGCTTATGTAAAACTTAATCAATATAATGGATTAAAATCAAACTAGAGCCAACCTAAATGATGAAAAATGATTTTTCCCTAAATAAGTGCAGCGCGTGTTATACAGTCACCACATGCCCTCGGATTAAAATTGGAAAAGTTGGTTCGATTTTAAAAAAGAACGAAAATTATATTAATGTACAATTTAATAGACTAAAATTAGACCTCATCAATATACTCCCTCCGTCCCGAATATATATGCATATTTGATTCTTCACACATATTAAGAAAAAATTTAAAGATATGAAAGTTAGAATGTTAGTATTGAAATATGAGTAAACTAAAGTAAATTACTAAAAAGTTAATGACATAATTATATTTGCTATTATAAAAGTTGGATTAAATGAACTTTTGTTATATTATCATATTAATTAGATCATGAAAGTTAGCGAAATAGTTAGTAACAAAAAAATTGCTAATAGACATACTCCATCCGTCCCTATTTTATATGTCTATTTGCTTTTTCACATAGATTAAGAAAAAATTTAGTGATATGAAAGTTAGATAAATGTTGGTATTAGAATTTGAGTAAATTAAAGTAAATTACTAAAAAGTTAATATAATAATTGTTTTTGTTATTATAAAAGTTAGATAAAATAGTTTTTTCTTATATTATCATATTAATTAGATCTATTAAAGTTGGTAAAAATTTAGTTAAATATAAAAAAAATTGTTAATAGGCATATAAATTTGGGACAGACAAAAAAGGAAAGTAGTCATATACATTTGGGACGGAAGAAGTATAAATTTAAGACGGACAAAAAATGAAATGAAACATATATATTTGGAACGGAGGGAGTAGCATACTAAAATCGGAATGAAGCCAACCTCACGGACTAAAATTAATTTTTTTTCCCGGTAATAACATTGGTGGGTTCGGACATCAAAAACTTGACTTAAAAACGGTTTTTTCTTGATGTGCGTGCCCGAGGCGGTGCCAGTTGTTAGTTTTCTCTCCACCCCCGTACCTACACACGCCACCCCATCCGTCGCTCATCCATTTAATGCCGTTGAAATCCATTAAATTTTCACATTAATCACGTTTCCATAAAATTTTCGTGCCCTAACCCCCAAATTTCGTCGGTCAATTGCGCCATCTCTTCACCAATTCTGCAGTCAATCCCGGATCAGTAATGGCGGGCGCCACTCAGCTGAAGTCCGACGCCCTAATGGAGCAGATGAAGCTCCACATGTCGACTGACGCCGGAAAAGAGCTCACCAAGAAAATCGGCCTCGTTTATCAGATCAATATTGCCCCGAAGGTTGTTTTTTTTCATTAAATTTCTGTTTTTTGTTTTTTTTTGTTTTGGGTATTTGAGTTTGACTCTGATGCGGTATGTTTGATTGTTGATTTTTTGCAATTGGGCAGAAAATTGGGTTCAATGAGAAGTCTTTTGTGGTGGATTTGAAGAAAGGAGAGGTTAAAGAAGGTCAGAGCTTTGTCTTGTTTAAAATATAACAATTTTCATTTTCATTTTTTTTTGATGAAGTGATTATATGTTTATAGTTCTTGATTTTGATGGAGTTTAGTGTCAATGTTGAATTTTTTGCATATTCCAATTCTTGATCATGCATGGTGTATCTACTCTGCTTCAAGTTTTGAGGCCTGTGTTTGAAGCATGAAAAAAGAAATTGGCCATGGTTATTGTGAAATAAAGTACTTGATGGATTGTATAGGGTCGATATTAGTTGATCGAAATTCGAACTGTCACCGGGTGTATGGTTATGGGATTATAGTTCTTGATTTTGTTTCAATCTTAAATTTCATAGATTCTAGTTCAATGTAATGCTTGAAACTTAGAGGCCTATAGTTGAAGCAGAAAAGAATTATTGCCCATGGTTATTGGGAAATACATTAGTGAATCAAGAATTCGACAGATTGTATGTTGTGGAGAATGGCGATTAGTTGATCGAAATTGAACTATCACTAGGTTTGTAACTTGTAAGAACCTAATAATTCATCCCACGGAGGCTTACACAGATTTAAGTTTGGGGGTTGAAGGATGTGCGGTTTTGGTAAATGCTCTGTTCTTTAATTTTGTTAATGGAGCTACATTTGTTGAGTTTGATATCGACGTGTTTGTGTTAATCGAATACTTTGCTTTAACCAATTGTGTGCGGAAGGTGTTATGCAACATTGATGTGGCTACTGCCTCCTTAGCTTTAGCCAATTGTGCAAGAAGTTTTGGGTTTGAATCCTTAACTCTAACTAATTTTGCTAGAAGTGTTGAGTTCCAATATTAATGTGATGCAATCTAGTTTCATGGCTTATAAAGTCTTCCAAAATTGGTGCTCCTTCCGTTTCATTGAGCTTGTCTCACTTCTTTTCGACGCGTATTTAAGGAGAGTTGTTAGTAGTGAGTAATTGGTGGGTCCTACAAAGAGAGAATTGTTAATTGTGAGTAGAGAAGTTGAGATATGATGAATGAGGCAACCCGAAAAAGAAAGCGAGGCAAGATGAATGAGACGGAGTGAGTATTTTTCATGTTGTACTGCTTTCTCAAGAGTTGCTAGATCATGAGAAACACAATCTAACACTTCGATTAATGATTATAGTTAGTACTCCCTCCGTCCCTTTTGAAACGATCTATTTCCTTTTTCGGGACGTTCCATCAATGTTTTCGGAAAAAGAAATAACTTTCCAAAAAAATACAATCTTCTCTCCTACTTTATCATTTCTCTCTCTTATTTTATTATGTACTCTCTCACTTATCTTCTCTCTTTTATTTTATCATCAACGTTTCATACTTTATCATCTACTTTCTTAATTCCCGCGCCGAAAAGAAACGGGTCGTTTCAAACGAGACGGAGGGAGTAGTTAACTACACTTGAGATTATTATGATGTTTAGATTATCGACACTAAGTTGTGATTTAATACAATAGGAGCGTATGAAGATGGGAAGCCGGATGCAACTTTCTCGTTCACCGATGATGATTTCATAAAGGTTGCAGCTGGGAAGATGAACCCTCAAATTGCCTTCATGAGGTGCCTTCTTCTTCTTCTTCTTCTTCGTCTTCTTCCGAACTCGAGCATATCAATGGTTTCTTTTATGCTTAGTTTATATTGTGTGGACTTGTAGGGGAGCAATGAAGATCAAGGGCAGCATCAGCGCCGCGCAGAAATTCACACCCGACATCTTCCCCAAGCCATCCAAGATGTGAGCAGGAAAGAAAATCCAAGTTCTTACAAATTATTTAGTTCAAGCACAATCTCATGTCTGCTATCTATTTTCTTTGATGTTATGAAGGTTATACAAATGGTGGAAATCAAGTGATCATGGCATATTTTTCGTAAACAATAACGTTATGCTCTTCTACTTTATGTAAGAAAGGTGTTTGCCCCTGATCATGCATGAATCTTGAGCCCCATTTTGGCAATTTACATAAGTTTTTATGGGCATATATGAGAATATTGATTAGTCAATCATTCAAATAGGGGTTAATTAGTGATATCTAAACATGAAATGTAATGAAACATATTCAACTCTCAATCCACAAAATATAATTATTAGAACCAGGGCCTCTTTGGGAAAATAACTTAAGTTATGGCAAAATGACTTAGGTAGTGTTTGTAAGAGCTTTTATAAACAACTTTTAGTTGTTTATGCTTAAAGTTGTTTAAAATTATTGTTAAGTAAAAGTTATTAGTGTTTGGAATAGTATAAAAAAAAACAGCTTAATTTTAGAAAAAACAGTTTTGCAAACAATGTTATAAACTGTTTTTCAATTTCTTTTGGCTTCTGCTTTTAAAAAGGATCACTGGTCAATTTATGAACTTCTGCTTATTCTGGCTTATTTTAAGCAAAAAAAAACAAAAACACTTATTCCAAACATTAAAAATTATAATTTTTGTGGTAAAAAAAATCCATAAACAACTTATTTAAGCAGTTCTAAATACTACCTTATTGTATAAAAACTTACTGAACAAGTTTTTAAATTTAATAAATTCATTGTGTTTGGATACATATGTTCATATAATTTATACAAGATAAAAAAAAGATGTTGTGTATAAAATTGTAGGAGTCATTATTAAAATAAGACAAGTAATTTATAGAAGAGAATAAGTTGTTTCGACAATTTATTATTTTAGAATAAGTTAAAATAAGTTATTTTTAAATTCTTCTAAATAGAACTTAGTCCATTAACTTTATTGTAAATATTTATATGAAAGTGACTATTTTGTTCTATCCTTATCCAAAATGATTATTTTTTAATATTACGACTTATAATATAACAAAAATATTTATATAAGATTAAATTAATATGTTATTCAGTACATTACAGTTATAAAATAAGATAAATATATCGGTAATACATAATATACTAAATATTTACATAACATTAAATATTAAAAAAAAATTCCCTCTCATGAAACAATCCGCAACGAAAAGATTAATGCATAATAATTCGACTAATTGTACACTAATGTAAAATAATTGGATAGCAACGTTTAAGATTAGTAATGCTGATTGCTTATTACATTGAGTTAATCTTGCTTTTCAATCTATCCACAAACGCGTAGACTCCACAACACGACCAAATTCAGTTAACGGAATTTATGACGGCAAAAATATTGTCCCTATAAATACGCCCCTTCCACTTAACTGAAATACTATGAGACATGACGACTTTTCTAACGGTTATTTTTTCCGCTTTCGCTTTCTTGCCGGCCTTGTCCGCTTCTACCGTATTGTTTCAGGTACTTCGACGACTCCGATGATTCATCCTTTACTCAGTCATAAACACTCTCTCTCTCTAAAAATTGTGTGTTTAGGGATTCAATTGGGAGTCGAGCAATAAAGGAGGGTGGTACAACTCGCTTCTAAGTGTTGTACCTGACATAGCCGGCGCCGGAGTTACTCATGTTTGGCTGCCACCTCCTTCTCAGTCAGTTGGACCTCAAGGTCAGTTTTCCGATATGAGATCCTCTACTCCGGACCAGGGACGGATCCAATTCGAAAATGATTTTTAAACTGAAAAAATTAAAATTTATACAACTAAATACTGAAAAAAATTTGGGCACCTTGAACTGGAGCCCTAAACAGCTCATGGGTAGATCCGCCCCTTCTCCGAACATTAGGAAATGCAAATCTACAATTTTTAGAAGTAAAATGGTAATTTCACAAAATATAAAGATTAAAATTTCGAGTTTTAAAATTTGGAGGTGCGGTGGCTCCATACACAAGACTTTCATTCAGGGGCGGATGATTTTCGAGATGCAAATATACACTTTTAGGAGTAAAATAATAATTTCATAAGATTGAAATAAATCACAATAAATTTTTTTTAAAACGATGAAAATAGATTCATAATAACTATGAAGGAAAAGGCCAAGAACCAAACTTGACCTCCGGGTTTTTGGATAATCTATGTTGGATCCGGTCTTCTAAACCTTATAGTGTGAATCAGTAATACGCCATATTTTACATTTTATAACTTTTCATTGTCATTAAAATGTACAATTTCACACTATATATAGTCTATAGGTACCTGATCTAGAAAATAAATTTTCCTGATTTTTATTTATTTTGTAGACTTTTTAAATTGCACATTAATCATTTGTTTGTTTGCGGAAAGAAAATGAAAGGAAAAAATTTATGAGAAATAAAATAATGAAAAAGAGAAAGGTGAGAAATAGAATAAATTTTATATGTCGTTTAGTTTGAGAGAAAAAAAAAGAAAAATAAGAGAAATCTTTCTTCCTATATTTGGGAAAAAAGAAAAATCAAGTGAGGGTTTTCCCTTTTTTTCTCTCTCTTCTAAGGGGTTCCCTTATATTTTTCTATTTTATCCTCTTAAACGGTGCTCTAACTTTGAGGGAGAATTTGCCTCTCCCCCCTATCTTTCTCCTATCCTTTTTAGCTTTAATTTTAATTTAATTTTATTTAGAATAAATTATAAAATTAACTTCATTTATAATAAATTAAGATAATAAGTTCAATATTAATTTAGTTTTTTTAGAATAAATTAAGATAATGAGTTTAATGAAATTACTTAATATTAAAAAAAAGAAAATACATGAGTTTAATGAATATTAATATTTATTTCATGTTTCGGAATGCATTAATTAATCATTCCTGTAATAAATATTCATCTTTTGAGAATTAGATATTGTTATGTAACACCAATAAATATATTATTATGTTTAATTTAATTATATAAATATAATTAGACATTATTATGTACACTATTTCCGCCCTAAAATAGGGATATAGGGACCCTTAGAGATGCCCTAAACCAAACCCAAAAAAATTATCATTTCTCTCTAAATATTTTCCTAATTATTTTTTTTCTCCCTATTTCCCTAAACCCGATTTTTATGTATTTTTTAAAATCATTTCTTTTTTGCCCGCAAAATTTTATATTTAGTCCTTCTCACTTTTGAAATTACGAATTTCACCTTCTTCACTTCCCCGCAGGTTATTTGCCGGGAAGGCTGTACGACCTCGACGCATCGAAGTACGGCAATGGCGGCGAACTCAAAACCCTAATCAAATCCATCCACGACAACGGCATGAAAGCCGTCGCCGACATCGTAATCAACCACCGCACCGCCGAGAAGCAAGACAGCCGCGGAGTCTACAACATCTTCGAAGGCGGCACCCCCGATTCCCGCCTCGATTGGGGCCCCTCCTTCATCTGCCGCGACGACACGAAGTACTCCGACGGAACCGGAAACCTCGATTCTGGAGACGGCTACGACGCTGCGCCGGACATCGACCACCTCAACCCGACCGTCCAGAAGGAGCTCTCCGACTGGCTCAATTGGCTCAAGACCGACATCGGCTTCGATGGCTGGCGGTTTGACTTCGTCAAGGGCTACGCTCCGAGCATCACGAAGATCTACATGGCGAACAGTAATCCGGATTTCGCCGTCGGCGAGCTGTGGAACGGCCTCGCCTACGACGGCGGAAAGCCGGCGTACAATCAGGATAACCACCGCAACGAGCTGGCGGCGTGGACGCAGAACGGCGGCGGAGCGGTGACCGCCTTCGATTTCACTACGAAAGGAATCCTTCAAGCCGCCGTGCAGGGGGAGCTCTGGAGGTTGAAGGATTCAAACGGTAATCCGCCGGGACTGATCGGAATTAAACCGGCAAACGCCGTGACGTTCATCGACAACCACGACACCGGATCGACGCAGAATTTGTGGCCTTTTCCGTCGGATAAAGTCTCGCAAGGCTACGCTTACATCCTCACTCATCCGGGAATTCCTTCAGTGGTATGTATGAACCCTAATTTTGTTCTTCAATTTTTCCCCAAATAATCCAAACCTAAAAATTAATATTGTATCCTCCTGCAACAGTTCTACGATCATTTCTTCGATTGGGGGAAGAAGGAGGAGATTTCAAAACTGATCGCGGTGAGGAACAAGAACGGAATTACTCCGGCGAGCAAGGTGGAGATCTTGGCTGCTGAAGCTGATCTGTATGTGGCGAAGATCGACGGAAAAATCATTACGAAGATCGGATCGAAGAACGATTTAGGAAGCTTGATTCCTCCGGATTTCAAGCTTGCTGCATCTGGAATTGATTATGCTGTTTGGGAGAAGCAAGCTTGAGAGTTCTTGTTAGAGTACTTAATTTGTTGTATGATCAATAAATTTGCAGTATTAAGTAAATCAATGAACAATAATCTTCAATTTCTTTGATTTTTCGAGAAAGTTTCGATTTTGATCGTGTAATTTATTTTAAATCAAAATCTCGAATTGAGTAATCAAAACCTCCTTCAAGCTTACCATGTTTCGTATTCTTTCAAGAAATGGAGGAAGTTCGAAAGAATTTTCTGCGCACTGTAAAACTGTAAATAATCCAAACACAAATATCAAAAGCCTTCACGATTAACGGATCATGTAAAACATTTCATAGGATCAAATCAAATACGACCATATTAGAGAATTAAAAAACAAACATAAGCCACGTTAAAGTAAATGTTCATAATATTCAACAAAAATGGACTAGTAATAAAAAAAAAGACTAGTAATAGTGTTTGCTAATTATTTAGACTTGGGGGATAAAATGGATAAATTATGTACGGATATTTTACTTCATAAATTTTGTGCGGATTCTGATTTTGCACGTGAATTTTAAAAAGTTCCCTAAAGTAAACATGTTCGATTAGTTAAAATATGTACACCAGTGAAAAAAATCGACGATTTAGCTGTAACTGTGCCAAAATGACATCGATTACTTAAATACTCCATCCGTCTTATAGATTTAGTCCATTATATTTTTTCGGTTTGTTCTATTGAAATAGTTCGGTTTTGTTTTATTGATAAATTATTTACAAATAATTTTTTTGAGGAACACATAACTTTAAACAACTCTATACACATCAACAGCTTCGTTTAAAAAGCGTATTGAAAAGAAAGTGGACTAAAATTTAAGACGAAGAAAGTAGTGAATAATGTGGGATATTCTGCACTCTAACGTTTAAATAGTGTACAAATCATAATTAAAAAAATCAAGATAGGTTCAAAACTCATTTTTTCCATATTAATAGCCTTTATTATATTATTATATATTACTTCATCCGTCCTATTATTATTTTATATATTTTTTTCAGAGTTTTTATTATTATTGTTGGGTGATGATTCAATCCTCAACATGATCATACTTGTGGGAAATGATTCTATCTTCTATACTGAATCACGCTCAGTAGCCTCGTGCTCTGACTGTTGAGAAGATTTGAAGATCCCAAAACCCTATCTGATTGGTGAACCATTCCTTTGTATTCGTATTTGTCTCTGAGGTTTCAGACTCAGTAGACACTCTACTACGGTCAAGGCGCTCGGTAGCTCATCGGCCTCGACACCGGTGTAGAAGACTCGGTGAATCTTGGACTCGGCGGGAGCAAGATATGCGAGAGAGTCGGTTGAACCGAACTCCGGCAAGAGTAGTTCACTTGGACTCGAGCTGATTTTCGGTAGACCCTTCTCGGTTGTCTATCTACCGAATACAAAATCGGACTCAAAGCATCGGGCTGACAGTCTTCGAACTGTCTGAATCTTTTGATAAGCTATCAGTGTTGTCAAGTACGAGGAAGAGAGAAGTCAACTTCAGTTGCCTCGAAGTTTGTTCTGTCTCAACCACCACATCCACCTCGACAAATGACAAGCATACACGTGTCGTCTCACCTACTAAAGCTACAGTCAACATATTTCCGTAAAAGGAGGGAAAGGACACTGTACCTACTACACAAAAGAGCCGTTTGCTACCACAAAAGAGGGAAAAGAAGAAGATCGTCTCCAACAGATCTATTCTTCTCTCCACTCTATAAATAGAGGGATCATTCAAGATTTGAAGCTCACCTAGAACACGAGAGAGCATTCAAACGAGCGAAATTAACGACTAAGTCTTCCGCAAGAATCAACCGAGTTATCTCCGGCGAAAGACTACATCCAGCTCAAAAGGAACCAAGCTGAATCAACCGAGTTATCTCCGGCGAAAGACTACATCCAGCTCAAAAGGAACCAAGCTGAACCGACATAAGCTTCTAGTATCCAAGCGACTGACACGAACCTATAGCTAAACCCTCAGCTGTTCGTCGCTCTAGATAGCTACATTCTCGTTCCTTATCCCTCTAACCATAAGCTCACTTGTTATATCCATAGCTTAGACGAAGGAGTTCACATTTGAACCCAATCCTTATTGTATAAGGACTCCTTCATTGTTGGAGAAGTTTGTCAAACACTTAAAGTTTGATACAATTGTAAACTGGGACTTGCTCAGTATAATCCCCAAGCCACGACTTTGTCCAGTGTACAAGCTGACTGAGACTAACTCAGTATAATAAATAGCCTCCTGATCTATCGGGACAGTGGACGTAGGATTGTTGATATCCGAACCACTTTAAAAATATCTCGTGTTGTTTACTTACTTGTTTCATTGGTTTCTTGTGCATACCGAACATCATATTTAAAATCGATTTAACTGTCTCAGTATTCTGAACTTCTTATCTACTGAACTGAGACTTGCATAAAACGTTTTCCTCATTAAAATTGATTTGGGCCTACACAATTCCGCACACTGAACTCTCACCGATCGATACCGACTCGACCTAGTCGGTTAGCGAGATCTCGGTGAGTCAGTACTCTTTTAGCCTTTAACACGATTGAAACGGTTATGCAGTCTGGGTTCGCGAACTATTTCGATGACGGCACCTTCCCGAATAGGTACATTCGTGTTCGAAAGTTGAGAAATTTGGATTCGAGTGTATTCACCCCCCTCTACACCCGAACTCACTCACGGGACCAACAATTGGTATCGTAGCTGGAGTTCTTTGACTCTTGTTATCTTTGAGGCTGAGTCCATTCGAACGGATCCGAGGGAAAGCGTTTTCACCGCATATCACTCTACATTCATATCATTATTCTTCATGGCTGATATGTCGGGTATAAGGATGGTACCTATGTTCTCGGTGGAGAACTACGGAGTATGGCGAGTCGGGATGGAAGCTCATCTCGACATCCCTCCACGTGATATGGTCGAAGTGCTTGAAGATGGACCTATCGTTCCTATGATTGATAGTGTCGTGACTCAGGACCAAGCTCAAGGAGGAGGAATGGTGACTGGGAAGAAGATCCCCAAAGACAGAAGTCTCTTCACTCCTGAAGAGAAGAAGCTTCACAATCTAGATCGAGTCGCCGGGGAATGCTATACTAACCACCCTTAGTGATTCTTATCTTGGCAGGGGTTCGGGAATGCAAGGCGCTAAAGAACTACGGGATGCTCTTGCGCTCCGAGTCGAGGGACTCGGAAGATTAAAGCCAACAAATTAGCGCCGGAACTCCAAAAGCCGGAAAGCTTGTCTCTCATGCCCGGGGATAAAATCGAAGATCTAAACGTCGATTTACCAATCGATGAATTCTATCAATGGGTGGGAAAGACATTCAGCAATCGAGAGATGAATCTGAAGATTCTGAGGGCACTGCCGGACGGACACTGGACACCTTTTGCCACTTTATTGCGACATTCGATTTAGATCTTGTGTCTCCGACCATATCTTTTCGAATTACGAGCAGGAAGGAGTATGAGTTCGACGGACCTCAAAGAAAGCCGAAAGGTGAAGGCGATACGAAGATTGACCATGCTTTCAAAGCTACGGTAAGCACAACATCTCCCGCTACGAGCAAGACGACGAGTAAGGACCGAGCCTTCACTCACCGACCTACAAGAAGGAAGTCTAGCTCGGAAGTACGCGCCGCTCGCAGATGAAGTATCGGGAAGGAGAAAAAAGGCGTAGAAAACTGACCAAAGCATACCGAGATACAAAAGGTAAGTCAGAATATACACCTAAACGCGCTCCTGATACTCAATCTTCTGAATGCAGAAAGAAAGATGACTCAGCACCCTCAAGGGATAGTGCAACCAAAGAAGAAAAAGTCATCACTTGATACAACTGCAAGAAGCCGGGACATTATCAGTATGATTGTCCTGAGCTCAGTAGTGCTGAACGCGCAGCACGCAAGGCAAGGAGAGAGAAATTCGCCCAGAAAAGACAATCCTACATAGCTGGCGAAATCTCAGACGACTCAGAAGAGATCGACTCCTTTATGGATTCATCGACGATGAAGCCGCTTTCATGGCCTTAGAGCATTAAGCCAGATGAATCAACTGAAATGTGCATGATGGCAGGCGAAGAGGATGAGGTAAATTCTCATGAACCGGTTAACTCCTCTTCCACCTGCACACACGACACTATTTCGGGTGCGAGATGGGAATTTGGACATCTCGACCGCATATGAAGATCTACTAGATGAACAAATTCGAGATGAGTGCCGCAGCTCGGTAAGACTCTTCAGGAGTTGGATACCCTGAAAGTGGAGAATCAGAGACTTTCTCAGGAGAGTCAGGTTGTTACTGAGGCCGAAGGACTTGTGTTGAGACTCAGGGAGGAGATAAACTCTCTGATGGCCAAGTCTCAGCATCAAGAAGATCGGATTTCAGTCTTGACCAATGACTTGACTCGTAAAGATATCGAACCGAGTCTCATGAAGCAAGAAGCTGTCGGGACTTCGAGGCCGAGCACGACCTGCGAAGAAAAGTGATGATGTCCGGAGGAACCTAATGACCGAGAGGTATATGGGCTCGGAGAAGAAATTGGAGGCTATGCTAGCAAGCAATAAGCCAAAGCACGGCAAGGAAGGACTTGGATTCGGCCCAGGAGCTTCCTCATACGCCCCGTACACTCGGAAGTACGACTTGCCGATAGATTTGTTCGAGGGGAGACTATCAACGCAGATATACCGAACCCCCTAGCAAAGAACAAACGAGAAGATGAAAGCACCTCATCCCACACATCGGCATTCGACAAGAAGATCAATGCCAAGAAACCCCGGTTCGGTCAAGGGGGAACCAAAGCAAATCAAACTTGGCGGATCAGTATGGACCTCCAAAGCTGACGCATCTGCTCAGTATGGATCATATTATTATGAACCTATAGTCCGAAGAGGCTCCAAAGGTCAGAAGAAGAAAAAGGTCGCACCAGAAGGCAAAGGTCGGCAGTCCACCAACTCAGAAGATCAGGACTCCTGAACCTCAGAAGCCTCAGAAGTCAGCTGTGACCAGTCCAGTGGTCAGATATGTTGACTCCAGTGGAAAGAAAATGTTTGAAACTACCAGGGTTGTTAGACAGATTTGGGTTACTAAAACTAACATCTAAGGACCCAAAATCAAAAATAAAGGGTACCTGAATATAATTCTGTTTTGCAGGTGCGTAAAGACCCATGGTATGTGGATAGCGGATGCTCAAGACACATGACATACCAAAGGGGTCTACTGAAGAATTATATCACTGAAGAAGGACCCAGAATTGAGTTTGGAGACAATGCAAAAGGCTATACCATAGGATATGGAACACTCAGCATTGGAACTGCCAACGTTCCAAGAGTATCATATGTTGAAGGACTTCAGCATAATCTTCTCTCTGTTAGTCAATTTTGTGATAACTTCAAATAGAGTGATATTTGACGCCGGTTTACGTGATGTTATTGATAAATCCACGGGGAAAATAGTGTTATCGGGTTCGCGCAGAAAGAACATATATGTGGTGGCCCGGAACTCGCTGAACACGAAGCTTGCTTATTGGCGAAGAATGACAACCGCACGGGGTGGCTATGGCACGGAAGACTCGGCCATCTCAACTTTAAGACGCTCAACAAGCTTGCAAGATACACTCCCAGCAAGGGGACCGCCGAATGAAGTATTCAAGCAAAGACACTCGGTGTGAAGCATGTACGAAGGGAAAGCAACAACGAGTTCCATCTCCTTCCACCGATGAAATCCTTCAACCGCTACATATGGATTTGTTCGGTCCAGTCTCCCAGTGACGATCGAGAGGCGGAAAATATGCATTAGTGGTCATAGATGACTACTCGCGCTACACATGGGTCATATTCATTGCCAACACGTCGACGTCAAAACAGAGTTACCAACGCTTCGAAAAAGCTCGGTGTCGAGAAGAACACCAAGATCGGAAAAATACGTTCGGATGCAGGAACCGAGTTCCTTAATTCCATGGTAGAGGAGTTACGCAGCGAAGGAATAGAGCATGAGACTTCGCACGCACACCTCGGCGAGAATGGAGTTGCTTTGAACGAAAGAACGAGAACTCTAAAAGAGGCAGCTAGGACTCTACTCGCGGACTCGGGACTCCCAACCAAATTCCGGGGCGAAGCTACGTGCGCATGTTACACTCGGAACCGATCTTTACCGACAAAGCAGCATAAGAGAACACCATATGAACTATGGAACGGCAGGAAGCCTTCTCTATCTTATTTCCATATTTTTGGTTGTTCATGCTTTATTCACAATAATGGGAAAGATCAGTTGAAGACTTTTGATAGCAAGTCGGATCGGGGAGTATTCTTAGGATACTCTCGGGTCAAGAAAGCTTTCGAGTATTCAACTATCGGACTCTTTGCGTGGAGGAAAGCCCTCATGTTGTTTTTAACGAGTTTGGTGCGAAGACAGGAGCAATAACTCAAATTCCGAATCGAGGACATCGGTAAGCGGCTACGGGATCTAAGCTTAAAAGACAAATGCGAAAAGATCCGGCTATGTTGGGATGATGATTCGGACGAAGAAACCGAAGACAAATCTCTCGAATCTCAACCCGCCGAGCAAGTAGGCTGAGCAGTTGATTCTCCCGAGCAGAATCAATCCCGGGTAACTCGGGTCGATGAAGAAACCGTTGAGGTAACCGAGACCAACACTACCGAGAGCAACACCTCGGGGGAACGTCTAGTAATGTTCCCGAGCTGAATGCCCCCGAACCCGGTGATCGAGTAGACCATACTCTTGTTCTTGAATTACTTCAATCTCGGAATAGTACAACCGAAATGCCTAACTCACCTACTATCCGTGTTGAACAAGTTTCGAGATGAAGAGTTGAAACATCGTAGATCGTGGCTCGATGCTCACACTGGCTGATTTAATCATTGGAGATCCTTCGGCAAATGTCAAGAAAAGATCCGGATTTCGCCAAGGAGAAAGCGCATTATTTTCCCGCTTCTTGTCTACGAAGAGCCTCGGACCATTGAGGATGCAACGAAAGATCTTGGCCTGGATCATTGCTATGCGGAGAGGAGCTGAATCGGTTCACGAGAAACGAAGTATGGGAGCTTGTAGACGGACCCGGCATCAACATGTTATTGGAACTAAATGGGTCTTCAAAAACAAGCGAGATGAAAACAACGTTATAGTAAGGAACAAAGCAAGACTCGTGGCTAAAGGCTACTTGTCAAGCCGAAGGGATAGATTTCGATGAGACGTTCGCTCCGGTTGCAAGATTGGAGGCAATCGGACTATTCATGGCCTACGCAACACATCAACGATTCGAGTTTATCAAATGGATGTGAAGTCTGCGTTCCCGAATGGCGTCTTTGAAAGAAGAAGTCTATGTGGAACAACCGCCCGGCTTTCGGCGAGGACATCAAGTATATAGACTCGGAAAGGCTCTATACGGGTTAAAACAAGCACCCGGGGCTTGGTACGATACCCTGTCCGAGTTTCTTCTTCGAAAGGTTTTCGTAGAAAGGCACGATGGACCGCACTCTATTCGGCATTCGACTGGAAGAAGACTTATTACTTGTGCGGATCTACGTGGATGACATTATATTCGGATCAAAGAATGTCATCATGTGTCGGCAATTTGAAAAGATGATGAAGGATAAGTTCGAGATGTCGATGATGGGTGAAATGAACTACTTCCTTGGTTTTCAAGTCAAGCAATCGAAAAGGGAACGTTCATCAACCAAGGTAAATACACTCGAGACCTCATCAAAAGATTCGGTTGCACATCCAGACAAATCAATCAAGATCCCGATGAACACGAATATGAAGATAGATCTTGATAAAGAGGGAGTATCGAGTAGACCAAACCGAATACCGTGCTATAATTGGTTCTTTATTATATCTAACGGCTACTCGTCCCGACATAACTTATCTTTGTAGGTGTACGTGCTCGATTTCGGGCGAATCCCAAGCGAGTCATATGGACTCGGCAAAGAAGATTCTCCGCTATCTACGAGGAACACCCGACATGGGTTTGTGGTATCCACTGATGATAATATTGAACTAAGCTGGTTATTCGATGCCGACTATGCGGGATGTAGAATAGGCCGAAAATCAACTTCGGGGAACATGTCGGTTCCTTGGCGGCAAAAAGCGATCTCATGGTTTTCAAAGAAACAGCACTCGGTGGCCACGTCGACTACGCGAAGGCGAATACATGGGCTCTTGGAAGTTGTTGCGCCCGGATCATTTGGGCCGAGACAAGCGATGAGAGACTATGACATCATTCGGGAATGAAGTGTCGATTTTACCGCGGCAGATGCCCGGTGCTATTGCAATCACTCGGAACCCCGTACTTCACACGAGATGCAAGCACGTGGACATCGGACATCACTTCATTCGTGACCATGTCGTGAAAAAGGATATCGGGATGGAGAAGATCCATCCCGACAAGCAACGGGTGATATGCGACCAAGCCTCTAGCCGAATCCAGATTCGGGAGAACTTTCGGTAGAGCTAGGTCTGTTGGACCCTACCGACCCTAGTCGGAAGAGGTTTCGGGAGAGAGACATTTCGGTAAGGGGGAATGTTCACTCTCGGTATTGATACATTCGAGACGTAGAGACGAGAAACCATCTACACGAGGTATCGGTGACTACTATGTTCGGCGACAGGTTTGCGTATCTCTACTCAGTAGTAATTTAATACAATAGTACTTTGCATTTATGACAAAGATTCAGCATGACATTAATATCTTTTGGTTTGTCTTTATTATTAACGGCTCACATTTAATGCACGACATTCCATACATAAGTTTCTTTGAACTCGCACGCATTTAATGCATGTCTTTTCACTGATTACTACTTAGGCTATTTTACAAGCGGCTTTGACTTAGGTTCGCTTTTGTGATCATTGCCTATTTTTTAACTTCTAATCTTAACCGTCCATATCATAAAGCAAGTTTAAATTCAGCCTTCGATCGAAAACCGTTCATCTTCATATTTGATATATATATTCGATCATATCTTTGAAACCACCATTAGCATACTTCATAACTTTCAAATTTCGAAAAATCCGAGATCTGCATACGCAATCCTTACTTGCAACTTCATTCTCAATCTTATCTCGAATTTTATCTATTGGTATGCTTATATCTGTTAATGTATTTATTATATTTTTCAAGTATCGCATTGTAAAGCATTGTTCTATCCAAGAAACGTACTGGATTCATTTCTTGTAACAGTACTATGGCTGGTCTATCTGTCAGTTCTCCCGACAAGATAGAGGAAATCCTCAGCAAGGGCCGTATCTGGTGCGAACCAGTCATGGAGTTCGACGCTTGCGAGCTCGAGTACATGGACGATATCTTCACATATTTGAGGAAATCCGGACTTGAGGAGTTTCTATCGAGGAAGCCGACCTTCTTCCTTCCTCGACAAGTGGCGTAACTATATCTGAACTCCGACTCAGTTGGAGGAGACATTCTGGCGAGGTTCCCTGTTAACACCATTGACGACGCATCGAGGATACTGAAGCAGATGTCTATTAAACAAGCGCTGAAGAAGAGCTTCAACCTCCCGTCTGAAGGTGTCAGCACCTTGGGGTACAATGACGATGCTGTCGACACATACCTCTCCATTTTCTGTGGCAAGCCCACAACCTTCAGAGCAGCATTTCCGAAGAATGCCATGCTACCGCAGTTAAGAGCACTGGCGTACATCGTCACTCAGCTGTTGATGAGCCAGGCTGGCTCTTTCGATCAGGTCTCCCGACCCAAGATCCATATGATGATGGTGATTTATGACTGCGTGAAAGTCAATTGGACCGACTTCTTTGTTCGCGAATATATGGCTCAGGTAGCCAAGTTCGACAAAGCTACGCGAACACTGACCGCAAAAGGAAAGCTTCTCTATGGACTTAAATTGTCAGTCATGATCGAGGATTTCTGCGAGGCTGAGCAGATCACATATGACAGCAAGGAATATTTTAATGTGAAGAAAATCCGCTTTCACAACAAGTCCGCGACCCTGCAATAGATTGGTTCAGGACCGGCCGCAGAAGCTCAGTCATCTAAGCCTCAGCAGGCGACTCCTAAGAAAAGGACACCTCCGGCAAAATCACCTAATGCACTAGCCAAGAGGCTGAGGAAGGCCATACCGGATACACCTGCTGAACCAGAGACTACTACTGAAGTGGCAACTGAACCAACTCCTATTCAGCCACTACAGTTGGTAGATGAGTCTTCCTCATCTGAGAAGACCAAGTCAGTGGAGAAAGCCGTCTCCACTGAGGAACAAGTTCAAGAGGAATAGGGAGAGGCTACGAAGCCCAAAGCGAAGAAGTCCAACGTCACGGATAGCCCTCTCTGCGTGCCTCCGCTCGCCGATCTACCACCACGACCACGAGACTGACTTCGTTGATATCGAGTCGGATTCTCGCATTTGCGAAGAGACTCTCGGGATGGAAGCAGCAGTTATTGTCTCTAGAGCTTCCCGAGAGATCATCCAGTTCATTCCAGAGCTTGCTGACCATTCAGATTTGTTCGTCCTAGCCAAGTCAGCAAGGCTCCATATGATCCTACGCTTTCAGGAGTGGCCTCAGCTTCAACACTTTGTTCTACACTACTCCTGTCAGCAGCTACACTTGGAGAAACTGAGATTGCGTGAGGAGATAGGCTATTCAGAGCTTGAGAACCTCAATACGATGGAGAATCTAAGGGCAGCCATGCTTGCAATCATTGCTGATCGACGCCAAGCAGCTGGCTCGCCGCCCTCAGATGGGTCTGACCACGACGGTCAGGACCACGACGGTCAGGACCCACGACGGTCTGGCCACGACGCCCTCAGATGGGCCTGATGAGGGACATCCACAGGACAAGGATACCCATACTGAAGAAGCGGCACCACTCGGTATCCTTGGGCACGAGAAGCCTTCGGGCCAGTGTCTCGTCCTCGGCAGAGTCCGCTCGGCTCTGCTCGAGTCGACATATGAGGCGGCGCCCGGCCCATCGCCAAGAGATCCCATTCGGTTGCCAAAGCTCTAACCGCACAAGGAGTTAAAAATCGGGAATTGGCGAAGGCGGTCCACAAGGTGTGGCGAAGTGCATTGGCCACCAACTCGAGCTTCGGGGCTGAAATCCAAGCATCTCTACATCGTCGCCCCCGATGTCTCCGCTCTCATATCGAAGCATTGGCCCAAGCAACAACGGTTTCGGACTCGGCTAAGGACAATTCGGGAGGGACGAGGCCAAGCTCCTTGAACAATTTCGAACGCCTTGTCCGCTCATACCGAGTCACTCACCGAGCAAGCCCGGGCCACGGAGAACAGACTAGACCTCATTCAACCGGTCGTGGAGGACAAGATCGGTGAGAAACTAGGCTGAACCGAAGTCGAAGCCGTTCTCTCTCAAACAAAGCATACAAGGACGAACTCATATTCGAGAGGAACGAGCTGCATCTAGCATTGGAGAAAGTGCATAATGATGGACAACTTGTCCACTATTTATCGAAGCTAGAGAAGAAGGTACTCATCCCAACCCGTTGTACTTGATGATGCCAAAAAGGGGGAAGGAAAGAAGAAGGGTACCGAGAAAGAAAGTGAAGGAAGTGAAGGAAAGAAAAGGAGTACCGAGAAGGCGACTCCCACTAAACCTTCTAGACTACCGAAGGGGACGGACTGCGAAGGAAAGAAGGGGACCGAGAAGAAGAAATCTATTGCCGACATTAGCAAAACTCGGTCTCGAGAAAACTCGGACTCGGACTCGGGTAAGGCCCGGGGGTGTTTCGAGCTGCGAGCACTGCTGAAACCGGCCCAAGTGGCTCAGGACCCCAGCCAGACTACTCGTGCAACCCGGACTCCCAAAGACATTATTAAGGAGGTTGCTTGAGTACGCCGAACAAGCGGTGGAGGACTCGGGAAGAAGAAGAGGCTCCTCTTCCACCACCGGTTCAAGAATGCAAGGGCAAACAAAAGCTTAAAATTCCAACCCCTCCAGCAAAGCGATTAAGGTACATATCTGGCGAGGAGGAAGCCCAAATAGGCTGCGGATGAGAGCGGCGCGGAGAAATTGCAGAGGCCGAAGCGGCTAACAAGCCAAAGTCTAAGCCTGCTAAAGGAAAGACTAAAGCCCCATCCAGGAGGAGGAAAGAAAACCGCTAGGCGCCTCCGAGAAAGCTCATCATAATAGATGAAGAGGACGAGAGAAAAGGAAAAAGGAGCGACGAGCAGAAGAGTAGTGCGAAAGGCGTGGTACGTCCAAATCTAGATCTAGTACCCCTTCCGAATCGAAGAAGCCCCTCAAGCAAGCCACCGATACACAAGGAGATGAAATCGAAGCCATATTTGATCGATGAACGAGATATCTATACGAGGCGAGGAGGCAAGACGGATTCAGTGCCCGGAGACGAGAATTTGGAAGGCGAGACCTTAAAGCTCGATGAAAAGGACGAAGAGGAGGCCGGGCCGAGAGTGCCTTCTAAAGCGATATTCCATACAGTATACGGGAAATTCGGGAAGCCGGTGACACGAAATTTCAAAGATGGCCAAGAACGAGATGAATGGATACCGGCTCACTCAATCAAAGATGGGAAAATGCGAAAATTGAGTTCATCAAGAGGAACTATTTCGGAGGTTACGGTCCAACGGGACAAGGATTGAAGCTTACATGGAATGGATGTTTGCTACCGAACCTGAACTCTACCCATACCTCGACAAAGCCATATCACGAAGGTATAGAAGTCGGTGTTCGGGACCCCGGAATCATACCTCCACCGAGAAGACAGGATGACTCGGTACACTTTGGTACGATTGAAGGCGAAGTGAAGCATGCCGCGGCGAAGAAAGAACTTGCTTGAAGATGAGCCTGCGATTTTGCGGAATTTACGAAGCTAAGGAAGATCACATACGGGATGTATGGAGTGCCGCTCCACGAAGATCGGACTCAAGAGTTCATGGACGAGAATCAAGAAGTTCGGTGGCCCTCCTCCTTAGATCTTTAGCTCATTCTCTTAGCATAGCAAGATTGTATGCATCTTGAATTTCTCTTATATTTATACAATCCGCTTTTGGATCGACAACTACTTGTTGTTTATACGGCCGTGTTTGTTTTATGCTTTAACACTCGAGAATCACTGAAGTGATTCTTTGGCTCACACTCTCTTTATTACATGTCGCTGATTGCTTTGATAGATTACGCTAGCTTTGTTTTGTTTGCAATGGGGGAAATTGTTCCGTTTACCCTGTTTGCTTTATAGTCTAGAAGCCCGATGGAACATCTCCATCGATCCTACTTGTAATATTTGTAAGGAGTTTTTGTTTCTATCTCGTTTAGTGTTAGCATAGATGATAGGTTTTGGCATCATCAAATAGGGGGAAATTGTTGGGTGATGATTCAATCCTCGGCATGATCATACTTGTGGGAAATGATTCTATCTTCTATCTTGAATCACGCTCGGTAGCCTCGTGCTCGACCGTTGAGAAGATTTGAAGATCCCAAAACCCTATCGATTGGTGAACCATTCCTTTGTATTCGTATTTGTCTACGAGGTTTCGGACTCGGTAGACACTCTGCTCTGGTCAAGGCGCTCGGTAGCTCATCGGCCTCGGCACCGGTGTAGAAGACTCGGTGAATCTTGGACTCGGCAGAGAAGATATGCGAGAGAGTCGGTTGAACCGAACTCGGCGGGAGTAGTTCATTTGGACTCGAGCTGATTTTCGAGTAGACCCTTCTCTCTGTCTATCTACCGAATACAAAATCGGACTCAACATCGGTGCCGATCTTCGAGCTGTCCGAATCTTTTGATAAGCTATCGGTGTTGTCAAGTACGAGGAAGAGAGAAGTCAACTTCGGTTGCCTCGAAGTTTGTTACGTCTCAACCACCACATCCACCTCGACAAATGACAAGCATACACGTGTCGTCTCACCTACTAAAGCTACAGTCAACATATTTCCGTAAAAGGAGGGAAAGGACACTGTACCTACTACACAAAAGAGCCGTTTGCTACCACAAAAGAGGGAAAAGAAGAAGATCGTCTCCAACGGATCTATTCTTCTCTCCACTCTATAAATAGAGGGATCATTCAAGATTTGAAGCTCACCTAGAACACGAGAGAGCATTCAAACGCGAAATTAACGACTAAGTCTTCCGCAAGAATCAACCGAGTTATCTCCGTGAAAGACTACATCCACTAAAAGGAACCAAGCTGAACCGACATAAGCTTCTAGTATCCAAGCGACCGACACGAACCTATAGCTAAACCCTCGCCTGTTCGTCTCTAGATAGCTACATTCTCGTTCCTTATCCCTCTAACCATAAGCTCACTTGTTATATCCATAGCTTAGACGAAGGAGTTCACATTTGAACTCAATCCTTATTGTATAAGGACTCCTTCATTGTTGGAGAAGTTTGTCAAACACTTAAAGTTTGATACAATTGTAACTGGGACTTGCTCAGTATAATCCCCAAGCCACGGCTTTGTCCGATGTACAAGCCGACCGAGACTAACTCGGTATAATAAATAGCCTCCCGATCTATCGGGACAGTGGACGTAGGATTGTTGATATCCGAACCACTTTAAAAATATCTGTGTCGTTTACTTACTGTTTCATTGGTTTTACTGTGCA
This sequence comes from Lavandula angustifolia, assembly GCA_028984105.1. Classification (NCBI taxonomy): domain Eukaryota; kingdom Viridiplantae; phylum Streptophyta; class Magnoliopsida; order Lamiales; family Lamiaceae; genus Lavandula; species Lavandula angustifolia. The sequence goes on along the minus strand of CM054821.1, from coordinate 5,787,595 downwards.
TACTGAACATCATATTTAAAATCGATTTAACTGTCTTAGTATTTTGAACTTCTTATCTACTGAACTGAGACTTGCATAAAACGTTTTCCTCATTAAAACTGATTTGGGCCTACACAATTCCGCACACTGAACTCTCACTGATCGATACTGAATTCTGACCTAGTCAGTTAGCAGATCTCAGCTGAGTCAGTACTCTTTTAGCCTTTAACACGATTCAAACAGTTGTCTAGTCTGCTAAACTATTTCAGTACGGCACCTTCCTGAATAGGACTGTTCGTGTTCGAAAGTTGAGAAATTTGGATTCAGGTGTATTCACCCTCCCTCTACACCTGAACTCACTCACGGGACCAACAATTATCTTATTTTTGATAAATGAAATAATTTGTAAACCATAATAACTTAATTAAGTGGATGGCATCACTTTAATACATTTTTACTTATTTTTTTAATTTTCGTGTCGAAAATAAAAAAAAGCCAAAAATAATGAGAAAGATGAAATAATATATATTATTATATCATTATCTATTTCATTAAGGTAGTCTTGCTTTTCTTCTATCCACGAACGCGTGGACTTGAGTCTTGACAAGAGAAAATTCAGTTAACAGAATTTGTGACGGCAAGTATACGTCGTTAATTTGTGTACCTATAAATAGGCCCCCGCGAGTTAACTGAAACACATCAAACATGACGGCTTTTCTTACCGTTATTTTTTCCGCTTTTGCCTTCTTCCCCGCCCTGTCCACTTCAACCGTATTGTTTCAGGTACTTCGACGACTCCGATGAATTCATCCTGGTCAAAAATTTCTTCCTTTCTCTCTCTAAAAACTGTGTTTTTGTGTGTGCTTAATTAGGGATTCAACTGGGCGTCAAGCGGTAAAGGAGGGTGGTACAACTCGCTTCTAAGTGTTGTACCTGACCTAGCCGGCGCCGGAGTTACTCATGTTTGGCTGCCACCTCCCTCTCAGTCAGCTGCATCTGAAGGTCAGTTTTCCGAGATAATTCTCGAGGTGCAAATGTAAAATTTTAAAGCGCAAAATAGTAGTTTCACAAAAACACCTTCTAATCAGCGGGTAATTTTCGATACTAATTTAACAAAATATAAAATATAAAATTATTAAATTAAAATTTACTCCCTCTATCCCACTATTTGTGGCTCACTTTCTCGAAATGAATGTCTCGTTATTTGTTGACACTTTCCTAATTTGGTAACAAATTATTATCATATCTCTACTTTATATCTTCTCTCTCATACTTTATTACATTCTCTCTCTTACTTTATCATCATTTCTCTCATACTTTTTCATTATCTTACCCATCTTCTCTCTCATACTTCATCATCTATTCTCTTTCTCATACTTTATCATCTACTCTTTTAATTCTCGTGTAGAAAACCACAAATAGCGGGAGGGAGGAAGTATGTTTTAAAATTCAAAGGTACAAAGACCCCACACGCACCCTCTATATTTTGTAATACAAAGAAAATAGATTTATGATAATAATAATTATGAAGCAAAATTCGAAGAACCAAATTTGACCTCCAATTTTTCTTTGGTTTGAAGACTTTCATAATATATTTTTTTAATTTCTTTGTTATGAAGAACTTACTATTAAATTGTACACTGAATAAATCATTTTTCAATTCACTGCATTGGGTTGACTACTACAAATGTACTCTTTCTGTCTTACTATTGTGAGTTTGTTTTTCTTTTCAGGACGTCTCTGTCTTAATATTACTGTTTTTTATTTTTGAAAATAAAAATTTGTGAACTATAATCACTTCAAATAAGTTGATCTCTTTGTTTAAAAGAGACAAGCTAGCAATAATAGTATGAAAGGAATATAATTTTTCTTTTTATTATTAAAAAAATAATAAAAATAAATACTCTCCTCCGTTCCATTTAAAATGACACGTTTCTGTAGAGCATTAGATTTAAGAAAATAGTGTACGTGGTTTAATATTATTTGATTTTTTTATAATTAATTATAATTTACACAATATTTACTACTCTCTTTGTCCCATTTAAAACGACTTGTTTTCCTTTTCGGGGCGTCCCATTTGAAACGACCTGTTTCCAAAAAAGGAAATAATTTATCTCATACTTTATCATTTCTCTCACCTACTTTATCTACTTTCATTATTTTCTCTCTCATACTTTATTATCTACTTTCTCACTATCCCACTCATCTTCTCTCTCTTACTTTATCATCTACTTCTCTCTCATACTTTATTATCAATTTTCTTAATTTCAGTGTCCATTTAAAACGGATCATTTCAAACGGGACGGAGGGAGTATTTTGCTATTTTAGTAATCATATAACTTCTATTAGAACGTCTTGTAAGGAAAATATGTTAATATTTTGAATTCTTTTTCATTTTATCCTCAAAATTCTATATTGGGCCTTCATCTTTTGTAAAATTGCAGATTTTATCCTAATTAATTAAAAATCACAAATAACGCCCCATTTTCTGCAGGTTATCTGCCGGGAAGGCTGTACGACCTCGACGCATCGAAGTACGGCAATGGCGGCGAACTCAAAACACTAATCAAATCCATCCACGACAACGGCATGAAAGCCGTCGCCGACATCGTAATCAACCACCGCACCGCCGAGCGGCAAGACAGCCGCGGAGTCTACAACATCTTCGAAGGCGGCACCCCCGATTCCCGCCTCGATTGGGGCCCCTCCTTCATCTGCCGCGACGACACGAAGTACTCCGACGGCACCGGAAACCTCGATTCTGGCGACGGCTACGACGCCTCGCCGGATGTCGACCACCTCAACCCGACCGTCCAGAAGGAGCTCTCCGACTGGCTCAATTGGCTCAAGACCGACATCGGCTTCGACGGCTGGCGGTTGGACTTCGTCAAGGGCTACGCTCCGAGCATCACGAAGATCTACATGGCGAACAGTAATCCGGATTTCGCCGTCGGCGAGCTGTGGAACGGCCTCGCCTACGACGGCGGAAAGCCGGCGTACAATCAGGATAACCACCGCAACGAGCTGGCGGCGTGGACGCAGAAAGGCGGCGGAGCGGTGACCGCTTTCGATTTCACTACGAAAGGAATCCTTCAAGCCGCCGTGCAGGGGGAGCTCTGGAGGTTGAAGGATTCAAACGGTAATCCGCCGGGACTGATCGGAATTAAACCGGCAAACGCCGTGACGTTCATCGACAACCACGACACCGGATCGACGCAGAATTTGTGGCCTTTTCCGGCGGATAAAGTCTCGCAAGGTTACGCTTACATCCTCACTCATCCGGGAATTCCTTCAGTGGTATGTATGAACCCTAATTTTGTTCTTCAATTTTTCCCCAAATAATCCAAACCTAAAAACTGAAATTGTATCCGCCTGCAACAGTTCTACGATCATTTCTTCGATTGGGGGAAGAAGGAGGAGATTTCAAAACTGATCGCGGTGAGGAACAAGAACGGAATTACTCCGGCGAGTAAGGTGGAGATCTTGGCTGTTGAAGCTGATCTGTATGTGGCGAAGATCGACGGAAAAATCATCACGAAGATCGGATCGAAGAACGATTTAGGAAGCTTGATTCCTCCAGATTTCAAGCTTGCTCTATCCGGAATTGATTATGCTGTTTGGGAGAAGCAAGGTTGATAAAGGATTTGCAATATTCAAGTTAATCAATGAACAATAAAGGATTTTACCAGTTATATAATTCCATTAAATAACTACATCATCCTCATTATTATTATTATTATTAGTATTTTTTTTTGTGAATCTCGATTTTGATCGTCTAATGTGAGCTCAATTGGAAAGCATCAGTTTTTCAAATTCAAATTCGAAACCTCCAAAATTCAAAAATTCCTCAATTCCCGCCCCTCTCTCTCCCGCAAATGTGATGGGCGCGAAGATTTGGATCCCTCCGGCTCCAATTCGGAGTCAGAATCACCGAAAACCACCGAAGTGGAGTTTGATTCCGAAGACGCCGGGCCACACAGTTGTAACTGGAAATTTTGATTGGTTCGGTTCGGTTTTTGTTTTGAATTTTTGAATGAGTCTTGAAGACCGAAGCAATGGCAACTTAGCGTTTTCAATGAAAGAAAATTCGATGGGTACAATTTTCCACATAATTTTTAGTTAGATTGAATGAGGGAATAACCGAATTGCTGAATCGAATAACATTCGAAAATCAAAAATATAAAAACAAAATTATCAATTCGGAATTTTTAGTTCAGTTCGGTCCGATCAATTAACTATCCGAATTGACAACCCTAATGGCTTACTCAACCTATTCGATATGGACTAGTTTCTCAAAATTTAAGTTCGATTCAGTTCGATCGGTTTATGCACTAACTACTTCTGATCCCATAAATTATAGGAACCAAGTTAAAGGGAACAAGAAAAAGGGAGAGAGGTAAAGAAACAAAAGATAAGTGGGGCCATGCTATCATGTTTGTCATCCAATCAACTCAACTCTTCACTATTTGTGGACCTTGTTCATGCAAACCTTTTTAATTTCAACAGCAAGAAAAGTTTGCCAAAAAGTAGGCAACAAAATGGGCACAGCAATAGGAGGAAGAATTCAAATATTGGCCCACAATGGCTGCTCCCCATTCAAGACCATAAGCAAAACCTCCTTCACCAGATCAACCACTAGCTGGCTAGTGAAGAGAGGCTCTGCTCCGACTCCGAGCCACCACCGTGTCGTGGTGGTACGGGCTCAGGATCGGCCCACGTGGCTTCCGGGCCTCGACCCTCCACCTTATCTAGATGGAAAGTGAGGCCATGCAGTTCATAACTTCTTGATCCCAATCCACACTACCTTAACATGTAAGTTTGAGTGTGTTTTGTTTGTGGTTTTTCGTGTAGGCTTGCTGGAGATTTCGGGTTCGATCCGCTTGGGCTTGGTGAGGATCCGGAAAGCTTGAAGTGGTATGTCCAAGCAGAGCTTGTTCATGCAAGGTTTGCCATGGCTGGAGTTGCTGGGATTCTTGCCACTGATGTGAGTCCCTAAAACCATGAATTTCATGCCATTTACCAAAGTTTTTAAACACAAATTCTTGATGGGAATACTAAAATTGATTTATGTAAATTCAACCAATAGAGTCTAATGAACTACTCCCTCCGTCCAGTTTGAAGCGGCCTATTTATTTCCGGCATGAGAATTAAGAAAGTAGATAATAAAGTATGAGAGGAGTATATGATAAAGTAGGAGATAGAAGATTAGTGAAATAGTGAGATAATTGATGATAAAGTAAGAGAGACGAAAAATGAGGTATATAATGATAGAATAAATGATAAAGTATGAGAGAGAGGATAAAGTAGGAAAGAAGGCAGATTCTTGAAAAATTATTTCCTTTATCGAAAACGGGTCGCTTCAAATGGGACGTCCCGAAAATGAAAACGAGTTGCTTTAAACGGAGAGTACTATTTTTGAGGGAATGGTTATACTTAATTGCTTTTCCTGCAGTTGGATCAAATTCTTGATGGAATTAGTCTAATGAACTACCTTGCTTTACCTGCAGTTAGATCAAATTCTTGATGGCATTAGCCTAATGAACTATTTTCCTCGAATTAGATCAAATTCTTGATGGAATTAGGCTAATGAACTGCATTGCTTTTCTCCTGCAGTTGGATCAAATTCTTGATGGGATTAGTCTTATGAGTTACATTGCTTTCCCTGCAGTTGGATCAAATTCTTGATGGGATTAGTCTAATGAACTGCATTGCTTTTTTCCCTGCAGTTACTACGCGTAACGGGTTTAAGCAACCTGCCATTATGGTATGAAGCTGGTGCCACCAAGTTCAGCTTTGCCAACACCACAACTCTCTTCATAGTCCAGCTGCTCCTAATGGGGTACCAAATCTAATGATATCTTAATCCTTAAACTCATCCACCTCAGAGTTCTGTCAGTTCACTCTGTCTTTGCTGGTGCAGCTTTGTTGAAACCAAACGATACATGGACTTAAAAAACCCGGGATCTCAAGCCAAAGACGGTTCTTTCTTCGGCTTAGAAGCTGCACTCGAAGGGCTTGAACCCGGGTAATTACACCCTTTTCGTGTCACCGAGATCCGTTTTTTAGGCAGTATTTAGAACAGTTTAAATAAGCTGCATCTGAGCTTTTTTTTCTTTTTAATCACATAAACACTTTTTTTAATGTTTGGAACGTATGCTTCTGCCTTTTTTGTGCTTAAAATAAGTCAGAATCAGCAGAAGTCCATAAGCTGGTCAGGAGGTGCCTTTTAAAAGTAAAACCTAAAAAAAACTGAAAAACAGCTTATGAGAGTATTTGCAAAACTCGTTTCTCTAAAATTAAATTATTTTTTTTCTAAATATTGTAAACACTAAAAATTTTTGCTTAAAAATAATTTTAAGCAACTTTAAGCATAAACAACTAAAAACTGCTTATAAAAAAGCTCTTCTAAACACTACCTTACTCAAAAAATGATGCGGATTTTCATAGTTTTGGGTGTGAAACAGAGTAAAGAAGTGTGTATCTTAGAAATTAAGAATGTTTTGGGAACAGATATCCTGGTGGGCCATTGCTGAATCCTCTTGGGCTAGCTAAAGATATCAAGAATGCTCATGAATGGAAGCTCAAGGAGATTAAAAATGGTTTCTTTTTCCTGGCTTTGAATCATTTTGATTCTCTCTTCAATCCCCTGTTTCTGATCTTTTGTTACATGTCTGTCTTTGGTTGTGTAGGGAGATTAGCCATGGTGGCCATGCTTGGATTCATTGTTCAAGCAAATGTTACACATGTGGGCCCGGTTGATAACCTCATCCAGCACCTCTCTAATCCTTGGCATACAACAATCATTCAAACTGTTTTTGGATCTAAATAAAGATTCAGAATTCCTTCAATGTTTCATTGCAGTATTTGGTTTAAATGCTAATGTTTTTCAAGAGCATTCGATCCGACTCTGGCCCTGCTTGAAAGAGCTTAAAAATAACTTACTTTAACTTATTCTAAATAATAAGTTATTTTACGCGCTTTTGAGAGTATTTATATAAATAACTTATTCTAAATAATAAGTTATTAACTTATGAAAACTTATAAATAACTTTTAAGCACATTTATATATCAAATCCCAGCAAGTACATTTTTTTCAATTTTATTTTTTGCCTATATAAGTTATTATTATAAATTTATCCAAACACAACTAGCTTATTAAATTTAATTTCTTATATCATAAGTCCTTATAGAATAAGTTCTTTTCTCAATAGTCTTTAATTAAGTTATTTTTCCAATCGAGGCCTCTGTGCTAAATACTCTCTCAGTCTCGCTTGACTTGTCTCGTTTCTTTTCAAGAAGGAGATTAAAGTTGTGTATAAGTAAATGGGTCCCATAAAAAAATTTGAGAATTTGTATAGTAAATATTTTTCATTTTAAGAAACGGGACAAGTCAAGTGGGGTAGCATAAAAAGGAAAATGAGGCAAGTTGAACGGGACAAGGTGATTACTAAAACTCCCAAAAAATCAAGTGGGCCAACATCATTCTACACACAAAAGTCAAGATTTTTCATTTCTGTGCCGAAAAGAAACAAAATATTATTAGGAAGTATCGTACTCCCTCCGACCCATTTGAACTTGTCTCATTTCTTTTCCGTAGTATATTAAGAAGAATTATTAGTTCTTTCGTGAAGGGTGAGTCCCATAAAAAGAGAATGGTTAGTTGTGCGTATAAAAATTATCAATTTTGGTAGGGGTGTACACGGGCCGGTTCGGGCGGGTTTCAACAAAAAATTCCACCCGACCCCGCCGTAGCGGGTTACCAATTTTTCGAACCGTACGGGTGTATTTTTTTTAAAAACCGTGCGGTTCGGGTTGTGCGGGTTCATGCGGGTAGGCGGGCGGTTGCGGATTGACTATAGTGTAGAAGGGCAATAGAAACATATATTTTCTATCAAACTTAATATCACTTTAGCACATAGATGATAGTAACATTGTCAATTTAACACCACTACTAGTACTCTTATACTCTTCTAGCCTACATATCCGAAAAGAATAACAATAAACTGATAAAGTATCAAGATTCCAAAAGGAAATAGATAATATCATAATAATAACTTTGATTGAGGGGAAAATTACTTTCCTTTTGACTTATGGACTTGCTGACTTGCTGTAGTCGAAGATTAAGTTTTTAAATTAGTATTTCTATAATTTTTTATTTTTTATTCCATTAATCCTAATATAATATTCTATTATTTATAATATTAAATATGATGTGGAATTTATGTAATGTGTAGTATTATTTAATATGTATTATATATTGTTTAATAAATCATAAATAGAATGCATGAGGGCGGGCGGGTAATGGTGTGTACCCGCTATCCGACCCGTGTTCGGCGGGTTAGTGATTTGGCAAACCATAGCATTTGTAATTTAAAAAAAACCGCGCGGGTGCAGACGGATGCGGGCGGGTGCGGACGGGTCGTAACTTTTTTGTTCACCCCTAAATTTTGGAATGAGAGAAAATGAATGAGACAATGAGAAAAAGAAAGTGAGACAAGATTATGAAGGAATGTGAAATAAAGTGAAGAACTCAAATATAGAAACAAAACTTTGATTATACATTTGAACTCAAAAAAGCATAAAATTTTACAGAATCCACTCTCTGAGCCACACCACCTATGATTACAAACTATATACCCAACCAAACCAAGTATTAGAGGAAACAAAATTTATGATCTGACCAACCAACCTCTGTACAACTAAAGGAAGAACAAACAAGGCAGAACATGAAAAGATGATCAATGCAATGACTTAGATGACTGGGACTTCTTCTTGCCCAACAACATCATCATTCTTGGGAAGAAAGATCTCTTCTTTTTCTTGATAATAGCTTTGCCTTCTGAAGAAGTATCAGTTCCGGTACTAACCTGGTCAAGAGGAGCAGATTTGAACATGTTGGAATGCCTCCTTGTTTCCAGCCTCTCACCGGAAACTGCTCTGGGAAGCGGCTCCCCCGATTTTCGCCACTTACGCAGCTCACGCTCAGCGCTGAGTTTCCCTTCTTTAGCCTTCTCAGCCTTCTGCAATGCAGCTTCTAATGAACTCCTTCTCTCAGCAGTTTCGCGGCTGGCTTCTTCTAGTTTCTTCAAGGCTTTCATTTCGGCCTCCTTGGCTAGCTCGATCTCGGCAAGAGCATCAGCAACGCGTTCGTTTGCTTGCTCTTCGGCCTCGTGGGCCTTCTTGCTGAGCTCGTAGTATTCTTCCAAAGAGAGCGTTACTCCAGCGGATGAATCATCGTCTTGATTGGATTCGCTCTCGAGCAATGCGTTTATAGCAGCTAAGGCCAACTTCTCGGAAGCTTTAGCTGCTTCGATTTCCTTCTTAGCCGCACGTAGTCTGCTCATAGTGGTGGCTTTCCCGGCCTTCACTTGCTCGGCTTCCTCCTTCGCCTTTCTGAGCTCCTCACGCGCGATGAGGGCGAGGCTTTTCGCTTGGTCGGCTTCTTGTGCTGCCTCTTGCAGTCTCTTTGGAAGCTCCACCATTCTCTCTCTGTACTCCTTCTCCCTCAGCTGAATGATGGCGATTTCGGATTGTGTTTTATCCATCTCGTCTTCGAGAGAAGCAATTGCGATTGAAGCCATTCCTTCTCTTTTCTGAATGTCACTGAGTTCGGCCTTTTCCTTTTCGAGTTCCGACTTCAGTGATGAAGCGGCCGCTTTCAAGATGTTAACTTCTTCAGTTGCCTTCTCAAAGTTGAGCTTCACTTCTTCAAGCTCCTTCCTAGCTGCGGAAAGGGCCGCCTCGATTTGTGCTCGGGTTTTCTTCTCCAAGTCTACGAGTATGTCTTCCAAAACTCCTCCGTTTACGTATTCTTGGTCCAGTTTTGATTCCATGTATGCTGCCAATTCACCTTTCAAGCTCTGCAGTAATTCTACCGCGGAGCTCAGCTTCGATTTCATGTCGTTCGACAGCCCGATCTTTTCGCTCATTTTCTTGAATTTCTCCTCGGCTTGCTTTAGTTCCTTCTCCCAGTTGAGCAAGTCTTCATCTTTCGCCATAACCGCTGCGATTCTACGCTCCTCGGCTTCCAAATGGCCGGCGTGCGCGGATTCGAGAGACTCCTTCGCGTTAATCAGCTCGATCGTCAAATCCTCGACGGACTTCTCGATCTCTTTCGACATGGAGATGGCTTCTTCCGCCTTCTTCGCGTAAGCATCTTTCTCAGCTACCAACATAGCGTAGTCTCTTCGGAGCTGCTCCAACTCCCCCTCGACGGCCTTGAGATCTTCGACGGCGGCTGCATGCCTTGCTCGTGCAACCTCGAGCTGTTCCTTGGCGACGAAGCTGGTTTCGTTCGTAACCCCTCTCTCCAACTCTTCCACCCTCAGCTTTGCAAGCTCGGCATCCTGCTTTGCCTGTTCTTCTTCGGTTTGTGCTGCTTCGAGGTTAAGCTTCAGTTCTTCGATGAGCCTCTTAGTGGAATCGAGCTCTTTAAGAACCGATTTCTTTGCCTCTTCGGCTTCTTGAGATTGCTTCTTGAATAAGGGTATCTCTTCTTGCGCTTTCTCCAGCTCGAATTCTATGACTTTTCGTCTCTGCACGGATAAAAAGAACGACTTTGAGTTTGAGACGTCGTGTCGTCAAAATAATTGATATATTATATTATTAATTTTGAATCGACCCTAATGGAGATCGAACACTAGATCAACTCTAGATCAACCACGTACGCTGAAATGGGAATACCAATTACACTACATGTTGTCAGCCTCAAAATAATCGATATAATCATAAAGTTAAAGGAGAAAAGGTTATACCTCGACGGACTGCATACGGTGGGCCTTCCAGTCGACAATCCCGCCAAACTTCGAAACAACAGCCTTCACCGATGCTAGAGGTGTCGTGGTATCGACTTCACCGACACTAGTAGGTGTTCTAGGCGTTTGCTCGGGTGATTTCTCGATCTTGGCGGGTTTCGTTATGACTTTTGCCAATCGGACGACGGGGCCATTTACGACTGGAGGCGTTGGAACGGGTGGCGTAAGATCGTCCAATGGTGATGGACGTGCAATGATTCTGGGGCTGATGTTTTCTTCTTCTTCTGTAAGTGGTGTGACGTTATTATTATCTTCGGGGCTCTCCGAAGGCGTGACGTTATTAGTGTCCTCCGATGCAGGAGTTAAGACCAGATCCTCTCTTGTGGTTGGCTGGTCCTCTTTCAGGGGTGAGGTTTCTGGTGCAGGAGAAGATACTTGGGAAGTATCTTTGGCAAACACTTTGAGGCCCTCCATTCTCCTGAAATGGTAGGGTCCAGATAATGCCTACGGACGTGAAAACGAATGAAGTTTCGTAAGTAATCGACATATCCATACATTAGGTAGAAAGTAGAAACAAGTCTGTGAGGCCTTTTGATAAGTAAGCAAATTTTGATGCAGTAAGTAACTTTGTGATCGCCTCGACTTACAATATACAGTTAAATCTCGATAAAATAATATTCGATAAAGTAATAATCTCGGTAAGATAATAATTTATTTCGGTCCCAATATGGGTCAATGCACTAAAATAATATTCGATAAAGTAATAACCTCGTTAAATGAATATTTTTTCTCGATTCCAAGTTTATTACTTTATCGAGGTTTAACTGTAGCTCAACGGAAGGCGATTTACGTTAAGAAGCACAAACCAAACAAAGAGGATGATAGGATTAAAAACAACATTTAGATTGAATCTTCAACTTCTTAGATGCAAAAGTGCTCGACCTCACGCAAAAACACGACGTTTGTGATCATACATAACCATCTGAGAACTCGTATGAAGATCCCTCAACATCAAAGAATTCAAGATCCCTTCACTTATGATTGTGTAATCTTATCAAATTTAACAAATCATGTTACCCTAAAACTAGAAACATCATAAAATCAAATCCCAGAATCTGTGATGAAGATTGTGAAAAACACAGGTTCATCAATTCCTTTCTTTCCTAATTCAAAACAAATATATATATATATATATATATATATATATATATATATTTGGAGTAGTTTCCGTGTGAACACTAAACTTTAAAGACAAACATATTGCACTTTCAAGGTAAATATACTTCACTTTATATATATAGGAAGAGGTTCAAATTTGAACAGACTTTTATCGTGTGAACGTGTAAACTCTGAACTTTAAAGATAAATGTACTGCAAAGATACTGCATTTTAAAGTGCGTGCAACATTTGTCTTTAAGTGCAGTATATTTGCATTAAAAGTGCAATACGTTTGTCTTTAAAGTGCAATGTTTACACGTTCACACGATAAGGGTTGTTCACACGGAACCACTCCCTATATATATATATCAGCTTCTCATACGGCTTCCATCATGAATATCCATCAACATCTTCTATTCACCATCATATATTATCCAATTAACATCAAGAATCTATCAATTATCCAATTACCACCAAGAATCTATCAATTGCACTAAATAAAGCTCTTCATTTAAGAACTCAACGAACATAAGTTTCAATCATATCTTACAAGGAAAAACATTAAAACACAAGAATCAAACCTACGATAACCACAAATTTAACCCAACAAAAATAAAAAAATAAAATAAAATCAACACCCATAATCTATGAATTCAATTTGATGAAAGCCCACAATCAAACACAAACAGATAAATGCAAAACCAGAACCAAACACAAATAAAACATGATGAATCAATCCAAGAACTCAGAACAAATCATCCCACTAATCAGAAACGAATTAGCAGAGAGAGAGAGAGGCAAGAAACGTACCGGGAGTCACCAGAAACCACAAGAGACTTAAGGCCAAATGCTCCAGCTATGAATAATATCCGAATATAACTCCATAAATCAAGAATTCGCACTCATTCTTGGCCTTCAAATTGTTAGAAGCCCTCCTAACTTCTCTCCAAGCCCAGAAATAGTATACCAAGATCGATTTTTTATCGAAACGGAATACGATTTTTTACCCAGTTCTACGGTCTGAAAACAAGGAGATCCGTCCGTCAAATGGTTTAAGGATAGGCCCATTTGTGTTGATGAGCAAAATTCAAGCCCCTTTTATATCATTATTATTATTACAATATTTATTCTTAAAACTATTTATTTTTATGTGAAGTTAAAAATATTGTTATCCGTATGATACAAGATTCGAAATCAAAGATGTCATATAGTATATATCTTGTGAGATAATCGGTAAAGTTTTTAGTTTTGATATCATAAATTCAAATATTATCGATATTTTTGGAGGTCGAGCTTATCATGTATGATTATTTAATATTTCATCCGTCCCGAATATATATGCCTATTTAACTTTTCACACATATTAAGAAAAACAATTTAATGATATGAAAGTTAGATAAATTTTGGTATTGAAATATGAGTAAATTAAAGTAAATTACTAAAAAATTAATAATATAATTGTATTTGCTATTATAAAGTTGGATAAAATGATCTTTTTCTATATTATCATATTAATTAGATCTCTAGAAATTAATCAAATATTTAATCAGACACAAAAAAATTATTAATAGACATATAAATTTGAGACAGACGGAAATGGAAAAGAAACATATATTTGGGACGGAGGGAGTATATTTTTACTTTTTTATCCATTGGTTATAGTTACAAAAAATTCATTAGTTTAATATTCTTATTTGTTTACATGTTAAGAATTACATTTAATCATTAGTTGGATACCCTATCTTTTTTTTTGGTCAAATTATATAACATACAAAATAATTAAAACCAAAATATTATTCTCGTCTATATAATCGGTTTTTTAAGTTTTTTTTTCCTTCATATTTTGCCTAAAAAGGTAATGAATTCTTTTATTTTGATTATATAACATCTTGTTTCTTGTTTTTTTTTAAATTTTAAGCACGAATACTAAGAAAACAATATTTTATAACGTATATTATTTAACTTTTGAATAACTAATTTATATCCACACATTCTTTATCTTTTTTAAAAACAAAACATTTTTAATATGATACTTTAATCGAGAAAATATGACGTTACTAATGGGACGGAACCAATTAAATAAATAAAAAAACTAAAATATAAACCTTTTTTTCCTTCATATTTTTTAATTGGAAACCAATCAAATTTGAGCTACTAAAGGAATTTTACTTTAGTAGCTCAAATACAGTACCAATTTAATTGGAAACCAATCAAATAAAAAAACACAAATTTAAAATGACACTTTAATCGAGAAAATAACTCTTTTCCCTTCATCTTTTTAAATTTTTTAATTTCTACGCTATATTTGAGCTACTAAAGTAAGAGATATATGGTAACTCTAGTATATAACGGTATGATTGGTTTTCACCAAATAAAATTCTCAATCTTCTCGGCTATTATTCTTTTATATGCAATTTGTCTACTCCAACTGTAATTTTACCTATATTTTTCAGAAATTACTATATTGTGCTCTTAAAATTGCACTTCCAATCAGAAAATTATCATGGATTGTAATTTTGTTTGATGCTTCTTCAGCTTCTTAATACATTTAGTCTTTGGTTAAGATGAATCTGCTTGGATATCATAACTTCATATTCAAATATCGGCCGCCTTAATCTTCTGATGATGGTTATTTTCAGCGGCCACATTGATTTCTGGATGATTAAACCTCGCTCCTGTGCAATAGCCTGCAAACCACACAGAAGAGTTAAACCACCCTTAATGTGACAGGGTGACAGACTCACACATAGCGTGTCCAGTGGGAATTGAACCCATGACCTATCGGTCTCGGGCCACCCATCTTCACCGCTATGCCATCCCAAGGGGACATTATGTCCCCTTGGTTACGTTGGTTACTTTATTTCTTCATTGTCCGCCTGACCTTTTATGATTATCATTTTCATATATTTGTATTTTCTATTAAATGCAAAGCCTCTCCTAATTTTATATGTTTGACATAGACCATAATTTCACGTCTACAAATATATAGTTTCCGAAAAATGTGGGCATAAATTAAGAGAAGCAACACTTCCTCAATACAAATAAACTAGCATACAAATAAAAACATTCCGAGAAATTATACTTTTTTTTTTAGAAAATAATATTTTATCTCATATTAAAACACACAAAAACTTTTGTGTACCACTTTCATATATCCTTGTGTGTACCAAACTATTGACATGTGTTAAATATGACCCACTTGATTTAATGAAAAATGTCACATGTCAATACACTTAGCCCCGTTTGGTTGGCAATGATTTTGCCTCAGGAAAGTAATTTGATTCCAAATTGTTAAAATCATGTGTTTGGTAGTATATGGAAAGTAATTTGATTCCAAGATTTTAAAATTCTGTATTTGGTTCAATTTTAGCAAAATACTAGGAAAGTAATGAGAATTCTACAAATAAGAAAAACAGTGTAATAATTGTGGATTCTTTTTCCTTGTTTAGAATATGTATTCTTTTTCCTTGGTATAAGGAAAGTAAATTATTATTATTATTATTATCATTATTATTATTAAAAATAAAATAATATATAGTTATTATTGAATAATAATATTATTAATTTATATTTAATATATTTGTATAAATTAATTGAATATTTTAATTTATTTATACTTTTATTATTTTTTATTTATGAACATTAATAAAAATTTAATAATAACTATTTTTCTTAAATAATTTTTTTATTATTCTGAAAAAATACCATTATTAAAATAAGTGAGTACTTTAATAAGTTTATTATTATTATTATTATTATTATTATTATTATTATTATTATTATTAAAGATGTTATTAATATTAAAAAAGATGTTTTTAGCTAATATTTATTATTATTAATAAAAAAGATGTTATTGATATTAAAAAAGATATTTTTAACTAAATATTTTGAATATTTTATTATAAATTATATAATAAAAAATTTATCAATAATAATATTTTCGGTGATTTTATATATTTATGAAACAATAATATAACAATTAACAAATAATTGATGATAAATGTATTTTATTCATATTATTAATAATGTGATTTTACATTTCCTAGTATCAACCAAACAAGTGCAAGTAATCTGCTTTCTTTAGAATCATATTCTACGAAATCAAATTTCTCTCTAATTTTACTTTCCTTAATTATTTTCCTCGCAATCATATTCCACAAAATCATATTCCCTGACAACATTAATTTCCTGACAACCAAGCCTTATAGTGTGTTATACACAAGGGTATACGAAAATGATACATACAAGTTGTTCCGAATAAAACATGCAATACTATTCTAATTTTTTTTTAAATGAAAAAATAGAAAACTCTATAACGGGATCAAATAAATTTTCTCGGGTCAGTAACGTTGCGCCTCCAATGCTGATCCCGAAACCTTAATTCTCCGGCGATCTTCCGATTCCACTCCAATTCAATCTTCCTCTGCTCCGGCAGGCGGCAGAGCTGCTGCAGCTCCTCCTCCATGGCGTCGTGCACCGCCCACCACCGGCGGTGCGCGTCGTCGCTGGCGTAGACGTGCTGATCGGCGACGTCCCAATTACAATCGTAGTCCCTGTAACACATCCACGGCTTCAGCCCGAGGTAATGGATCGAATACACCTTCGGAGGGTCCGATCTGAACAGCTGGTTCTTCAATCCGGCTTCAATCGATGAATTTGACCAGAAATTCTTCAAAAAGTTGACTCGCCGCGGCAGGCGGTGCCACCACACGAACACCTCGTTTAAAAACCCCTGATCGCCGCCGTTGTAGGATATGATCTCCTTCCGGCGGCGCATCAGCATCCGGAAAGTGCAATTGGACGGCTCGATGACCATAATCCCTATCGGAGGTACGAAATTAAAACCCTAATTTGAGGAATTTTTAGAATTGGGGCAAATTTGGAACTCACCGGAGTTGAAAATATGGGCGTCGTTGCCTCTGGCGGACATTTGGGGGAAATGGAAGAGGAGGTCGATGTTGCGGAGGACGACGATGTCGGCGTCGATGAAGATGATCTTGTGGTAGTCGGTGAGCTGCCATAGCCGGAACTTGCTGTAGTTGTATTCGTTGTAGGAGTCCTTCTCGGCTCTCGGGTTGCGGATCCGTTTGATGAAGCGGAGGGTCCACCCGGCCCGGGAGAGGGCGACCCGTTTGGGATCCGAGATGGAGGTGTCGAGGAGGAGGATGAGGTCTCTTCGGGTCTGGGTCCGGGTCAGGCTCTGGGCCAGGGTTATCGCCCCGCACACGTAGGATTCGGAGGAGTGGAGAACGGTGACGTAGGCTTCCCGTTTTCGCGGCTTTTCAGTAACGGCTTTGATTTTTGAAACATCGTACCTCTCGTTGATTGCTCCTGCGGTTGTAAGAAGAATAATGATTAGCTCATTAAATAATTATCACATTTATAATACTCCCTCCCTCCGTCCTACCGAGCTTGTCCACTTTCTTTTCGGTGCGGTAAATTAGGAAAGTTGGTATAGATTGATAAATATGTGGATTCATATATTAATTAATAATTTAAAATTGATTTTGTGAGGTAGATGTGTGAGACCCATTTAATTAATTAATATTTTTGAGTTGATTTGAGTTGTTAAAGGTGTGAAACTTACTTCCTTTTTTAGAAACTAGACAAGTTCGGTGGGACAGTTCGAAAAAGAATACTGGAGTTTGTTGGGACGGAGGGAGTAATCAATAATGAAATATCCCTCCATAACATAAAAAACGTCATCTTCTTAAGTTGTCCTAAATCAATTCGTCAAAAGTCAAACAATACACACTATACAACATAATTTTCTTGATTTTCGTGACAAAAAGAAAGAGGACGCTTCAAACGGACAGAGGGTGAAATAATTAACTAAATTCTCATGATCATTGATCAAAGATTTAGAATGAAATCGTGTGGGTTTCTGACAATCTATCACGAGTTATTACGGGTTTTACGAACCTAATTTTTTTAGATTTGATTCTAAAATTATAATTACTATAAACTTAATTCAAACATTTTATACACTATTTGTATCAATTCTTGATTCCGAAACTTTTTCACCGGGCCCTTTAACTTATTGACGTATAATGAACACTTTAATCACCTAGAATTGAAAACTCTTAACTTCATAATCAAGGCGTTGAATGAGGTGAATAATTTGTTCTTTCTCCTTTTTCCCCACATCAATAATTTGATATAAGTTGTATTTCCAACTACCAAATGATTTGGTGCAGTTATATCACCAACTCCCGAAAATGAAATGTTACCCAACTATAATAACAATATCTACAAAATAAATAATAATTTCCTAAGCAGAAAGTCGTAGGTTAAATTTCATTTTTTTCTCCTATTTCCAATATTTAATTAATACATTTTTACAATTTATATTGCACTAAGAACAATATTATATTTTACTCTTACATCCTTAGTTCATTTAATTGAATCCAATATTTATCTAAATAGCATTTAATTTTATTTCTTGTATGTAAAATTGTAATTTCTATAAAAAATTACTCCCTCCGTCCCGCTATTTGTGGCTCATTTTCCCAAAAGGGATGTCTATCATCCTATCTCTCATACTCTCTCATTATCTTACTCATCTTCTCTCTCATACTTTATTATCTACTCTTTCTCTCATATTTTATCATCTACTCTCTTAATTCCCGTGCCGAAAAGAACGTGACCACAAATAGCGGGACGGAGGGAGTATATATAATAATTTAGTAAAAGAAATGAATAAGAATTTTAATACGATTCAAAATGGTATAACGAAAAAAAATAATAAACATACCTTTATCCCAAAGAGGCAGCGCCAAATTGCACGACCCAACCGGCAAACCAACCTTATGCTCCAACCGCCATTTCTCCGGCCGGTAGAGCCACCACTCCCCCTCCCTCTCCACCACCTCCTCACACCGCAAAAACTCCACCATCGCCGCACACTTACTCAGCACCACCACCTTCATCCGCCCATTCCAATCCCACCTCCCCCTCCTCACCGCCGCGTTCGCCGCCGCGAGATGCACCTGCAGCCTAAACACGTCCCTACTCCACCCCTCCTCCGGCCGCCGGCACGGCACCTTCACCACCACCACGTCCACCGAGCCGTATGCCTCCCACTCCGGCATCGGAATCTCCGGGCACGAAGCGCCGGAGAATTCCTCCTCCTCGTCGATCCACTCCGGGAAGATGGACTTCCACTCGAGGTGTTCCGGAACCTTCTCGAAGGTTATCGGGATTATACGGCCGTGCTTGCTCCACTCCGACACGTCTTCGTCTTCCATGTTGATCATTCCGATGTTCATACCGTAGCCTATCTTGTCCAAGAAATTAGGTTTCTTTCTCTTGGTTAGCTCTCGACGAGGTTTTAGTCTCGTCTCGTCGCTCGATTCCTCCGCGATTGCCTTCATTACCATCGTCGCATTCTCATTCTTTAGCGACGGATGCACACAAAAATGCAGTTAATTAGCGACACCGATTAAAAAAAATCATAAATTAAGGATGGATTTAGCAACAACGTTCCGTCACAAATCGGTTCTTGCCGACGAAACTGACAAAGGATCATCGATAAGATTAGCGACGGAAAAATCTGTCACTAAATCCATCAATAATATAACGACGGAACCGACGATGCTGAGAAGAAGAGATTGAATTTACCTTACCTTATGATGGCACTCAAGGAAGGAGCAACGGACCAAGGAGGCGGCGCGGCGGTGGTAGTCCGAGGCGGAGGGGTAGACGAGGAGGACGGCGTAAAAGACTAAGAAGAATGCTAAGAAGAAGAGATTGATTTTGATGATGAGAGATTTTGCAGAAGAGGGCATGATCATCTTCTTGAACACCATCTTTTATTACAAAAGTTTGTGCTTTTTGAGGACAAGGGTTGTGTTGGAGATTTTTATATACACAAAACTATTTGCTCAAAATTGTGTAGAAATCTTTGGTGGATAGTGTGTTTATTTGAGGGAAATTCTTGAAAATGTGGAAGAAAAAGTGTCTTGCCTTTGAAAGAAAAAGGGTGGGATAATGAGGTTCTTTACATGAGTGACAGCTTTCAGTTACTCCATCCATTCCATAGAAAGTGTCTTATTTTTCTTTTCGAGCCGTACCATAGAAAGTGTTTTGTTTCTTAAAAATATAAATAATATACGGACCAAAATTAATAAGTCAAAAGTCAAATAATATACACCACATAATCTCATTTTCTTAATCTCCGTGCCCCATAGAAAGAACACACTTTTTATGGGACGGAAGGAGTATTTCCATGAAAATATTTTTATTTTTATTTTTATTTTTGATAACTTGCCCCTTTTGTCCCAAACTTGAAGTTACAAAAACCTATTTATTGTAGAAAATAATAATATTGGGAAAATTGAAGATAAAAGCTTTGAAGCCGGCTTAGCAACAAAAATGGTGGATCAAGCATAATTGGCCATTTGTACATCTTCTTTTAGTAATCTTGCGTGGTTTATACACTAAAGAAGACACATTTTTAATTTATTCCAAATCTACTTCCTATCTTTATCATTTTCTATCATTAGTAATATCTTATTTCTTTTGAGAGCAGAGATTAAGAAATTGATATTGTTCGGTATATATTGTTTGATGTTTGGATAATTAATTTGTGGCTATAAATTCTTTATACTTTTAAAAGACACTACTAATGAGACATGGGTGTTTGCATTAGCTTCTCTATCTCATTTTTTAGCTTTCAGCTGGTAATAAGTGTTTGCACTACATAGCTGAAAGCTGCAACTTCTCTATATGGGATGAAGAGAGAGAATATTGGGCAGCTAGTATCTAGCAGCTTTCAGCTGCCAGCTGATGCTGAATTAAAATTTTCCGACCCTTTTATTCTCTTAAAAAATTCATTATTCTAATTTTATCCTATAATTTGTACCAGTAAAATATAAAATTTATTATTCCAATTATTATTCCAATTTTTATATTAATATGATATTGAAATATTTAATAATTTAATATTTATAAATAGGATGAAAAATATTACAGATATTTTAATATTAATATATGATATTACTATATAATATTTATATTAATATGATATTAAAATTTGTAATAATATAATATTTATAAATAAGATGAGATCGAAATTTTAAAGTAAAATTAAAAGCATACAATAAGAAGCAACTTTTCAGTTTTATGCATATTAGAGGTAAAATAGTCATTACATTTAAAAAGTAAAAATAAGTTACAGCTTTCAGCAGCATTTCCAAACACTATTTTCACAACTTTCAGCCGCTTTCAGCACTTTTCTGCAGTTTTCAACACTTTTCTGCAGACACCTACTGATTCTCAAATCAACAACTTTCAGCACTTACGGATAAGCTACAGCTATTTCAAACACCCACAGAATGAGCATTTATTATGAAATGGGAACGTACAAATGATTGTTCCAACTGATACGCGACACTTGCGAATCTATAGTAGAAGCTTTTTCGAGGCTAAAAACTTATTAGTTGAATGGTTATAAGTAGTCAAATAGCAACAACTTTAGTTGATCTGTCAACTTCAGGGCTGTAACACCTCAATTATGTATTTCGTATAGAAAAATGAGGTTATGTATAAATAAATATATAAAAAAAGCAACGATAATAAAATGAAGATACAATATCTAAGTTGGTACCAAGATTTTGGTATCATTTTCTTTTTCTTTTGACAAAAATAGATTAATTAATAATGCAATTAGGCCTGCTAATCACATCACACCAGAAAGATAATTAGTACAAGGGCCCAAGCTCAATTCATTAAGTACGTTAGAATGTCGTAGTTTTAGCAATTCGGATCATCTGTCCCATTTCTTTGTGTCACATTCGTGTCCACTCACATTTTAACTGTAAATGCTTACGATAACCCTAAAATTCAAATTGTAAGCACCCAAATGCTTACAGTTAAAAATGACAATGGGATACGAATGAGACACTAGAAAACGGGACAGAAGATCTCGTGGGAAGTTTCAGTACTAAATGTCAAAAGTATTGGTGGAGGGCTTCCAATATTTAAGCTATTTTGTTTGCTGATCTAACAAATGATTGAATCTTGAAAATCAAAACTCACAAAATCTTCAAATCCCCTAATTAAACCAAACCTGATGGCACAAGTGCATCAGTATTTGCAGCAAAATACAACTGGGGTATGTGTAGCAGTAGAACAAGCGCTGCTACTCATCTCCTTGTTCAGTTGGGAGTCGATACGGCATGTAACGGCGGTCCTTGGCCGCGTTCCTCCGTCTCTTTTTCTTGATAAACGACTCTAATTTGCCCGATTCCTAATTAATAATAACAATAATACGTTCATCAGTGTAACGGGTTAATAGAAGCCCAACAACATGTAGCTCAGTTCGTATTTCTCACTCCTATGAGAGCGAAAGATCTAAAGTTCAAACAACACGACGAGCATAGATGAGAATATGCCATATAGATTAGTTGGCGTACCTTGAGTTCCTTGTATTTCTCTGCAAGTGTTTGCTTTCGGATTTCGGCTGCAAACGGAACACGGATAAAATTGTCATGTAGAGTTTTTAGAAACATTTTCTTAGTAAACTTTAGATTCACAAGCAGAATGATACCATTTCCACATTCCATGTAGAATCGAAAAGTTTGAGGAAAGGGGAGCTTACATTGTTTGAGATAATAAGGTTGTTTTCCTTTCTTTGCGGCTTCCCTCTCTTTCTTCTTATGCTCGGCCAAGATATCCTTCCCTGCACGCTTTGGTGCTGCCGACTTCAGTTCTTTATCCTAGTCGAGATATAATATTTAAGGCCTTGGAGTTCAACATCAACACAAGTCGCACGGGATTCACATTTATGGGGCTAGAAACGCGAAACTTGTACAAATACTTACAATCCGTCCCATCCGGTCCTTTAGTTCATCAACGGCTTCTGGATCTTTGATTTTCTTCATCTGTTTCTTAAGTTCCTATACATGGCAAAACCAAAATAAATACGAGCGAGATATTGCACGAAGCATCTATGCTAATAGACCGTCTGAACATTGAACGGTACCTCTTTTTCAGCAGGAAGTGTATTCTCATAAATAAAGTTATATCGCTTCTTGAACCTACATTTCCAGATTATAAGATTAAATACACTACAAGAAACATATGGTTAGATATTATTTTTGTAACGAGGGAATGACGAGATCACTGCAAATAGGATCCGTGCACAATCACTAGGACAACAATTCTACTAGCGTCTGCATTTTCGTATTGTGATATGATTAGGCACAAAACAATGAAGAAGGAAGCTAGCTGGAAGGAAATCTTACCCGTCTACATCTAGATCGCCGCATAATGATTCAAAACGAGGATCCCGAACTACCTGAAGATGAATTATTAAGTGATTTTAATGATAATCAACTGGACAGTTCGAGATATTCATAAATAGAGACTTCGAAAGATCAAAACACGTTGCTGGAAAGGATGAAAAGATTTCAAAACTTGTTCATAACAAATACCCACCTTCTTAGGGGCCTGAATAACTTCTCTGAATCTGCCGACAGGTTTCTTGCTGCTTATTTCCATCGGCCTAAACATACCTTGAAATGAGTGAGTGGGAACCAGTTCAATTAAGAATACATTATACAAAAGAACTGCAAGGATACAAAACCTGTTCTTATTAGCTCTGCTCTTTTTCTCGAGATTAGGTTTCCGATAAACCATATCAGTACCATCAGACCTCGCTCTCTGCAGCTCCTCGAATGTAACTTCAGCGAGCTCATTCTTTATTTCGTTCTCCTATAGGAATGAAAGATTTTAAGCTATCGAATAAGATGAAGAGCCAATATTTCGTGTGATTTTTTGCATACATAATGAATTAGAAAATAAGGAAGCAATTGACCAGAACCAGTTGCTCAAAAGAAATACTCTGTGAAGTAGATACATAGTTTCCTTAACAAATAAACAAAGACAATAATTCTAAGAATAAAATATAGAGCTAACAATAACAATACACAACTTATATCCAGTAAAATGAAATAAACAATTCAATTTGAAGCAGATTACTTACCTCTTCCGACGAAGATTCGTGGCTATCACTGTCATCAAACTTAATTTTACTCGAAGTTCCAACTATGGGCTCCGATCCCTTCATCCGAATTCTAAAAGAAATATTGAGTAAAAACTAGTAAGTAGGCAACAAGCAATATCCAGTAAGCTGTTGATATCAACCCAATTACGGGGCTGCATTCAATCCGAAAAGATTAAAAACGCACAAATTTATGATAAAAGTTGGAATCAAACCACTACTTTCAGACTCCCTGCTGATGCATCAACAGTTCACCAGAATTAAGCAGATATAAATCAAAAAAAGAATGGCATGCACAAATTTCCATTGCTCTTGTTCGGAATCATAGTTCAAAATGCATAAATCGAAGAAAACTCCAATGAATTATGTCTGACATAAACTACATATTATCCTCAGCTGTCATCTCTAATCAGCATAGCCGAATTTAAAGAATTTCACATTTCCACAAACACTAACCCTAATCAACTCAAACTCAGCATAGAATTGCTAACACCGTGATTAATCTCGTGTGCATCCTATTTCCTCATACAATAACTCCTCCGAAGGATTCATAAGAAAAAGACATAAATTATGCGTTGCTATTAACACATAGATCAAGCATAAACCCAAGAACCTTACCAGAAACAATTAGCGGAAGTTAAGGATTGGTGTATGAGGCAGACTGCTGGAATGGCGAAGTGAAAGGCAAGCACGGCGAATTCGGATGGAACAAAAATTTACAGACTAGTTATAAGTTGAACTGCCGCTACGAATCCACAGTTCAAAATACAAACTGAAATTTCACCAATCTCCTTCGGGCCGCCGTATCGAGTGGCGATTCGTCGGTGGTGTTGGAGGGGATAAGGAGATGGGCCGAGAAGGGTTTTGCAAAGGTGATGATATTGTTTGGATTGGGCTTCAATTTAATATTCCTCTTTCTTGTTGGGCCTATCTTGGGCCTGAAGTTTGATTGGAATTTACAGGTTTAAAAATCGAAAGTTGAATCTACATTGGATTTCGCCTTAATCACTCATATATCCTCTTCTAAAACGTGTCGTGGCCAAGGGGGCGTGATGAATTTCGGGTTATCACCGACAATCTGTTTAGCGTTTCGAATTCGTCGATGGCAATTAAAGATGTGATTTGATTCGACATTTTTCAAGAATCGACTTATTGAAACCCACTGTCATGCACTCCTTTCGTCCTATTAATAATGACTCTTTTTTCTTTTTAGTTTGTCCCATTTGAAATGACTCATTTCCAAAAAAAAAAAAAAAGAAAATACTACATTCTCTTATTTTTATTATTTCTCACATACTTTATCATTCACTCTCTCACCATCTCATACATCTTCTCTCTCTTACTTTATGACATTCTACTTTCTTAATTTCCGTGTCGGAAAGCCAATGAGCCATTATCAATGGGACGGATGGAGTACATATAAGAAAAGAGTAGTCTTGAGTCAAATTTAGAATTTATATTCAAATTATAGTAGTGAAGGTGGGTGGCCCGGAACTGAAAGGTCATGGGTTCAAATCCCACTGAAAACGCTATATGTAGCCTGTCACCTGTCACTTTAGAGTGGTTTAACTCTCCTATTGCAGGCTATGCGCGAGAGCGAAATCTACCCCATGCGCATCAAAGGATAGCATTTGCGAATTTCTCCGACACTTTGCTTTTAGCTTGTTGGTTATGATACATAGATGAGTGATCGATTTCAATCCACGTGTCCACGACTCCAAAAGATGTTCACAATTCGTTTTTTGAGATTCCAAATTAACTTCCAAGGCTGTTTGATTTTTATGCGATTATATCAAAATCGTTTTCAATACAGAATTTGATACCAAAAGGGGAAAAAACAAGCTGATTTTTAGATGCTTGTATCAAAAAATTACGTAAGACAGCTTGATGAAATGTTTGCTACGTCATATATAATATTTATGAGATAATTTCTATGATTGAAGTAAGAATATAATAAAGTTAATGTAACATGTGCGATGGAATATTGAAGGACTAATAAGCATATCATAATATATTCTATATAGAAGATATATGAAGCAGGTCCTTATCTAGTATTGGTGGGATGCCAGAGTGCGGTATTTATCAATCGAGGTGGTGTCGTGTGTTTTGTGGATTTTTTTATCATTAAATTAGATTTTAATATTAATTAAAGTTAAATTCATTTAAATTAAAATACACATATTACTATCCGGAGCGATTTTTATGTACCATAATTATGTACTCTTGTGTATACCACACCACAAGGATGTCGACATGTGACGTATGTGACCCACTATTTTGAATGAAAAGCACTATATGTCGACACATTTATGGTATGATACACACAAAGAAACACAATCGTGATACACCTAAACTTTTGTGATTACTACCTGTATCGTGAGACATCTAATAGACTACAATAATGAGATAGAGTATCCTCATATGTCAATTTCAAAATAATTAATCTAATTCAATTTATTCCTTTTCTTTTAGTATCACATTATTAGTATATTAGTATATATTAGTACAACATAAAAGTTGTTAATGATCCATAATTGAATATGTGTTCTATTCGTTGTCCCATGATAATTCTAATATAAAGGCGGATAATTTTATGATTTACTCCCTTTATCTGATAGTTCTTACTCCAAAAAATTTCGTTACGTTTTTAAGCGGAATTGTTGATTGTGTGTAAAGATATGAGACTGTTAAATAAAGTATTTGTGACAATTTACTATTTTTGGTAAAGGAGCAACAATTCTGGAACAACCCGAAAAAGAAAGTGGAGCAACAATTGTGAGAGAAAGAGAGTATTTTGTAAAGCGGGACGACTTTATGATTAGAGTTATCGTGGAACATCATTGCATACGAATTTTTGGGATAGAAGATCGGCACTAATTCGTGTTAGTTAATTAATCTCTTCATTATCAAAATTATTGTTTTCTAGCTACTCGTACTCCCTCCTTCTCAATAATCATCGCTTGTATTTATTTTCGAGCTGTGATATTATTGGTGTCTTGTTTCTTAAAATAAAGAAAGAATTTATGGACTACAATCACTTAGAAGGTCCAATTTAATATATATTCATTCACTTTCTTAATTTTCGTATCGAAAATAAATTTACTGGGACGGAGGGAGCATATTACTATTACCATCACACTATATATATATATTAATAGCGTAGCTTGGTCTTTTCTTCACATCCCCACAAAGAAGAAAAATTCACACACAAAAATACATGGCGTCGAAGAATAAGAGCTACGTCGGAGATATCGACGAGAACTGGTTGATGGAATACGATACGGATCGCGACGGCCGGATAAGTGAGAAGGAGCTCCGCGCCGCCATCCGGGAGAGAGGAGGGTGGTGGCCGTACCTTTTTTCGCACTGGTACGCCGCCCGATGCATGGCGGCGGCCGACAAAAACCGCGACGGCTACATCCGCGGGGATGAACTGAACTCCCTAATTGACTTCGCGAAGAAGCAATTGGCCAATTAGGGCTGTAGATAGTTGTGGTTGGTAGGTGAATTGCATCTTCCTTTTGCTGTGTAATCAGATGGTTATGATGAATATATTATCTCGCGATCTTTTCTCGATTTCACGTTTTTATATAGAATCTCTCGTCAAAAACCTTATAATTTTAGAAATTCAACTGAAAAAAGTTGATCTTTGTTACGAATTCCATAAGATGAAAACGTTGGCATGTAATCGCGGCGGTGGAGTTGCGGCGGCAACCGCCACTTCTCGTGTCGCTTATGAATTTCGAGGTTGATTCCGGCAGTTTCCATAATGGACTTTCCGGCGGCGGTTCCGATTAATCGATTTGTCGTTGAATCAAGGCTCGATTTGAGGGTTTTTGAACCTAGGGTTTTGGTTTTGGTTTTGATTTTGAAATAAGCGTTTCTGATTTGGGATTCCCCCCCCCCAAATTGAGTACTAATAAGTGGTAATTAGTGTTAGGCCTCGGAATTTCATGAAATGCACTATTCACTTTAGGAATTTCGATTTTCTTGCAATTGGATCTATAATTCCTACTCTGGAGGAAGAACTTGAATGTATTACTACTAAAGATTTGGAGGAATAAAATATAAGTTTATTAACTGAACATACCTATTCATGCATGTTTGGGAGCTTAATATAGTAAACAATCTTAAACAAGCTTTGTCCCCTAGGGCATGGCGGAGTGGTTAAGGTGAAGTGGTTCGGGACCGACATGTCATGAGTTCAATCTTCACTGAAGCCATTCCGTGTGAGCCTGTCACCTTAGGGTGGTTGAACCTCCTGTGTGGTTTGCATGCTACTGCACAAGGAGTTGAGGTTTACCGTGAGCGCACCGGCGAAGGTAGCCGCGGGTTCCTCAAATCAAAAAAAAAAAAAATCTTAAACAAGCTTTATGTTTTATTATAAATTACTACTCACATTATCCGTCGCACTTCAATTATTTAATTTCTTTTCGGTATGAAAATTAAGAAATACGTTGATTGTATGTAAAAGAGTAATAAAATAGTGGGGTCAACTAAATTATACTACCTACGTCTCCCTATTAGTGACATCTTTCTTTTCGGCACGAGAATTAAGAGAATATGTAACAAAGTATGGGAGATGAGTATATAATAAAGTAGAAGATAGAGATGAGTGTGATAATGAGAGAGTAGGGGACCCTCGTAGTCCATTCTTGACCGAGCGATAACTTTTTTTTTTTTTTTTTGAATTTCAATAAGATTTTTCCGCTTAATGGATAACCAGTTGCTGCCAATGGAGAATTGTTTCTCATCTTAAATTCAGGAGAGAAGCTGAGTGAAATAATGAGAGTAAATGATAAAATAATAGAGATGAAATGATAAAGTATGAGAGATAAATGAGTATAATAATGAGAGTGGATGATAAAGTAAGAGAGAGATAAGACGATAAAGTATGAAATAGATGATAACTTTTTACTAATTTGGGATGTCGTCATTTATAGCGGGACATTCGAATAAGGAAAGGTCGCCACTAATAGCGGGACGAAGGTAGTATAAAATATTACTTTATTAAAAAAGAAAGTGAACAATTATAGTGTAACAATTCGAAAAGAAATATTGGACAATTAAAATAGAACGGAGATAACTATATATAGTTAAACCGCGATAAAGTAATAACCTTGGGACCGAGAAAAAATATTCATTTAACGAGGTTATTACTTTATCGAACATTATTTTAGTGCATTGACCCATATATATCGAGACCTAAAGAAATTATTATCTTAGCGAGATTATTACTTTATCGAATATTACTTTATCGAGGTTTAACTGTAAATGCCAAATTGATATATCAGGATTTTAATACTAGTTCCAAATTTCATCATCATTTTATATTTAATTGACCCATTTCGAATAAATTTATATTAGATTGAATTCCGAATAACTTGACCGAAAGCCTAAGACCGACCACAGTTAAGACAAATGATTAAATCAAAATCGTTTTCAAGACTGAATCTGATACGATGTCAAAAAAGAAGATTGATTTTGTAGGATTCCATATGTTGTCCACCTTCTTGGATTCCTTCTTACCATTTCATGGTCTTCAAGATACCATTTTAATTGAAATCATACATAGAAAAATACTCCCTATGTCCAAATATTTAACTCTCTAATGTCATTTTAGCCCTTCCCATTCCGAAAAGAGAAAATAAATGAGATTACCACAATTAATCTAGACAACCTGAATCTCACCACTAACTACTTAATTCCTTTCCACCAATCTTCTTAGGTCACGTGCTCAAAAATTATGGAACTTGAATATTTGGATATAGGGAGTACTATATATCTAAATATTACTTACATAAATAAATACGTAGGTGGTTCAAATGTGAACAACTTGTTATCGTGTGAACGTGTGAACATTGTACTTTAAAGACAAATGTACTGCACTTTAAAGGCAAAAATATTGCATTTAAATTGTAGTACTTAAAGTGCAGTACATTTGTCTTTAAGTGCAGTACGTAAAGTACAGTACTTAAAGTGCAATATATTTGCCTTGAAAGTGCAGTTCAGTACATTTATCTTTAAAATGCAATGTTCACACGATAAGAATTATTCACACAGGAACCACTCCCCCATATACAGGGTTATTATTTATTAAAGTATTTGCAGTTCGAACACATTGTTTGTCCATCCATATACAGTGTTATTATTTATTAAAGTATTTGCAGTTCGAACACATTGTTTGTCCATCGTATGTTATAACATTAGAACCAAATTCTCGTGGTTAAGTAATCATGGATTTTCTTCAATATAAATTTTATAATTAAGGTGCTCTTGTGTTTATGCATCTTGCTTAATTCATTTTATCTAATCTTTTGGCGTTGTTTTAATTAGTTGATATCTTGCTTTTCCAATCTTTATTGGGATGGAAGATTGCTTTTTATAAGTTCAAAATAACCTTTGGATGGGAGCCTTTGGGTGGAGTCGCATTGGCTCTTCCTTGCCGAGGAAGATATAGGGTAAATTACTTCAAATAATATTTTACCTTTTTTTAATGAAATCGTAGTAACTCTTTGTTATTATTAGTTAATCATATTGAGATATTATTAACACAAATCCATGCCACTTTCCTTATGGTATGGTACACACAAGAGTACACAATTGTGGTACACCTAAACCTTTGTGTAGAATTAGGTATCGATATAAATCTCATTCAGGGTATTCGGATTAGTTATATCAAATCAAGATTTTGGAACCATATATAAAAATCATGGGATTCTCAAAATTTAATAATAGATAAGTTTGTATGAATTAATTCATATAATTCACGTTATAATCATAATAGTCCTATGTAGATATATCGAGATCTAAAGCGGAAGCGTACCTGAATTGGAAGCCATGGATTGAAAGTTGAAAAATGAATCTGGACTTCCAAGAGTTACTGCAGCGCCGTTTTGTGATTTCTTAGATGGGGAAAAGAAAACCCTAGCGTCTGCAGGCTCTCGGGGACCAGATATATATAGGGGAATATTATATTAATATTTGGCCCCTTCAACAAATATTAATATAGAATTAAACATAAATTAGGGATACACATACCAAAAATAACACTTTATACATAATTACATATTTTGCCCATAATTAGATTTTATATATTATCCAACAATCTCCCACTTGAGCAACATATGTTACATTATATGTATAACTTAATGAGCTCAAAATGTGTTATTTAATAACATGTATTCTTTAGCGGTCTCGTCCATCAACTATATTTATATAGGATCAAAGCAGTCTTTATCATATTAATCATGACTGGACTCATCAATGGTCACATATACAAAAATAGCCAAATGACATAGACCAACTGGTCCTCCTTAAACTTAAGAGAGGTTATAAAGCAGAGTGATTGTACTGAATACTTTATTCTTTATTTTTGATCTAGAAATTTAATTATAAAAGGCTAAAATAACCATAAAGCAACTAAAATTTAAACTCCCACTAAACCACAATATCATCAAGTGATACAACACCCATACGAGCAGTGTGCTCATGAAAGGCCTTGGGTGATAAACCCTTTGTGAGTGGATCCGCTAACATGGAGTTTGTCCCAATGTACTCTATAGATATCTGTTTACTCTGCACTCTTTCTTTCACAACTAGGAACTTTATGTCAATATGTTTTGACTTGGAAGAGCTCCTATTGTTGTTAGAATACAACACTGCTGACTTATTGTCACAAAACAACTTGAGTGGTCTTTCTACGTCTTGCAAAATACGCAGCCCAGTGACAAAATTTCGCAGCCAAATCCCATGATTTGATGCCTCATAGCATGCTACAAATTCTGTTGCCATAGTGGAAGAAGCTACAAGTGTCTGTTTGACACTTTTCCACGAAATAGCTCCTCCAGCTAACATATAAATGTAGCCTGATGTAAACTTTCTGCTATCTTGGCACCCAACGAAATCAGAATCAGAATAACCCAATACCTCCAAATGATCTGATTTCTTGTATGCGAGCATGTAATCTTTTGTTCTATGAAGATACCTCATAACCCTTTTGGCGGCTATCCAATGGTTCATACTAGGATTGCTCAAATATCTGCCTAACATTCTAACTATGTATGCAATATCCGGACGCGTACATACTTGAGCATACATTAAACTCCCAACTGCTAATGCATAGGGAATCTTTTGCATTTCTTGAACATCAAGATCACTTTTAGGGCACTGTTCGAGACTGAATTTGTCTCCTTTAGCAACAGGGGTATCACCTGGTCTACAATCTTTCAAGCCAAACCTTTTGAGAACTTTATTGATATAGCTCTTTTGTGATAATCCAAGAATATCTCGAGGTCGATCTCGATGTATCTGAATCCCTAAGACAAAAGAGGTGTCCCCAAGATCTTTCATCTCAAAATGCTTTGATAGAAATCTCTTGGTTTCATGCAATAAGCTTATATCATTAGTGGCAAGCAATATGTCATCAACATATAGAACCAGATACATAAACTTACTCCCACTGAACTTGTGGTATACGCAATCATCAACAACATTCATCTCAAAACCGAATGAGATAATAACTAGCTGAAACTTTTGGTACCACCGACGAGAAGCTTGTTTGAGCCCATAGATGGATTCCTTTAACTTGCAAACCATATTCTTTGGGTCTCCAGACTCAAATCTTTCCGGTTGCAACATATATATCGATTCTTCAATGTCTCCATTTAGAAATGCTGTCTTAACATCCATCTGATGCAACTCAAGGTCATGATGAGCTACAAGTGCCATAATTGTCCTAAAAGAGTCTTTCGATGAAACCGGAGAGAAAGTCTCTGTATAGTCAATGCCTTCCTTCTGAGTATATCCTTTTGCTACAAGACGTGCCTTATACCTCTCCACATTACCATCTGCATCCCTTTTGGTTTTAAATATCCATTTACAACCAATTGGTTTCGCACTTTCAGGTAATGGGACAAGTTCCCAAACTTTATTGTCTTGCATAGACTTATACTCTTCTTGCATGGCATCATTCCACTTTTGAGAGTTTGAACTATTCATGGCCTGATGACAGTTGATCGGATCATCTTCCATCATTCCATTTCCTTCCTCAAGTTCACTGAGAAATACTATATAATCATCTGATATAGCACTTCTCATCTCTCTCGTGGATCTACTTAATGGCCCTTGTTCTTGAGGCTGTTGAGTTTGTTCTTCCGGAATAATTACCTCATCATGAGTAGGAGATTGTACTACATTGTCTTTTAGAGGTTCTGGATTCACTTCTTGATCAATGACGAGTGTACGAACCTCGATCGCGTCAAAAGTGATAATAGGACTTGAGAGTGAACTCAAATCCTCCTCAAAAAACAATGTTCCTAACTTGATTTCTCCCTCCAAACTCAACATCCTCAAAAAATATTGCAGTTCCCGTCTCAAAAATATTTCTAGTAGTGGGATCATAAAATTTATAGCCCCTAGATCTTTCAGAATAACCAATAAAGTAGTTGCTCACAGTTTTGGAGTCCAATTTCTTTTCATGTGGCCTATAAGGCATTGCCTCATTGGACATCCCCAAATGTGAAAGTGATTTAGACAGGGGCTTTCGACCAAACCCAAAGCTCATAAGGAGTTTTAGTTGCTACTTTAGTTGGTACTCTATTCAAAATATAAGCCGCTTTGCCTTTAATGCTTCACCCCGGAGAGACTCGGGTAATGTAGAATGAACAATCATGCTCCTTACCATATCCTTAAGAGTCCTGTTCCGTCTTTCGCCTACACCATTCATGCTAGGTGAACCCGCATGGTGTACCTGAGGAACAATACCACATTCCTCTAGGAATTTAGCAAAAGGTCCTGGGACGTTGTTCGCCCGAGCCATCATATCTACCATAGTACTCACCATCACGATCGGATCTAATGTTCTTAATCTTTTTGTCGAGTTGATTCTCAACTTCGACTTTAAAGGCTTTGAACACATCCAAAGATCGTGATTTTTCATGAATGAGATATAGGTAGCCATAACGTGAGTAGTCGTCTATGAATGTTATAAAATATTGTTGACCATTCCAAGATGCCGTAGGAAATGGCCCACAAATGCCGGTGTGAATTAATTCTAAGACGCCCGAAGATCTGTTTGCACATAATCTCTTATTTTTGGTCCGTTTTCCTTTGATACAATCTACACAAACATCAAAGTCTCGTGAAGTCAAGAGACTTTAAAATGTCATCCGACACGAGTCGCTCAATTCTACCTTTTGAGATGTGACCTAATCGCTTATGCCATAATGACGCCGAATTTTCTTTATTTAATTTTCGCTTCGTACCACGTTATTCCACATGCAAGGTTTCATTATAAGATGCAATTGTGTCCAACATGTAAAGGTTGTCAAAAGCATGTAGAAAACCAGTTCCAACCATATAAGAATTTAAAGACAAACGAAATTTACTATTCCCAAATGAACAATCATAACCCAATTTGTCCAATAAACGAACAGAAACCAAATTCCGTCTAAAAGACGGCACAATAAAAGTGTCTTTTAAATCCAAATAAGAACCAAAACTTAATAACAACCTAAAATGCCCAATTGCTTCAACTTCTACCGGCTTCGAATCCCCCACAAAGATGTATCTTTCAGCATCATTAGGTTTTCAGTAGCTCAGGCAACCCTGCATAGAAACACTTACGTGAATAGTAGCACCAGAATCTATCCGCCAAGTATTTCTTGGTACAGAAGTCAAATTAACTTCAGAACAGACCAAAGCATGATTTGTACCTTGCTTTGCACGCCAAGCGTGATATTTGGCACAATCTTTCTTCACATGATCAGGCTTGTTGCAAAAGAAAAAAGCAGTTGCTTTTACTTGATGCTGTTTCTTTTGAGCCGGACCCTTCGCAGCTTCCTTACTTTGTACCCTTTTCTTACTCTTATCCTTAGGGGCAAAGGCTAAATGAGCACTCTCTATCTTATCAAGCTTCAATCTTTCTTCCTCCTGAAGACAATGAGATATGAGCTCATTTAGAGACCATTTCTCCTTTTGGCAGTTATAACTAATCTTAAATTGGTTAAACTGCTGAGGTAGAGAGACCAAAGCCATAAGCACGAGCAAATCTTCTGAAAGCTCAATCTTTAGTGCCTTCAATTTGGCAGCAATATGGAACATTTCCATAATATACTCCCTTACATTTCCTTGACCCTTATACTTCATGGACATCAAAGATGCCAGAAGTGATGTCATCTCGACCTTATCGTTTTTCGCAAAACATTTTTCGAGCTCATCAAGGAAATCCTTAGCCTTAGTGATTTCTTCAGAATCAGGACCCCTAAAAGCATCCGGAATGCTGTGTTTCATAATCAGCAGACACATCTTATTAGAGCGATCCCATCTCTCATATTCCCGTTTATCATCAGGGGTGCTTTCCGTAGTGAGAGATGCAGGTTGTTTTTCCCTTAGTGCAAGATCCAATTCCATACAACCCAACACTATATAGACGTGTCTTTTCCATCACTTGAAATTAGTCCCATTAAGCATGGGAACCGAATTGATATTAGCAGATATCGAGGCAACAAAGTATACATTAGCTGAATTAGAACAAAAAACAAAAAACAAGTTCACATTAACATTCATCATTTAAGAGATAAACTCAAAATAATGGTAAACCCATCTCAAGATACCTAGCACAACATTAATATCAAATCTTTGGATAGTAATATTAATTGTAATCGGTACTCTTGTTGTAGTAATCAAATATTGACAATAAAACATGTCGAACAATAAATCAATCTTTGGACCAATTTTGTTGCTCACAAGATATAATCCTTATAATTGTCACATATTTATTACCACATATGTGTATGTAATTCGGCCAAATATCAATTTACATTTGGGTCAATTAATAAACGCATGATTTACATACACATTATCACCTTAGTTATTCAAGTAAATTAATCTACACAAAAGAGGTCACTTTGGCAACATATTGTTTCAACTAATTTACTCAAAACTGAATTGTTTCAAATTATACGTATATTCTGGATACATTCAATACAAATAACAATATGTAAATATTATATGTATATCAGAAGATAAACAATAAACCCGAATATGCATCCATTCAATCAGAATACGAATAATGGATTGCTAATTAAATATCCACATAAATATTAAATACGTACATGTACAGAGGCTATGAGTTGTACTAGCATAAAGGACACAAAGTTTCACTTTGTATTAAAACAATCTAGTATATGTGCAACAACATCTAATCATCAAATATAATTTAACTTTTGGAAAGGTGATCAGGTTTAGCACATATACGTATCGCATGTACCAAGAATGTCAGAAGATAGAATTCACCAATACTATCATTATTTAATTTACAAATAGTTGATAGATCTAAATCGGCAATTGCAGTTTTGTTTAATTTATTTCTGCAAATCCGTATAAATATATCCGTATAAATTCATTGAGACGAGAACTGTATACTTAATCGTATTCAGTTTTGTTTTCGTATGAATACTTAATCGCATACTTAATCGCATATAAATCTTGTATGAACTGTAACAATCTATCTCAGAATATCAATTATAGGGCGGCTCTAATACCACTTGTATGAATTAATTCAATTCACGTTATAATCATAATAGCCCTATGTCGATATACTGAGATCTAAAGCGGAAGCGTACCTGAATTGGAAGTCATGGATTGAAAGTTGAAAAATGAATCTGGACTTCCAAGAGTTCTGCAGCCGCCGTTTTGTGATTTCTTAGATGGAAAAAAAAACCCTAGCGTCGTAGGCTCTCGGGGACCAGGGGACCGGATATATATAGGGGAATATTATATTAATATTTGGCCCCTTCAACAAATACTAATATAGAATTAAATATAAATTAGGAATACACATAACAAAAATAACACTTTATACATAATTACATATTTTGCCCATAATTAGATTTTAGATATTATCCAACAAAGTTGTCTCCAAAACTCACATCTAATTCTAATTCAAATTTTAATAAATAATCCCGAACCCATTGCACTTTCAAGCTGCGACCCTAATGCCACTCTAGAAACAAGGATTTCTCGTATCACAAAAAAATACGCTTGTCTCGTGTTTTTTTTGGCTGTTCCATAGATCTTCTTCCATTTCTAGAAAATGTCAAACTAAAATTTACTCATAATTTGATGGACAACAACTTTAAACATAACTAACAACTTTTCTTAATAATCATGCCGGAGGAAACGAGACGAGCTCTATAGACTATGGGATGGAAGGAGTATATAACATGTCTTTGATTCATTATTTTATTTTCAAGTATTAATTTTTGCACGTGACATATCGTCGAAACAACAAAAAGTTTGCAAATCGATTTCTAGACACCAAAATCAACAAAACCTAAAGCTGAGATTAGATTCATATGTATGCATGCATGCAAACTGCATATATTTAAACGTTCATGTCTACCGTCTACGTACATACGACATGCAGAGACACACATATTATCTACGTACTATATTCTACTATAATTAAGCTGGTAAATTGTTTAATTTGCCACACACTCAAAGACTAGCTAGATTACAGTTATGCCGAGATACTTGTGTGCGAACTCGACAAGATTATTAATCTCGAAATCGTCGATGACGCCGTTAAAATTTCCGTCCGCCATCCTCACGCCGCGCTTAGCCTTCCGGGTGCAGAACCACCTCCTGCCGCTGGCCCGGATGGCCGTCCGCAGCTCCTCCACGCTTATCCGGTTGTCGCGTCATTATCGAATCTTTTTCAGCCATTTCTTGAACTCTTCTAGGGAGACCTCGTTTCCTTTATTAACCGAACGATGAAGTAGCACCATTTGTGAATTTTTTCTAGAGAGAGAGAGAGAGATTAATTTCTCTTGGTTGTTTGGAGGAAATACTAGTAGGGTTCTTGATTTATCGTGCTTTGAGTTTAATAATAACATAATTTATATATTATTTGTTTGGTCGATGTGATTTTGGGAATAAGAATAAGATCAAAAGTAGTTGGAGGAAGGAACAAAGGGACATGTAATAATAAACTAATAACATAATTAAGCCTTGTGTGTATCCAGGGCCGGCCCTCACGTATATTGAGTAGGGGCGGTTGCCCAGGCCCCAAATTTTTAGGGGTCCATTTTTTTTTTCTTAAATAATAAATAATTTTTTTTAAGTAATAGCATATTTATTCATTCT
This sequence comes from Lavandula angustifolia, assembly GCA_028984105.1. Classification (NCBI taxonomy): domain Eukaryota; kingdom Viridiplantae; phylum Streptophyta; class Magnoliopsida; order Lamiales; family Lamiaceae; genus Lavandula; species Lavandula angustifolia. The sequence goes on along the minus strand of CM054821.1, from coordinate 5,749,552 downwards.
TTTTAGTAAAGAAAGGACTAGTAAATATATTTAATCTCGTCTAGAATTCTATTACAAAATATATTATATCTTGTCTAATATAGTAATATAGAATTTAAAATAATTAAATAGTTCATAAAAAAATAAATATTACCTCAATTCTTTATTCTATCTATACGCTTTTATTATTATTCATATCTATTTCTCTCTTATTCTCTAATTTTCTTGTTTACTAAACTGTTTTGAACACGACTATGTCACAAAAAATGGAGGTGAAGCGACAACTGCTATTTTTTAAATATATATACTAAAATAGAAGACGATGAAAATACAGATATTATTTATAAAAAGGGGGCCCATTTTTTATCGCTTGCCCCGGGCCCTTTTTTTCTCATGACCGGCCCTATGTGTATCCTTGTGTGTACCACACCATAAATGTGTTGACATGTGGCGCTTTTCATTTAAATTAGTGGGTCACATATGCCACATGTCGACACCCTTATGGTATGTTACACACAAGGGTACACAATTGTGATACACACAAACCGCTCTGCTAATTCTATAACCCTCTTATCAAACGTTCCACCTCGAATAATAAATTGTAGTTAGTCGCGGGACATTTGAATAGTAAATTTAATAACAAAATCATATTGTAGTGTGGAATTAGAAATACAAAATATTAATGTATATATAAATATTATGAAATGATATTATTTTAAGTCACAAACAAGGAAATATTGGTTTTTAGATTTTATCTTAACTTATGATTTTATTATTAATATATCCCTTGTAAATAAATATCTTAGGTTGTTTATTGTTATACCTAGCTTTTGAACTAAAATAAATTGGAAAAAGTTTTGTTATAAAGTATCACACTTTTCTCCACTTGACTTGTCACTTGTCCAACAAGAAGTGTATGTCAGTTGATTTAATTTTATATTATAAAGAATTAAATAGAGAATCTGGTATACCTAATTTCTAATTTAATGATTGATCTCATATTATAGTTATCGAAAAGTTTTTCTTAGATATGCATCTTGACTCCTTTAATTGATTCTCATTATATTCCACACAAATAAAGTCTGAAAAAAATTATTAAAAATGACCAACAACAACAAAATTTCCATGGAGGACCCCAAAAGTATTGGATCCTTAATTCATTTAATATTTAGCCACGTGAAACCACATTATTCTATACGTATCCTTTCGGTCCGAAGAAGAAAGTGGTCACATGCCACTCACCTTCACTACTACGTTACTATTACTATCACACTATATATATTAATAGCGTAGCTTGGTCTTTTCTTCACATCCCCACAAAAGAAGAAAAATTCACACACAAAAATACATGGCGTCGAAGAATAAGGGCTACGTCGGAGATATCGACGAGGACTGGTTGATGAAATACGATACGGATCGCGACGGCCGGATAAGTGAGAAGGAGCTCCGCGCCGCCATCCGGGAGAGAGGAGGGTGGTGGCCGTACCTTTTTTCGCACTGGTACGCCGCCCGATGCATGGCGGCGGCCGACAAAAACCGCGACGGCTACATCCGCGGGGATGAACTGAATTCCCTAATTGACTTCGCGAAGAAGCAATTGGCCAATTAGGGCTGTAGATAGTTGTGGTTGGTAGGTGAATTGCATCTTCCTTTTGCTGTGTAATCAGATGGTTATGATGAATATATTATATCTCGCGATCTTTTCTCGATTTCACCTTTTTATGTTGAATCTCTCGTCAAAAACCTTGTAATTTTAGAAATTCAACTGAAAAAAGTTGATCTTTGTTGCGAATTCCATAAGATGAAAACGTTGGCATGTAATCGCGGCGGCGGAGTTGCGGCGGCAACCGCCACTTCTGGCGTCGCACATGAATTTCGAGGTTGATTCCGGCAGTTTCCATAGTGGGCTTTCCGGCGGCGGTTCCGATTAATCGATTTGTCGTTGAATCAAGGCTCGATTTGAGTGTTTTCGACCTAGGGTTTTGGTTTGGTTTTGATTTTGAAGTAAGGGTTTCTGATTTGGGATTCTCCACAATTGAGTACTAATAAGTGGTAATTAGTGTTAGGCCTCGGAATTTCACTTTAGGAATTTCTATTTTCTTGCAATTGGATCCATAATTCCTACTCTGGAGGAAGAACTTGAATGTATTAATACTAAAGATTTGGAGGAATAAAATATAAGTTTATTAACTGAATATACCTATTCATGCATGTTTGGGAGCTTAATATAGTAAATAATCTTAAACAAGCTTTATGTTTTATTATAAATTACTACTCACTTTATCCGTCGCACTTCCATTATTTAATTTCTTTTCGATATGAAAATTAAGAAATATGTTGATTGTATGTAAAAGAGTAATAAAGTAGTGGGGGTCAATTAAATTATACTACCTACGTCTCCCTATTAGTGGCATCTTTCTTTTCGATACGAAAATTAAGAGAATATGTAATAAAGTATGAGAGATGGGTATATAATAAAGTAGGAGATATAGATGAGCGTGATAATGAGAGAGTAGGGGACCCTCGTAGTCCATTCTTGACCGAACGAGAACTTCTTTTTTTTTTTGAATTTCAATAAGATTTTTTTTCCGCTTAATGGATAACCAGTTGTTACCAATGGAGAATTATTTCTCATCTTAAATTCAGGAGAGAAGTTGAGTGAGATAATGAGAGTAAATGATAAAATAATAGAGATGAAATGATAAAGTATGAGAGAGAAATGCGTATAATAATGAAAGTGGATGATAAAGTAAGAGAGAAATAAGACGATAAAGTAGGAAATAGATGATAATTTTTTACTAATTTGGGACGTCGCCATTTATAGCGGGATGTCTGAATAAGGAAATGTCGCCACTAATAGCGGGACGGAGGTAGTATAAAATATTACTTTATTAAAAAAGAAAAGTGAACAAGTATAGTGTAACAATTCGAAAAGAAATATTGGACAATTAAAATAGAACGGAGATAACTATATACAGTTAAACCTCGATAAAGTAATAACCTTGAGACCGAAAAAAATATTAATTTAATAAGGTTATTACTTTATCAAATATTATTATAATGCATTGACCCATATCGGGACCGAAAGAAATTATTATCTTTGCGAGATTATTATTTTATCGAGGTTTAACTGTAAATGTCAAATTGATACATCAGGATTTTAATACTAGTTCCAAATTTCATCATCATTTTATATTTAATTGACCCATTATAAATTAAATGAGTTCGAATAAATTTATACTCCCTCCGTCCCGCTATTTATGGCTCACTTTCCCGAAAGGGGTGTCCCATTATTTGTGACCACTTTCCTAATTTGGTAAAAAATTATGATCATATCTTCTACTCTATCATCTTCTCTCTCCTACTTTATTACATTCTCTCTCCTACTTTATCATCATTTCTCTCATACTCTCTCATTATCTTATTCATCTTCTCTCTCCTACTTTATCATCATTTCTCTCATACTCTCTCATTATCTTATTCATCTCCTCTCTCATACTTTATCATCTACTCTCTCTCATACTTTATCATCTACTCTCTTAATTCTCGTGTCGAAACCAATTGAGTCACAAATAACGGGACAGAGGGAGTATTAGATTGAATTCCGAATAACTTGACCGAAAGCCTAAGACCGACCACAGTTAAGACAAATGATTAAATCAAAATCGTTTTCAAGACTGAATCTGATACGATGTCAAAAAAGAAGATTGATTTTGTAGGGTTCTATATGTTGTCCACCTTCTTGGATTCCTTCTTACCATTTCATGGTTTTCAAGATACCAATTTAAATTGAAATCATACATAGAAAAATACTTCCTATGTCCAAATATTTAAGTCTCGAATGTCATTTTAGCCCTTCCCATTCCGAAAAAGAAAATAAATGAGATTACCACAATCAATCTAGACAACTGAATCTCACCACCAGCTACTCAATTCCTTTCCACCAATCTTCGTAGGTCACTTGCCCAAAACTTATGGAATTTGAATATTTGGACAGAGGGAGTACTATATATCTAAATATTACTTACATAAATAAATACAGAGGAGGTTCAAATGTGAACAATTTGTTATCATGTGAATGTATGAACACTGCACTTTAAAGACAAATATATTGCATTCAAAGTGTAGTACTTAAAGTGCAGTACATTTGTCTTTAATTAAGTGCAGTACGTAAAGTGCAGTACTTAAAGTGCAGTATATTTGCCTTGAAAGTGCAGTGCATTTATCTTTAAAGTGCAATGTTCACACGTTCACACGAGGTCTGTTCACACGGGAACCACTCCCTATATACGGGGTTATTATTTATTAAAGTATTTTCAGTTCGAACGCATTGTTTGTCCATCGTATGTTATAACATTAGAACCAAATTCTCGTGCTTAAGTAATCATGGATTTTCTTCAATATAAATTTTATAATTAAGGTGCTCTTGTGTTTATGCATCTTGCTTAATTCATTTTATCTAATCGTTTGGCGTTGTTTTAATTAGTTGATATCTTGCTTTTCCAATCTTTATTGGGATGGAAGATTGCTTTTTATAAGTTCAAAATACCCCTTGGATGGGAGCCTTTGGGTGGAGTCGCATTGGCTCTTCCTTGCGGAGGAAGATATAGGGTAAATTTTTTCAAATAATATTTTACCTTTTTTTTAATGAAATCGTAGTAACTCTTTGTTATTATTAGTTAATCATATTGAGATATGATTAACACAAATCCATGCCACTTTCCTTATAGTATGGTACAAACAAGGGTACACAATTGTGATACACCTAAACCTTTGTGTAGAATTAGGTATCAATATAAATCTCATTCAAGGTATTCGGATTAGTTATATCAAATCAAGATTTTGAAACCATATATAAAAATCATGGGATTCTCAAAATTTAATAATAGATAAGTTTTCTCCAAAACTCACATCTAATTCTAATTCAAATTTTAATAAATAATCCCGAACCCATCGCACTTTCAAGCTGCGACCCTAATGCCACTCTAGAAACAAGGATTTCTCGTATCACAAAAAAAATATTCTCTTCGTCGCTTAGATCTTGTCTCATTTTTCTTTTTTTGGCTGTTTCATAGATCTTCTTCCATTTCTAGAAAATGTCAAACTAAAATTTACACATAATTTGATGGAGCAACAACTTTATACATAACTAACAACTTTCTTAATAATCATGCCGGAGGAAACGAGACGAGCTCTATAGACTATGGGATGGAAGGAGTATATAACATGTCTTTGATTCATTATTTTATTTTCAAGTATTAATTTTTGCACGTGACATATCGTCGAAATTACAAAAAGTTTGCAAATCGATTTCTAGACACCAAAATCAACAAAACCTAAAGCTGAGATTAGATTCATATGTATGCATGCATGCAAACTGCATATATTTAAACGTTCATGTCTACCGTCTACGTACATACGACATGCAGAGACACACATAATATCTACGTACATTAAGCTGGTAAATTGTTTAATTTGCCACACACTCAAAGACTAGCTAGATTACAGTTATGCCGAGATACTTGTGTGCGAATTCGACAAGATTATTAATCTCGAAATCGTCGATGACGCCGTTAAAATTTCCGTCCGCCATCCTCACGCCGCGCTTAGCCTTCTGGGTGCAGAACCACCTCCTGCCGCTGGCCCGGATGGCCGTCCGCAGCTCCTCCACGCTTATCCGGTTGTCGCCGTCAGTATCGAATCTTTTCAGCCATTTCTTGAACTCTTCTAGGGAGATCTCGTTTCCTTTATTAACCGAACGATGAAGTAGCACCATTTGTGAATTTTTTCTAGAGAGAGATAGAGATTAATTTCTCTTGGTTGCTTGGAGGAAATACTAGTAGGGTTCTTGATTTATAGTGCTTTGAGTTTAATCATAACATAATTTGTTATATTATGGCTCAAAGGATTTTGAGTCTCCTATCCCACATTGGAAAAATAATGAAGTCTATCATTATTTTTCCCTTATAAATAGATTGCTTCCCTCTTGTTGTAAATACACACATCTTAGAAGAGTCTTTTGGGTCTAGGAACATATTCCGGAGACCCGAATTTGTATTCTCCTCTTTTATAGTGAATTTTCTTCCCTCCGCCCGTGGACGTAGGTCTATTTACCGAACCACGTAAATTCTCGTGTTTTTGTTTTATTTATTTTTCTCGTATTTCGTTTACTCGTATTTATAACAAGTGGTATCAGAGCACTTGGTTTTACGATGGCGAGTATGAAGTACGATATTCCGCTGTTGGATAGGAACACCAGATTTTTGTTATGGCAAGTGAAGATGCGCGCAGTTCTCGCTCATATGGATTTGGACGAGACTATTTGAAAAAATGCCCAATTCTTGGACAAATAAGGAGAAGAAAAAGAAAGATCATAAGGCTCTCTCCCACATACACCTTCATCTATCAAATCAAATTTTGCGGGATGTCCTGAAAGAGACAACCGCTGCTGGACTATGGCTGAAGCTGGAACAATTGTGCATGACCAAGAGTCTCACAAGTAAGCTACATCTAAAGCCACGTCTTTACTCTCATCATATGGTAGAAGGTATGCCTCTACAAGAGCATATTTCAGGATTTAAAGAAACTGTTGCTGATTTAGAAGCTTTGGAAGTTAAGTATGATGATGAGGATTTGGCTTTGATGTTATTGTGTTCATTACCTTCATCCTATAGTACGTTTCGTGATACTATTTTGTATAGTCGTGATACTCTGACGCTTGATGAAGTTTTTGATGCCTTATTCTCGAAAGAGAAAATGAAGCAACTTGTTAGTAATTCTGAGGATTCAGGAGAGGGTCTTATTGCTCGAGGAAGGCCACAAGAAAGAAGTTCTGGTTGTGAAAGAAAAGGGAGATCGAAATCAAGGAATCCTCACATTAAGTGTAATTATTGCCACAAGCCCGGTCACATCAAATCTGAATGCTAGAAATTAGCGAGAAGGAACCAGAAGAATCCAAATGACAAGGCTGGTGGTGATAAATCAGGAAAACACAAACAAAAGGAAAAGGAACAAGAAATTGGTGAGGCCGGAGTAGCTGATGAAGATTCAAGTGATGATGATCTTCTTGTTGCTGCCAACTTGGTTCGTGAGCATCGTGATGAATGGATTTTAGATTCTGGTTGCACATATCATATGAGTCCTAATAGGGATTGGTTTTCTACATATGAATCAGTTACAAAAGGAGTTGTGCTTATGGGAAACGACGCACCTTGCAAGGTTACAGGGATTGGAACCATCAAAGTTAAGATGTTCGATGGAGTAGTCCGAACACTTGAAGATATCAGACACGTACCTGACTTAAAGAGGAATCTTATCTCACTCAATATCCTTGAGGCTAAAGGGTACAAGTATGTTGGTGAAAATGGAGTTCTGAAAGTTAGCAAATGCTCTCTTGTAGTGATGAAGGGAAATAGAAAAACTGGAAATTTGCATGTCTTGCAAGGCTCCACAGTCACGGGAGATGCTGCAGTTGCTACCACGTCACTGACTGACATCGAGTTCACTAGATTGTGGCACTTGCGTCTAGGCCACATGAGTGAAAATGGGATGATTGAACTAAGCAAACGAGGACTTCTTGATGGACAGAGCATCAACAAATTGAAGTTTTGTGAACATTGTGTTCTAGGTAAGCAGAAAAGAGTTAAGTTCTCTAAAGGAACACACAATACAAAAGGTATTTTGGATTACATCCACCCTGACGTTTGGGGTCCGTCAAGGGTACCCTCCAATAGAGGTGAACGTTATATGCTGACTATTATCGATGATTACTCAAGAAAAGTTTGGGCTTTCTTCCTGAAGAAGAAGAGTGAAGTGTTTTCCACTTTCAAGGAGTGGAAAGTTATGATAGAAAGCAGACGGGGAGGTCTGTGAAACGTCTTCGTACAGACAATGGTCTTGAGTTCTGTTCCGACGAATTTAATTCTCTATGCAAGGCTGAAGGGATTGTGAGACATCACACCGTTCGTCATACTCCACAGCAGAATGGTGTAGCCGAACGAATGAACATAACGTTGATGGAGAAGGTGCGTTGCATGCTTCTCAATTCTAGTCTACCGAAGAGTTTTTGGGCTGAAGCAGCAAATTTGGCTTGTCATCTTGTCAATCTATCTCCTTCTACTGCACTTGACAAGAAGACTGCACAAGAGGTATGGTCTGGTACTCCACCAAACTATTCTGATTTGAGGATTTTTGGTTGTCCCGCGTATGTGCATGATGTGCAGGGAAAATTGGATCCTCGTTCGAAGAAGTGCATCTTTCTAGGCTATAAACATGGCGTGAAGGGTTACAAACTTTGGTGTCCAGAAACAAGGAAGGTTATCATCAGTCGAGATGTTATATTTGATGAAAGTTCGATGATACACGCTGCAGCACCTAAAGACTCTTGCATTGATGCTCCGCAAGAATCTAGTTCACAAGTTGAGGTGGAGATCGAATCCAAATCTGCGGCAACTTCTCAAGAAGATTCGATTTCAGATCAAGAACCCCCACCTGAAGTTCCACAGCACTGTATTGCAAAAGATAGAGGAAGACGTGTGATAAAGTGTCCTGAAAGATTCATTGAAAGCAATTTGGTTGCTTTTGCTTTGAATGTGGCTGAGGAAGTTGAGTCTTGTGAGGAACCCTCCACATACAAGGAGGCAATTACTTCTAAGGATTCTGCAAAATGGATTGGTGCTATGCAAGAGGAGTTGGAATCGCTTCACAAGAATGGTACATGGGACCTAGTGAAGCTACCTAAAGGTAAGAAAGCAGTTCGCTGCAAATGGGTATTTAAGAAAAAGGAAGGAACACCAGGAGTTGAAGATGTAAGATACAAGGCGCGATTGGTAGCTAAAGGCTATAGCCAAGTTCCCGGTGTAGACTTCAATGATATATTCTCTCCGGTGGTGAAGCATACTTCAATACGAGCTTTACTTGGTATTGTTGCTATGCATGATTTGGAGCTTGAGCAGCTTGATGTGAAGACAGCATTTCTGCATGGAGATCTAGAAGAAGACATCTACATGCAGCAGCCTGAGGGATACACAGTTGTTGGGAAGGAAGACTATGTATGCTTCTTGAAGAAATCACTCTACGGTTTGAAGCAGTCACCGAGGCAGTGGTATAAGAAGTTTGATCATTTTATGATGACTCAGCCTTTAAGAGAAGTGCTTCAGATAGTTGTGTCTACTACAGAGTTGGCGAAGATGGGTCATTTGTGTATCTCCTATTATATATTGATGACATGTTGATAGCTGCAAACAGTCAAGAGGAGATTAAGAAGGTGAAGATCCAACTAAATGCTGAGTTCGATATGAAGGATCTAGGAGCTGCAAAGAGATACTTGGTATGGAGATTATTAGAGATAGAAAAACAGGTACATTATGCCTAAGCCAGAAAGGGTATATTGAAAAAATTCCAACATGCAGAATGTAAAGCCGGTTAGTACTCCGTTAGCAGCTCATTTCAGACTATCATCTGCTTTGTTGCCACAATCAGATGAGGAGGTTGACTACATGTCACGAGTTCCATATTCTAGTGATGTTGGGTCACTCATGTATGCTATGGTATGTTCACGTCCGGATTTAGCACATGCTGTGAGTGTTGTTAGTAGATACCTCGCAAATCCTGGAAAAGAACACTGGAAAGGAGTTCAATGGATTTTTCGTTATTTGAGAGGTTCTAGTAACGTTTGTCTGAAGTTTGGAAAGACTAGTGATGGAGTTGTCGGATATGTAGATTCAGATTTTGCCGGTGATCTAGATAAAAGAAGATCTCTTACGGGTTATATCTTCAGCATTGGTGGTTGTGCTATTAGTTGGAAGTCTACTTTGCAGAGCACTGTTGCGTTATCCACTACAGAGGCTGAGTATATGGCCATCACTGAAGCTTGTAAGGAAGCTATTTGGTTAAAAGGTTTGTTTGGGGAGTTGAAGAAAGAATTGCAGGTTACGACCGTCTTTTGTGATAGTCAAAGTGTTATCTGTCTCACAAAAGATCAAATGTTTCATGAGAGGACTAAGCACATTTATGTGCGTTATCACTTCATACGTGAAGTTGTTGCTCGTGGTGATATAGTTGTGAGCAAAATTAGTACTCATGACAATCCTGCTGATATGATGACGAAGGTGCTTCCCTTTGCTAAGTTCAAGCATTGCTTGGATTTAGTTAGCCTTACTTGATGAGTTATGCCCTTAGGGGTTTTGTGGAGAAGGTGTAGTTTTTCTTATCATGGTTGGAGTTTGTTCGTTTTTGAGGGATTTTTCGCCAAGGTGGAGATTTGTTATATTATGGCTCAAATCCTTTAAGGATTTTGAGTCTCCTATCCCACATTGGAAAAATAATGAAGTCTATCATTATTTTTCCCTTATAAATAGATTGCTTCCCTCTTGTTGTAAATACACACATCTTAGAAGAGTCTTTTGGGTCTAGGAACATATTCCGGCGACCCGAATTTGTATTCTCCTCTTTTATAGTGAATTTTCTTCCCTCCGCCCGTGGACATAGGTCTATTGACCGAACCACGTAAATTCTTGTGTTCTTGTTTTATTTATTTTTCTCATATTTCGTTTACTCGTATTTATAACAATAATTTATATATTATTTGTTTGGTCGATGTGATTTTGGGAATAAGAATAAGATCAAAAGTAGTTGGAGGAAGGAACAAAGGGACATGTAATAATAAACTAATAACATAATTAAGCCTTGTGTAATAACACACAAAGGTTTAGGTGTACCACAATTGTGTACCCTTGTGTGTACCATACCATAAGGGTGTCGACATGTGGCGTATGTGACCCACTATTTTAAATGAAAAGCGTCAGATGTCGACATCTTTATGGTGTGGTACACACAAGGGTACACAATTGTGATACACACAAGTCGCTCTGCTAATTCTATAACCCTCTTATCAAACGTTCCACCTCGAATAATAAATTGTAGTTAGTAGCGGGACATTTGAATAGTAAATTTAATAACAAAATCATATTATTAAAAATACAAAATATTAATGTATATAAATATTATTAAATGATATTATTTTAAATTACAAACAAGGACATATTGGTTTTTAGATTTTATCTTAACTTATGATTTTATTATTTATATATCCCTTGTAAATAAATATCTTAGGTTGTTTATTGTTATACCTAGCTTTTGAACTAAAATAAATTAGAGAAAGTTTTGTTAAAAAGTATCACACTTTTCTCCACTTGACTTGTCACTTGTCCAACAAGAAGTGTATGTTAGTTGATTTAATTTTATATTATAAAGAAATTAAATAGAGAATCTCTTATACCTAATTTCTAATTTAATGATTGATCTCATATTATAGTTATCGAAAAGTTTTTCTTAAGATATGCATCTTGACTCCTTTAATTGATTCTCGTTATATTCCACACAAATAAAGTGGAAAAATTTATTAAAAATGACCAACAACAACAAAAATTCCATGAAGGACCCCAAAAGTATTGGATCCTTAATTAATTTAACATTTAGCCACGTGAAACCACATTATTCTATACGTATCCTTTTAAATTGGTGTCCGATTCAAAACAACGTAGTTTTGTATTAAAAAATGTACTATTTAATTATTTATTAAATCTTTTTTTCAATCTTATCTTTTTAATTTATAATTTTTCAAAATAAAACTACGTCGCTTTGAATCGGACATATAATGGACAGGGATTTATTAGACAGGTGATCTCATCCCAATATAAATTGAAACGATATACTCCCCCTCCGTTCCATAGAAAATGTTTCTTTTCTATGAGGCATGAATATTAAGAAACTTGTATTGTGTGGTGTATATTGTTTGATTTTTGGGCAGTTAATTTTGGGCCACACATTTTTTGTTTTTTAGAAATAAGACACTTTCTATGGGATGACTAAAAAAGGAAAACAAGACAACTTCTATGGGATAGAGGGAATAACAAATATTCTTTAACGAAATAATGAGATTGCAAATTGGTAGCACAGAAGTGAATCCGATTCCACAAGAAACTCCATTTTCATCATGATTAATTGTTCCCTTAGATAATATTAAAACAACAAAAAAATCCACTATAAATTGAGGCATGGGAGTACATATCTTTCCACCACACCAAAAAAAACACAAAGAAAATGGCATTCAAAACAACTCAATACCGCAGCAGGGGTGATAGGGTTGAGCTAACAGTGGAGGAGTTCAAGAAATGGTTGAAGAAATTCGACGACAACAAGGACGGCCGGATAAACGCGGCGGAGCTCCGGGAGGCCATACGCACCACCGGTGGGTGGTTTAGCAAGGCGAAGGCCAACCGCGTCCTCATGTCCGTCGACACGAATTCCAACGGATTTGTCGACGAGAATGAGATCGGTAAGCTCGTAGTGTTTGCACAGAAACACTTCGGGTTGACGATCGTTGCTTGATTGATGATCGCTTAGGTATTCAGTACGACGTAGTTTTGTTTAACTTTGTGGTGTAACTTTATGGATGAAATAGGATGTATGTATAATTATGAATATTAGGGTATGTATAATTATGAATATTAGGGTAAAGCCTCGTAATCGGGATTAGAACTTGTGACCTTTAGCGATATTTTAAAAGTCGCTATGTATAAATATTAGGGCTAAAAATCGATGGGTTTAGGTGGGCCTGTGTGTGGGTGCTCCCTAGATTGTGTACTCTACCTGTCTACCATAAGTATTATTCTCTATAATCACTTGTTTTATTTTTATTTTTTTGTTATCACGCTTGACTGTTTTGTACTCCCTTCGTCCCGTTATTTGTGGCTCAATTGGTTTCGGCACGGGAATTAAGAGAGTAGATGATAAAGTATGAGAGAGAGAGAGTAGATGATAAAGTATGAGAGATGAGATGAGTAAGATAATGAGAGAGTATGAGAGAAAGAATGATAAAGTTGGAGAGAGAATGTAATAAAGTAGGAGAGAGAAGATGATAGAGTAGAAGAGATAATAATTTTTTACCAAATTAGAAAAGTGACCACAAATAACGGGACACCCCTTTCGGGAAAGTGAGCCACAAATAGCGGGACAGAGTGAGTATTCTTTTATTGTTTTTCACTGTTTTGTGAGACTCACTTATCTACGTATGCACAGCCAATAACTCAACTTACTCCCCGTGACAAAATAAAACAAGACAAGTTTATTGTCTCGTTCTCCTTTTTCGGGCCATCCCAATAATACCATCCCGTCTCACTTAATGGTAATAAATACTCTCCATTCAACAATGAGGTGAGCCCTTATTACTCACTATCCACCCCACATTCTTACACTCTCTCTCCAAAAGTTTTTCTCTTGCACGATTTCGCTTCGCTCCGAACTCCGAAAATTATAATTTTGATTTTTTTGAAAACTTTAGATTATTTTGTTAAATAGAACATGAAAAAATTCGTAAAAGAGAAAAATCAATTGCCTCAATTATGCCTAAATAAAATTTTGATGAATTTTCATTCATTCCCAGCAAGTACTCCCTTCGTCCCGCTATTTGTGGCTCACTTTCCCGAAAGGGGTGTCCCATTATTTGTGCCCATTTTTCTAATTTGGTAAAAAAAATACTCCTACTCTATCATCTTCTCTCTCCTACTTTATTATATTCTCTCTCATACTTTATCATCTTTCTCTCACTCTCTCATTATCTTACTCATCTTCTCTCTCATACTTTATCATCTACTCTCTCTCTCATACTTTATCATCTACTCTCTTAATTCCCGTGCCGAAACCAATTGAGTCACAAATAACGGGACGGAGGGAATATTAATTTCTTAATAAAATTAAAACACATAAAATACACATTTAGATAATATTTCTTAATCTACGCGCTGAAAAAGAGGAGACGATAGATTCATCAAAGATGGTGAGATCTGTAAACTCGTAGTTGCGCAAAAAAACTCGGACAGAAAGTTGTCGCATTTTTATGGTTTATATAATTATAGAGAAAACTCGAATACTCTAAAAGCATCTAATTGTAAAGTTATGCCAATAATCGGTTATCTTAACTTTTTCAGTTCGGTCTTATCCCATCTTATGATAAATTTAAAATTATCCTGATATATTTATTTATATTTTATGTATAGGTGGTTTAAAATTATCCTGATATATTTATTTATATTTTATGTATAGGTGGATACTACTCTAGGGATGGCATTGGAATCGGAGTCGATGGACCCGCCTAGCCTCGATCGGTGATTACAAAAACTTGTGTGTAACATAATATACTTCCTTGTATGTCACAAGTGTTGATATGTGGCATATGTGACCCATCATAATTGATTTTGATTTAATTATTTAATTAAAATATATTGCACATGTCAAATAATTTGTTAAGGTGACATATAATGGAATATAATTGTGTGACATCAAAGTCTATCCGATCTGTGATGGGGCGAATATTACCTGCCATGTAGAAGCACGGCCCGCCCTGCACAGGTATGTGCCTTGGTCTGGATCACGTCTTGTACCCGTTCCGCCCAGTATAGGATCCGCAACTTTATTTATTGATTTTATTTTTAAAATTAGTAAATTATAATTAATGTATTTATCATTTCTCTGGTTAACTGTTATTTTTGTTTTCCTCATTTGCTTCACCATTCTCCCTTGTTACCATTGTTTTGCGGCACTAAAACATAAGTAAATGTGGTAGATATATATTTAACGTTCGAAAATCACATAAAAATGGGAGTTTGATTTCAGATACATATACAATAATAGTTTCAGTTGAATCAATCTGCAAAAATTCTAGTTTTTCAATAGAAAATTTGATCATACTCTTTATTTTTTAAGAAAAAAAATTAGCTTAACATGAATCTCTGGGTTCGGATCTCGGTAGACCCACCCCGCATATGGGTTCAAATTTTTTACCCTTGTAGGTCTGGCCGATCCCAGCCGGCACAATTATCATCCCTATACCACACGCACATTCAAATTTTGAAAAACTCTTAATTTTATATATCTATATTTTAAAAAATTACTATTTTAACTTTTAAGAATTGTATTTCGCTCATATCATAATTCTAAAGTTCAATTTCGACCTCTAAATCATAATTTCTGAATCCACCTAAATATTCATATATGTGCATACAGAAGCAGGGGGTGCCACAAGGGGGCCTTTATCTAGTCCCGAACATTATTACATGTCATCTACGTGCAATAATGTATTTAACATTACAGATAAAATGGGCATACCCTTAGTAAAAATCTTGGACTCTTGTGGTTCATTTTCTTAATTGAGTCTAGATATGATAATTTTGTGGGTTGAGAGTGGGTAATATAGTACCCGAATCCGTCTCATATGTTGGACTTAGAGACCCAGATCCAGATCTAGACCTGCACGGGTCCAAAAATTCATAACCAACTTCGGACTTGTACGGGGCGGGTCTTCCTGTCCCCAAACTCATTCCTGTTGTTTTTGAATAATTAATTTTTATTGGTAAAAGCCTTTTTGCTTGAATTTTATTATTGTGATCGTGATCAATAATTATCTAGAAGTATGAATTGAAGAATAAAAAAAAATTCAAGTAACATAAAATAAAAACAAATAACAAAATTAATAAAATAATAATAATAATATGGATCTGGAACGAGCGGGGTGGGAAGAGAAATTAGACTCAGACCCACACCGGACCCACTTGGGTTGGGTACAAACCTGCCCTGTGCTTCTACGAGTCTAGGTATTATCCGCCTCATCGCATGGCGGGATGGTTTGTCTCCGACGAGTCTGGTTCCAATTGTCATCTCTAATTGGAACATCTCAATATTAGTGATTCATTCTGGGACAAATGTTGCATGGATTAGATTTAACTACAAATTTAATAATTTATACCATATAATATTCTTTTTTAATCTAATACGCTACAAATATTGGGACAGAAGGATTATTTTTTAAAAAATATTAAAAAAGGAAAATAAATGGACTTACTCAAATTAGATTCAGCAATACGAACTCTAAATTTTAGGGCTATTGTACTTGGAACCCAATCCGTTAAGATTTACTCCCCAAATGTAGCAAGTGGGTCCCACTGTGCATGTGGGGCCCAACTATTTTAGCGACGAAACAGAAAAAAGAAAATCTAAAAAAAACAAAAAGGGTCATCAGTCATCACAGTCGACGCTGTCTCTCTGCGGCTTCACCTTTCTCTCTCTACTTCGGTTTTTCTTCACTGTTTCTTTCGTCGATCGTTCTTGATCGATGAATGCAGGTTAGATTATGGGCTCAGCTTGTACTTCTCTGCTTCAATTGTGCATGAAGTTGTATGATTCTGTTGAATTTTGAGGAAGCGGGAATAAGCCCTAGTTTTTTCATTTTGATCAATTATGGTTTTTGAGGAAGCGGGAATAACACTTCAACTATGGGAGTTTGAAGTGTTTTGATTGGTTGTTTTCTGTGTTATCTTGCCTTTGGTTTGTATTTCGTTTGCTAAATTTGGTCAATTTGCAGTTGAATTTTCTTTCGTTGTGGGAAGTCGAGCGTTAGTGGGTTAGTAATATGTTTAATTGGTCTGTATTTTGTTCACTACATGATATTGATGTGAATGATTGTTGGAAATGATGGTTTTCATTTTGATCGTCGTGGAAGAAGATTGCATTTGCATTTTTCTGTACTGAACTGTTGCAATTCTGTTCTGTGTTGACAGTTAATTGAATGTACCTTTACTTTTCGTGAGGTCTTCGTAATGCCTTTCGGTGTTTTTGTAACATATTTTTTTCTTTTTGATGTCTGAGTTTCTTCACCTTAACTGTTGAATTGCTCATACCTGCAATTTTTGTGTTGATTGTTATGTTGTACTATGATTTCATGTGTATTGATGCATCGATGACTTCGTTTAGTAGGTTTGGTGGTTTCACCCTAATAATGACTGGGAATACAAGATATGAGTTGGCCTCACCCAGTCCGGACTCTGGATTTGCTGGTAACTACCAAAATGGGCAAAGGGCTTACTCTGCTTCCACTTTGGATAGGTCTGCAAGTCTCCGAGATGGTATGGAGGGAAGGGCTTTTGCTTCTAGGAAGGCAAATTCTAGGGGGAGTGCAACATCTTCAGGAGATGCAACTACATTATCTGAATATCTGACGTTGGACCAAATTGTTATTGATCAAAAATATGCACGGTCTAGCGATGTAAGGAGGGTTCTGGCTTTTTCTGTTGGATCTAGTTTAGAAGACGATTCTTCTGGTACAGCTCTTGTGAAGAATCCATCTCCCGCTGCCCTTGAGGAAATGAAGCGATTGAGAGCAAGTGTAGCTGATTCTTGTGCTAAAGCCAGGTAAACTTTTTCTGATATAGTTGTACTCCTTGGAGATATCTTGATGCATAGATGTTTGGTGAATGATTGAGTCTTCATGTTTGATGTTTTCTGCATATCTCTTGTTATATAGCTATCAAGGTGTTTTCGTTAAGTCGATCTATTTGTCCCAGCATGTAAAGAGTTATCTGGAAACTCTCTCCAATCATGATATGGTGGTATCTATTTCTAATAAGCGTCTCTATTCTGAAACTTACATGTTTTCGGCAGCTCTAGAGCAAAAAAGTTGGACGGTCATATAAATAAGCTGAACAAATATATTGAGACCATGCCTTCTAAGAAGCAGCAGCAACGGGATGAGATGCCGACTAACGAACGTTCTACTGGTTCAACCTTGAAGCTCGGATCACTAATGCATCGGAACCCAGCAGATTTTGGAAGTCAGAAATTTGATGATCGACCTAAGAATGGTGGATTGAATAAGCGCTTACGGACATCAGTGGCAGAAACTCGGGTATTATTTTCATAAGTTAATTCCTTGTTTTCTGCATTTGCTACAGTTATATCTCATTTTTTTTTCCTACAAATAGTAGTCAGTATAGGCTACAGACTTTTTAATGTTTTTCTTAAAATGCACAAAAACTTATTGTTAAAAATATAGCATATAACCCTCATAAGTTAGTAGAAAATCCTGCCAAAAAACACCCTACTATTCAAAAAAACTCAGTGGAAAAATTTCAGATGTCATGATTTCTCGAATTAATTTACATTGTTACCTTTTCACTCTATCAATAGAATAATGATCGTTAAATTATTTAAGTGCCTCTATAAATCATTATATTTATAAAAAATAAATAAAAACTTTTACATTTCAACAAATTCTGCTATTTGTTAAAAATAGTCAAATGTGAGGGAAATACTGGGCATATACTATCAAATACACAATATTGTTTACTGGGAAATGAGGTTGTGAGAGTGTATAGATATTTTTTTATGACATTGTGTTGTTTTTAGTCTATGTTTTTAATTTTTTCATTTTCAGGAAGCACATTGGATTTATTTACTTCACTCTTTCGGTTGCTTCTAAAATATCATTTTTGCCTTGTATATAATGAATGGGGAGGGAAGATAAAGGAAAATTGCTTTTCATCTATAATATTTACATACTCACATTTGTATCTCAGACATTTAATATTCAGACTATAATTCTAGTAGCAAAGTAGAGGAATGCATTTATGATTTAGCTGAAATCTTGATAGCTATATATCTTTAGCCATTCTTCTGCTTCATAATTGCTATTTTGTCATTTTTGATTTGGTGAATTTATCATATACCTTTGTGTGCTCAGTGACTTCATGACTTGGCCTCTTGTCATGGTCAGAAACTTTATTGCTCTTCATTTATTGATTGAAAAGTTGCTAGACTTCTCCCGATTCTCAGGTTGAATGCAGAAACAATGGAGTACTGCGCCAACCTTTGGCAGTGACAAAAGATAGCCATGTGGATTCCGGAATTGGTGAGGAAAAAATAAGGAGGTTGCCTGCTGGCGGAGAAGGTTGGGATAAGAAAATGAAAAGGAAACGCTCAGTTGGTGCTGCCTTTCCAAGATCTGTTGACAATGATGGGGAGTTGACAAGGACCATGCATCACAAGCTAACCGGCGAATCTAGCCTGCAGTCCAGTGATTCCACACACAGTTTTAGGTCAGAAACCGTTATATAAGCCAACACCTGAATGTTGCTTGCAATTATTCTGCTTTTCAATCTCTCTTAACTGAATTAACCGTGGTTATTCAGCCAAGCTTGCATTCCTTCTTCTAGCCGAGACTTTGGCATCAATGACCTTGATGTTTGTTTATTCTTTATTATAACAAGATTTTTACTTTTGGAAACGTTTCCTCAGGTCAGGAGCTTCTGGTGGCAGCAACAAACTAGATTCTTCTTCATCTCCAACTGGTTCCAGTGCTCGTGCTACCTTCAAAACTGAAGAGAAATCAATGCTCTCAAGGGATGGTTCTGTTGGACCAATTAAGGAGCGGACTTTAGGAAAATTAAATGTTAGGTACATGTCTATCATTTTCTATCTGACTATAGTCACTTGTCTCCCACTATTCATCAAGCTACAGCACTTTCTATTCTTCTTTATGTAATCTTAAACTGGGATTCCTTTCGATGGTTAGGATAAATAATCGCAAGGAAAATCATGCCATTTGTCCTAGCCCAATATTAAAAAGGAAGGCCTCTAGGACATCACGAAATGGCTCCATCGTTGCAGCTAATTCAGCTTCTGCCATCCCTTGTGTGCCTGGCACGCTTGAGAGTTGGGATCAGCCACAGGCGGGGAATAGAATCCCGACAGTTAGTGGAGCTAACATTCGGAAGCGTCCCATGCCAGCAGGATCTTCATCTCCACCTATAACCCAATGGGGTGGTCAGAGACCACAGAAGAGTTCTCGAACAAGGAGGACAAATCTTATCCCTGTACCAAATCTTGATGCTGTCCAGATGCAAGCTGAAGGAGGATCACCTTCAGATTTCAGTCCTCGCTTAAGCATTGATGCCACCAGTGCTTCTCATCCCACCAGAAGTTCAGATAGCGGGAACCAGCATTCTAAAGCAAAGCCTGATAATGTTTCATCTCCTGCAATATTGTCTGAAAGTGAAGAATCTGGTGCCGTTCATTTTAGAATAAAAGAGAAGGGTATAGTCAATGAAGATGCTGAGGAAAAGGATGCAAATGCTAGTAGAAATGTTGGGCCTTCTGTAATACCTTTCGAAAAGAATAAAATAGAAGAAATTGGTGATGGTGTGAGGAGACAAGGCCGTAGTGGAAGGGGATCACCATTTCCTAGGGCTAGCGTTTCTTCAATGAGAGAGAATTTGAATTCTGTCCCACCAACCAAACCTCTACGAAATGCAAGGTCCGGGTCTGACAAGAATGGAAGGTCTGGTTAATTTCCTGGCCAATGAATTGGCTTCTCTTCTGTTGTGTTTTTCGTTACTTCTTTTCATTCATAAGGCTTTTTATCGTACTGTAACAGCAGGTCAGGGCGCCCATTGAAGAAGCTATCAGATCGTAAAGGTTTTTCTCGTCTTGGCCATACAGCCAATGGCAGTTCCCCTGATTGTAGTGGTAACCTTGATGGAATGCATTGTTTAAATTATTTCTATGGACATATTTTTCCGTTTCCTTTCCATGCACGCTACAAATGCTAATGAAGATTTAGATCAAATAGTACAAAAGTACTATCCTTAATAATGTATTGCAATTATCAGGAGAATCAGAGGATGACCGCGAGGAGCTTGTAGTAGCTGCTAATCTCGCTTGGAATTCTAGCCGTATGTATTCATCATCTATATTTTGTTTCTCACAGTTGCTATTGAATTTTCTGACTGCTGGATAAACAATAGTTTTTGTTATTTACATGTGGCAGTTAATTCATGTTCAAGTGCATTTTGGAAAACAGTTGAATCCTTGTTTGCTTCTATTGGGCCCGACGAAAGATCATACTTATCTGAACAGGTGATTTAGTCAATGTTTTGGTAGGTTGTACATATTTTTGTCGGATGATTCTAATTTATTTTCCTTTTAATATTTGAATCAGCTCAAATTGGCTCAAGAGTCATTTACCAATTCAAATCAAAACTATAGCCATGGAAATCATGAGCAGGTGAAATTTCATTGTTACAGGGATCTCTCTTCGTGACTTTCTTGTGTATTGGCCCACTTGCTCAACATTTTAATGCTATTATTTGTCTTTGAAGTTCGCCTGTGTTTCTGGGGGCAGTCTTTTAAGTACTCCCTCCGTCCCGTTTGACTTGTCTTGTTTTCCTTTTTGGGTTGTCCCGCTTGACTTGTCTTGTTTCTTAAAATGAAAAGTACTCCCACTTTTTCTTTGTGGGTCCTACCTTTCTACACACAATCATCCACTCATCTACACACAACCATCCACTCATCTATCTCCATGCCGAAAAGAAACAAGACAAGTCGGGCGGGACGGAGGGAGCATTATTTTCTGATACCATATCTGAGACTATGTTAATATTCAAAGCATACTCACTTTGTATCAGGAAGAATCAGTTGAACAACTTCAAAATTCATCTGTCTTTGAGTGCTCAGAAGCAGAGAAATCATTTGAAATAGTTACTCCACTTTATCAAAGGGTACTATCAGCTCTAATCGAGGATGTTGAAATTGAAGAATCTGAAGAAATAGGATTCGGTGGGCCAATCATTTCAGTTACTGATTCTTGTCTCCTTATTGGTGCTGAAAGCAAACATATGGATAATCAGAACCTATGTGAGCCCTTGTTTGGCGTTCAAAATCCAAAAAATGGTAACCATATCATTATTTCTTGTAATGGAAATGCGGACTTCACGAGGACCCCTAGTTCGCAAGACCGCCAATCTAATGGTGAGCTTCATCAAAGAGACGGTGGATATGTGCACTCTGAGGTTCAAGTGTTGGTTAGACTTTCAAGATGTGATTATGCTTCTGAAAGTATGCAGACACAGAATTGTGGTGTTTCTTCTTTTCACCACCAGTATGAGCAGATGTCTTTTGAAGAGAAGCTTGTGATAGAGCTTCAGAGTATAGGCCTAGTTGTGGAAGCTGTGGTAAGGTTCCAAATTAAGTAAACATTTACATATTTTGGTTATAAGTTCTGATTATGTTTCTGTGGAACTTTAGTTTTTAGTTTTAGATTTCAAAATAACTGCAATATATATCAGTGTGTATGTGTGTGTGTGTAATATATGGACAGATAAATGTATAAAATATTATCTCGCCAGTGTTCATTTATGTATGACGTATAGGTCCTTGTTTTTTCAATTATCTTTTATTGCTAGATACCACGTGATCTTCCTTGATTTTCTTAATGAACGGCTTATGCAGCCTACTTTGGATGATAAGGAACAGGTGATTAATGAGGAACTTGTTCAATTAGAGAGGGGACTTCGCGAACAGGTCTTATTTCGTGCTTTATTTAACTCTTCCCATATGCTCTACACATATTTTGCATTTCTTTCTTTTGTTTCCTGACGATCTTACTGATCGATTTTCTTCCATCTTATGCATTCAAATCACTTCATATTGCTTAATTTGTTAAATTTATGCTTGATATGTGACTTATGCTTGAATGTTCAGATTAGGACGAAGAAGTCTTGCTTGAATAAAATGCACTACGCTATTGATGAATGCAAGAATATTGAAGGAAGGTAAAAATAATTTCTCTATCTTGACATGTTCCGTTATCATTCAATTGATGGAGGAAGGATATAACAATCCTGTTTCGTGATGTTTCAAATTTGAATGATCCTCAGGGATCCTGAGCAGGTTGCAATGGATAAACTCGTCGAGTTGGCGTTCAAAAAAACTTTGGTTAGTATGAATTACATTCTTTATCCAATTCTACCTTCATATTCATTCCTTGCAATCCTTCATTCAATCCTATCATCAGATTTCAAAAGTGAGAATAATCTCTTCAAACAATTTACAGGCGACTAGAGGAAGCTTTGCTTCTAAAAATGGGATACCTAAGGTGTCGAAACAAGTTGCTTTGGCTTTCGCAAGAAGGACGCTTGCCAGATGTCAGAAATTTGATGATGCAGGGGCTAGTTGCTTTTCTGATCCTACCCTCCGGGATATTATTTTCGCGATGCCACCTCGGTTTGATGAGACAGAGAAGCTGAATGGTAATAATAATACCCTCAATCTTTCATATGCAGTATGCTGCTTTTGTGCAATGTATTTATCTCTCCGCTTATGATGCAGATAACACCTCACGAAATGCTTTCGATTCTTCAACTCACCAATCCGATCTCGCCTTTGCTAAAAACGGACCAATATCAAATAGAGCAAAGAGAAAGGAGTTACTCCTTGATGACGTCGGCGGTGCTGTCTTTAGAGCCTATTCTGCGCTGGGCATTTCGGATGGTGCAAAGGGAAAGAGAAGTGAAAGAGACAGTGGTAGAAACAAATCCGGACGGTCATCCATGGGGGGATCAAAGGGCGAGCGCAAAGCCAAATCAAAACCCAAGCAGAAAACAGCTCAGCTTTCTTCATCAGTAAATGGCTTTACCAACAACGGCGAATCGGCTAATAGGAGAAAGGATGTAAGATTCATGTCATCAGGTAATGCTCCTCCACTTTCATCATCACATGACATGAAAGAACCAATGGAGTCTACTGATTTGCCCTTGCAAGATGTAGATGGTTTGCAAGAACTAGGTGTAGATTCTGAGATTGGTGAAGCACAGGATCTTAATACTTGGTTGAACTTTGATGATGATGGTCTGCAAGAACATGATGCCATTGGGCTTGATATACCTATGGATGATCTTGCTGAGTTAAATATGTTCTGATATGATTATTACATCTTCTTTGTACAGATTGTGGATTCTTTAACTGGTTTAAGGTGGTCTTTCTTTTTGTGAGTTGTATGCACTTCTCCAAGATATGTTAGCCTTTTGCCTAATGGCAGTTGTAATTATGTTAATTTTTCCCTTTTTGGATGACCTATTGTTGGGGATATGGTTTAAATGTAACCTTTGTATATAGATTTATTGGAAACAGTATCTCCTTGTAAATAGTTACTCCCTCCGTCCCGCTTGATTTGTCTTATTTTTATTTTTGGGTCGTCTCACCCGATTTGTTTTGTTTCAAGAAAAGAAAAATAATTACTATACAAAATTCCATTTTTTCTCTGTGGGGCCTACATCTTTAAATACAACCACTCACTCATCTAAACACAATCATCCACTCATCTTAATTTCTATGCTGAAAAGAAACAAGGGCGAGACGGAGGGAGTACTACTTTAGCTTCAAACTCTTGAATGCATTGGCGGATAGGGATTGTGCAACAGGCCACCGCGTATCCCTTAGATAAAGTTATACTTTTGCCTCCTGTAGTCGTTAGAAAATTTTGATTTTGGTATCGTAATATGATTGTGTCTGTTTTTAATTCTGTAATATGTTCCACTATTCTTGTTTTAGTATTGTTGACTGCGTGGTGAAGATAGGATTGGGCTTGTTTTACTTAATTGCATGTGGGCTTGTGATTTTTGGGCTTTTAGGGTTTTTGTGCTTTATTTATAATTGAGTTTTGAGTTGTAATAGGATAGAGTTGAAGAATTGAAGAAAATAGATGGAAATATATTAAAGTGGGTGTAGTGTGTTGAAGTGATGGGATTTATTATTTAGATTGAATGTGATCCACAATTTCCTTTTCCTTTTTTAAATAAAAACAAAAATAGTGAAACAATCGAAAAAGAAAATTAAGATAACATTAACTGGACGGAAGAAATATTCACTATTGGCCGTTAGTAGTAAGTACATGTACTTCAGAGTCTTAATGCACTATTTTTCCGTAATTTGGTTTTACCTGTAACTTAAAAGTACTATTGATAGTACAATGTCAGAAACACGTGCCATCAAGCAATGAAAAAAGGCACGTGAAGTACATTATTTGTTGGAGGACAAAAACGGACGATTGTGTATCTTATATGACTAAAAACATACACAACTATATTACAAGACAACAAATGAACACATATGGTTAATTTGTGGTGATTAGCCCTTTCTGTGTTGTTTGCAGTCTAGAGCACAAGAGATGAATTCACTCAATGCGTATTTCGGTAGCGTTACGGGTTGCCCTCGTCATAAAAAAAGGAACACATACAAAAAGGAATATAACTTGACACTCCTTCCCTCCCATTATTTACGTCTTAGCCTCCGCTACCATAGATCTTGTCATATTTTCCTAAATAAGGTATCTCATAGATCTTGTCCTTCTAAAATGTTACGACTTTGTGTCTAGAATTCACCCACAATTTGACGGACCCACCTCTATACACAATTAACAACTCTCCTAAAACTCTACGCATAAAAGAAATAGGACATGATATATGAGACGGAGGGAGTACTACTTTTTATTGTTCCATTATTTATGTCTCATGTCTAAAATGAAAATAAATAAATTCAATTTTATAATAATTAAATTATTCCATTACTAAGCTGTATTATGTGTCGCCACGGATTCCATAGCTGTCTTTAGCCGACTTACAAAGTGGTGGAGCCCACAATATCAACTTATCCAAAACATTCTTGGGCCAAAATAAAAAACGTGGATTATTTTGTTGGGAAATAAACAATAACGATGACGTGGCAAATAATCTTATCCAAAAAATTCCCGCTTGTGTAAGTTTGACTCATCAGCGGCACGCGTCAGCGCATAATTCGGCCACGTAGCGTATCACTAAGGTTTTGAGAAGCCGGCTTTTGTCCGCTGACGATGCTCACCAAATTGCAAAACGCCATCGTTTGCCGACGGCATCCCCTCACGTTACTACTTCCGTCCCGCTATAAGTGGCGATATTTCCTAATTCGGACATCCTATTATAAGTGACGACATCCCAAATTAGTAAAAAATTATTATTTCTTTTCTACTTTATTATCTTATCTCTCGAACTTTATCATCCACTCTCATTATATATGTATTTTTCTCTCCTACTTTATCATTTCATTTCTACTATTACATTATTATTTACTCTCATTATCTCATTCATCTTCTATTCTACTACTCTCTCATTATCACACTCATTTCTCTCTCTCTCCTACTTTATTATCAACCCATCTCTCATATTTTATTACATATTCTTTTAATTTCGTTCCGAAAAGAAAAGCGTTACTAATAACGGAACGAATGTAGTAATTATTTTATTTAAAGACAACAATTTAGGAAGGTTCTATGCATTAGTAGTAGCTTCTTATCGTTTCAAATTAATTATACAACTATTGATCAAGTACAAATCTGATAGGAAAACAAAGTTGTACAGAAAAAATAGAAAGTAATGCACAATATGAAAAAGTTTATGAAGGGTAGAGGAAAGGGTGACAAAATATGAAATTTCAAATGGTGAATCAATAATTTTGGAGATAACAAAAAATTATTTTATCAAAATATATATTTTATCCGTTTCATAGAAAGTATTTATTTTTTATAGAGAATGAAAATTTAAAAAATTGGATTGTTTGAGGTATATTATTTCACTTTTGACTTACTTATTTTGGTCCATATATTATTTATCTTTTTAAGAAACAAGATATTTTTTATGATACAAATTAAAAAGAAAAATAAAACATTTTTTATGAAAATGCTTTCAAATCAAACTCGGGTTCCACGAATCGTTTTGCTTTCCAAAATTTAACAATTTCGCTAAATTCCAAAAATCTCGCCATTATATAATCACTTGAACACCTCACCTAAATTCTCCGAATAAACTCTCCCCAAATTCAAACCCCCACCGCAAAATCACCCAAAAACTTCGCCAAACACATTAATTAATCCAAAATTTGCATGAATTTTTACGCAAATATGTACAGTATCGATGCGAACGACCGTTTGATGAGCTGCGCCGCCGCGCCGTGGAGCCGGGAGGAGGACAAGATATTCGAGAAGGCGCTGGTGGAGTTTCCGGAGGGCGTCGGCGATCGCTGGCGCAAGATAGCGGAGTGCCTGCCGCAGAAGTCGCCGGAGGAGCTGAAGGCGCATTACGAGGCTTTGTTGTATGATATCTCGGTGATTGACTCGGGGCGGGTTGAGCTGCCGAGTTACTCGGATGAGTCGATTGGGTGCGAGAACGAGCGAGCTAGGTCGAGGGCGCCGGGTCAGATATCGTTCGGCTCGCCGGGCAGCCGGAGCCGCCCCTTGGATGTTGAGAGGAAGAAGGGCACGCCTTGGACTGAAGATGAGCACAGGTATTTGATTTGTTTGTAGCATTTGTTGCTGAAATTCTCGATTCGTGATGCGTTTGATTGCGAGGAAGATCTTTTCATATTGATTTCTGTTGAATTTAATGTGGTCGTTTGAACGTTTGGTAGATCAATTGCTGCAAGAGATTGTTCTCTTACATGATGTGCACTTCTATTTCTTTTTCTTTAAATGTGCATTGAGTAATTATCCTCTTTCTGGATTGGAATCTGGATTTTCTATATTTGTTTTCTGCAGTCATTTATATCTTTATATGGAAAATTCATCTGTTGGTTGAGGTTGAAGACAATGCTTGTGCTTGTAGTTTTAGTAACAGTGGAGTTTCTTTGAAGGGAACGATTAGAGAAGATATATAGTCTTCAGAAAGAGTCACTTCTAGCTTCAGCCTTTCCTTAACTCGTAGCTTATTAACAACTAGGTATTAAGTCAGAAACAGGGGTGCGGACTCATTTCCTCTGCCTGTATAAAGCGGGAGTTCCCTTGCCTTAAGTTAAGAGTCAGCGGTAGAACGTAACAAAATATTACGGCCACCTAACCGGGCCGGAGGTACGGTAAACTCGGCCTCGGCCTTATTTTGGCTATTATAGTTTGTTTACATGAGAAGAAGTTTAGGGAGGTTAACGTGATTGTGTACATATCCATGAATCTTTATTGCAAGAATATTGGGTAGAAGGATAATTTCTTAGGACTAATGTATGCCTTAATGCACAACTATATGTAATCGGAGCGGATCTAAGATTTAGAATTGGGGGCAAAGATTGTGTATGTGTTGGTTTAAAGTTGCGAATAGATTCATTTTAGTCTGTCTTTCTTTCGTTCGTGCTGTTTTCTAGCCAGAAATTTACATAAGTGGTTCTCGGAGCAAGAATTGTGGTATCCACAAGATGCATGAAGAGTATATTCGTATATGTGTATTATCATATAGGAGTACAGTTTCTTGAGCTATTTACAAGAATATAACCGTGTGACTATGACATACGACGAAATTCAAAGCATTACTTGCATTGAAAACTAGATAGAAATAGAAAAATACCTCAAATGTTCCAACTGCCATGTAGCTTAGCAATTGACATGCTTCTTACAAGTTGCGTTACACGGTATAATTGAGTCATTCATGTCTTCATACTCTCAAGCAACGTTTGGTGAATCCGTAATTGCTCGTGCATATTCTTGATGTATAGACAGACAAGGAGTAGATCATGTGAGAACACACATTCGTGAGAATTAAGAATCATGCAAAATCATTATATATGTTATGCAAAATCCTTATTTTTTTATGCAAAAAATTTGTATTTTTAAATTATTCAAAATCCTTTTATCTTTTATGCAGAAGGCAAAAGTATAAAATTACAGAGTTTTTTTACATAAAATATATAATGATTATGCATAAAACATAGAAAGGTTATACATGATTCGTAATTTTCACGTTAAATATGGTTCTCACCATATCCACACCCTAGACAGACATATTTGACTATTTGTAACAAAAAGGGTTCTTATATTATCTGCATCAACTCATACATTATTCTCCTTTGCAGGCTGTTCTTGATTGGACTCGACAAATATGGCAAAGGCGATTGGAGAAGCATTTCAAGGAACATAGTTGTTACAAGGACTCCAACACAAGTTGCCAGCCACGCTCAGAAGTATTTCCTCCGCCATACGTCGGGCAAGAAGGAGAGGAAGAGGTCGAGCATTCATGATATAACAACTGCCATGGACAGCTTGACCGTGCCTCCGCCTGCGCCGACGAGTCTCCCCAGCCAAGGAGGCTTCCAAGACTTCAACTTTTCAAGGCCAAGGTGAAGTAGTAGCTAGAAAAGTTCAATTCTCTGTATATATGATAGCTTCATAGTAACAGATATTTATAATAAGTTTTTTCAAGGGTTTGGTTTAGAGCTCACAGTTTCCTCATTTGCTCAGGTTATTAGTTGTAAAAAGATTACATGTATATGAAAATCCGCTCGTCAAGGAAAATATCACTTTCATGCTTGGGCTACCATATCTCAACAAAATGATGCACAAGAAGTTCTTTCAAAACTTCTATTTGGTCTAGGAGAATTAGGTAACGGAGCAATAGATGATCTAGGACTTCAATTATATAAGATTTTATCTGGTAGAAGATATTTGATTGTATTATGATGACATATGAAATGTCATAGCTTGGGATGAAGTGAAACGCTTATTTCTTGATAACAATAACTACTAGGTTGTCTAATGTGGCTAGAGATTGTGGCTCTTCTATCTTTATAATGAATCTTTTAGATAGGGAAAACAGTTGAAAATTATTTTGTAGAAAAGCATTCAAAAATGATGATTGTCCTCCTGAACTTTGGGAAGTGGGTGAGAGGATCGTTAAATTATGCAAAGGACTAGCCTTGTCCATTGTTGTGATAGGAGGGCTTCTTCTAAGTTCACTTAGGACCCTAAGACAATGGGAGGGGATACTAGAAAATCTAGCATCCATTCCGAATTCCAAAGAGAAACAAGAAAGCTCGGATGTATTGACCTTAAGTTACAACCATGTTTTCTCTACTTAGCAAGTGCCTTCTCATCTAAAGCCATGTTTTCTCTACTAGCAATGTTCAAAGAGGATTCCGAGATTCTTATCTCAAAGATTACCAAACTTTGGGTTGCGGAGGGATTCATAAAACCAATTGGGTCACAAGTTTTTTAGAAGAGATTGCAGAGGGTTTAATAATAGATATGATTGATCAAAATCTAATTGTAGTAGGTAGACGTCGTAAGAATGGAAAAGTAGGATATTTTGACATTCATGACCTTTTGAGAGACTTGTGCATAAAATTTGCGGGGCGAGAAGGGTTCTTATGGGTGACCGATCGGTTAGTTGATAATCGGTACATAGAAAGGACATAATCGACATTTGCATTCACACGCTCTTTCATAACAAATCGTTTGATAGTGAAACCGATTGAATTTAGATTGCTGCGGGTTTTGGATGAAAATGGTTACAAGTCACAACTTGATTTTTATGGAAATGTCAACTTGCGATACCTTTCTTATAAGCATCCGAGTTATGATGGCCCGTGGGAATTTCCTACTTCAATGTCCCTTATGTGGAATCTACAAGCTATAATCATTAAGCATACTGGTTGTTTGATCGTTGCATCAATTGGATTTTGGAAGTTCTGTCAACTTAGGCATGTGGAGTGTTTTCAGATTTATATTCATTGCCCTCCTCCTAGCAACGGAAGAGATGAGTTGCCAATATTGGAGAACTTGCAGACACTTAAGGGAACAGTGAATTTGAGATTGTGTGAGGAGGTGTGTAAGTTGATTCCCAACATCAAGAAATTGCATCTCGCCTATGATGAAGACTTGCAGGGATATGATGAAAGTTGGATGGCGTGTTTATTAAATCTTCATCGCTTGCATAAACTTGAATCGCTTAACATGTCTAGTTGCATCTTATCCTGAGATTCGGTTAGTCATCGAAAAAAGAAGTGCATAACTTCACTTCTCAATTCTCTAAAGAAGTTGTGCTTGAGTTGGTTTTGTGATATCCCCAAAAATCTAAAGTTACTATTGGAATTTAACCCAAATTAAATCCGGCTCGATGACGAATATTTAAGCTTAATTGATTATCACTTCTTTAAATATTTCATGATATAGTATATTAAAATAATATTATATATATACATTACACCAATAGAAATTAATTATTTCGGTATAGAAATTTAAACCTTACCTTAAAAGATTGGATGACATATATATATATATATAATGGGATATATATATGGGGTAAGTTATATGCATATATGTATATATATATATATATATATAAAGAAATCAAATGATGATAATCCCACGGCAACATCTCCAAAACTTTCCTCTCCCACGATCCCTATTTCTTTCTCTACCCACACGAGATCCATGCACCACACTACGTAGAGCTTGGAGGTTGCAGACAATATGGGGAGTAGGTTAGTGTAGGAAAAACTCCCACGTAACCACCACTTCTCCTCGTGTCAAATCTCTCTCTCCCATCCCTTCTACCCTCTCGGATATATTGCACCTCAAGAAGTTCTCTCTCACACCTGCATATCATCTTCTCTACTCATCTCCCCCGCTTCTCTTCGCCTTCAGAAATTATCCGACCCCGGGAAATAGCAGCAAGAGCCGTCGTCGTTAACCGCCATCGCCAACCCACGAGGTGTTTCAAGGAACTAAGGTATATCTATCTCTTTTCCCTCCATGAGTAGAGCCTTCTCCGAGCATGAATCTCTACCTTCGTCTTGCTTATATCCCGTTTCCTGCGTGTTGAGCATGATTTTATGAGCTAGTCGATGAATTTTTCGGTATTCCATGTAGCACTTTGTTCCGACTTTTTACGTTCTTTTGTTGGCATTCTGAACACGGTTTCTTTATGAAAGTTGCTCGTAGTAGTGTTAAAATCGTATGGTTAGAAATCTTATATTTATTGGAATGGTTAATATCTTGTTTAAAACGTGTCAACCGCTGAAAATACGTATCCGTTAAATGCTCGACAAATGCCGAAGACAATGATGCTTTACTTTCGAATCTACACATAGATAGTGTAATACTTGAACTTTCTTACGTGGGAGAAGTCCAAACGTAGCGAAATGTGTGGAATGGCTGCTGTTGTCGTATGCCCACGAACTGTTCGACGAAATGCCTAAACCGGCCGCTGTTTTCTTCTTATTTTAAGGACTAAACGGCTACTCTTAAACGGATTTTTTCTGAATAATCCACTAACCTATGAACCCTAAAAGCAACACTACCGTGACATCTGTTCTTTTGGCTTTCCATACCCGTTTTCCTCTCGCTGATTGGAGTTCGTACCAGCGAGTTATATACCCCGGAAAAACCATCGTTTGAGCTATTGTTTTCCTGAGCATGCTGACCGGCAAATTTACGACTTGTTTTCTGACCAGAATAATGAAAATCGATACCTAATACCTATACCACTTTAAACCTCGTACTTTCAGCTGTCCAACGCCACTTTCCGTTCATTAAATGGAGTTCGGACCGAAGAGCTACGAAGCTCGAAAGTTGGGCTGTTCGAAACGCGTTCGTAGCGAAGCAGCTGTAGTAATACTGAAATCTGTTCTTCGCCAGTAATTTAAACCTAACGAAACCTATACTACTGAAAAACCCTTCCTTTAAGCTTTCTGAAAACACGTCTCGCGTAATTTTCGGAGCTCGGATCGAGGAGATACGAACCGCTAAAGTCGAGCAACTGAAATCGCACCCTTGCGCGAAACAGTAGACTTCGGCACGAAGTCTGCTCGTTTTCACCAACCTTTAGTTGTACAAAACTATATAGTTGGAAAGCTAAGTTAGTTGGCTTTCTAACGATACCTTCGGATCGCAAAACAGAGTTCGAACACGAAAGATATAAGTCTCCGAAGCACAGCTGGCGAAACTGCCGCGAATCCGCCGAGGCTGATTCGTGGACAAATTTCGATGTTGAAAAGATACCCGATCGGGGCTTAAATTCTACTGTAGTACTTCACCTAGAGTAGAATCTAAAAACGAGTTTGGCACCAAAAATCGATGGTCAAATCGTCCGATACTAAGATCGGAAGTCGCTGCGAAAACTGCCCCACAACAATCTCTTAACTTGTTAAAATATACCTTAAATTTTAGGTTATTTTACCAACGTTTCGGAAATATTTGAAAGTACATGATTAATATCTATCCATACGAGATAGGCATCTCCGAGCAAGAATTTAATTAAGGCAAACTTAATGCCAATAAAATTTAACGATTTCAAAGCCGATTGGAATAATTATATAATCCCCTTCTCGCCAAATTGTGTGTATTAGAAGTCTAATTTTAAGACGATTAGTTTGAGCTACTACTAAAATTAGGGTCTCTCTTGTAGGACCTCAGGAAGGACGATAACCCCGAGAATAGCTGCAACGATAAGACAGCACCACGAGGTGGGCTTTAATTTCCGTAAAAAATTATCTTGAGTTATTAAGCTCTGCTATATACGAAATGTTGTTATTCATTGAAAATCTTTATGCGTGTTCAAATATGTTTAATGCTCTTGTTTTGGTCGATCAAAGTTCTTGTTTTGACCTAATACGTCAATCCAAGGATTGTGTATACCCCCGTTAGTCGTACATTGGTTTGATCTTCACTGTGCGCTAACTGTATGGCTATAGTAAGGATATCTGGAGACAGGTCCGATATCCTATATTAAATGAGTTCTCTGAGTAATGGCTCGAGACTCCAATGAAAAGGCTCTGACGTGGATTCGTTCCGGGATCACAAGAGTAACTGTTGAACGCTGCAAGCCCGCAAATGAATGAAGTAATAAATATTTTTTTTTTGTATGCTTAGGAGTTATTTCTGTTTTCAAAACCTCCTAAGTTATACGCTATGCTTTGGATAACAACGAGTTTCTAAATAAAATATTTTACCAAATGCTAGCCCACTGGGTACACTAGTACTCAACCCAAAAAAAAATTTCAAAAAAATATTTTCAGGTTGAGAACCACTGCTGACGGGCGGAGCCGAGGGCGAGGGTTGCTGTCAAATAAATTAAGTCCCGCTGTGATTTACGGTTTTTGCCCAAGTTCGGGGACTGTAACCCCTTTTGTTTATCGTCACTCTGGACCCATCTTATTATCAGTTATTGCTTTTGATGATCAGACACTTGTCATATTTTGAACTATCCTTAGAATTAATGAAATATGTATAATTTAATATTTCTCGTACTACCTCGTAATATTATTTAAAATCATGAATTCTTGATTTATTTTTTCGTATTATATTACACTTGGTCACACACCCCTTTTCGAAAATCAGGCTGTGACAGGTTTCAATTTCATTGGGATGATTTGACAATGGTTGGTTCATTGCCACAATTGGAAGTCCTCAAATTGGAAACTTATGCCTGCGAGGGAGGGCAATGGAGTCCTGTTGAAGGACAATTTCGTCGCCTGAAATTCTTGAAAATTGTAGAGCGTGGTCTCTGTCGCTGGGATGCTGACAAGTCTAATTTTTCAATTCTGGAAAAGCTTATTCTTAAAGGTTTGCGCGACTTGGAAGAGATCCCACTAGGTATTGGTGAGATACCAACACTTGAACTCATTCACGTGGATCATTGCTCCAACTCGGCTGCAGTTTCAGCCGTGAAAATAAAAGAAGATCAGCTGGAGCAGAATGACGATGTCCAGGTTCAAGTCAGTATGTGGGGGAAACAAGTTGAGAGTTTCAATCAGATGTTGTAGACCGAGGGACTCACAGTCGACAACATTCAGTTGGAAATATGATGTAATAGACTTCATTCAGTGTCCTTTTCTCTTGTTATT